>JBCFYV010011172.1:73278704-73878704 GCA_039000515.1 Timema cristinae
AAATAATCATGGAATGTCAGAATGTAGGAATAAGCAGAAGGGATGTGTGAAAACACACTTTAAATTTTGGATTTATATTCCGTTCATGATAGGTTTTTACCTGGATGACAGTTCGAAAATCATATGTTTAGGTTTTGGGTTGCCAACACTTGTAAAAGATCACAGTTTTGTTATAAATGTAAAGATCTATAGTTACCTGTTAAATATTACATTTAAAATAACGTACACTTAAGTTTTCTCATACTATTTCATTATTTTAAGTATAATTAAAAGTATGTATTTTTCATTTTGGAACGTTACTGATTTTGTGTAATATAGTGCACACATCAATATCTTTTAATACAGGCATCGTATTTACTTGGAAAAGAGAAAATTGTTGTCATTTTTTTACATACAATATTATTATTAGCACTGTTTCTTACTATCCGTTCGGGTTATACGCACTTATGCTAATGTGCAATGGTAGGGTGATTGTGAGATGAAGTGGAGGACCTACAGTTTAAAGTGGAATCCGAACCACGGTGGAGGCCTGGCATTCCCCACATTCACAAGTTGTGATTAATACACTACATACATTAATGATTTTATGATTATTTTATTGTATTTTGAAATATTTAACTGAATAAAATATTTTCATCAACTGCGTGTCTGCATCATTGTAAAAAACTTGTTTACCATTATGTTCAATCATATGGTTTAGATTTATCAGACTCCATTTTAAAGCTATGTTCGTTAGAAGTTTTTGTGAAAGTGGTGTGAATATATTTTTAAGGGGAATAAAACTATAAATAAACTTTGTGTCCGACCTCAAATAAAATATATAATATTGGCCTAAATTACTGTGGTTAACTATCAGATTAATATATTACCTACCATCGGTTTTCATTACAGTCATCCAAAGTGATAGATGTCAGCTGTTGGCGTAGTGATATATTAGGGATTACTTCTAGTAACATTTCGAGCTATCATACAGGTAGACTTAGCTCATGAATGCCTTATAGTTTTAGTGAAATAGTAAAGTGTTAATCAATATTGAGTAACATAGAACAATATTTTTAATATAAGTATTTTAGTTAAATTTTTGCAATATATGAAGTGACACTACATTAAGATAAGTAGAAATTGAAAATTTAATCTTAAAAACAAATTAAGTTTAAAAATTCTCAAATAAAAATCAATTCAGTCATATAGATGGTTTTATAGAATAAAAAAAATCACAGATGCCTTAATAGAAAAAAATTTACATTACTATTTTCCTACTTTTATCAAATGAATAAAAAAAATTACTTGCAAATTCTTTCTATTAATTAACTTATAAACTATTTTTCAGCATTTTTAACCAGGTAGTAAATATATCAAATAAAATTGGAACAGAATAACAATCCCATTAGTACAATTAACAGTACAAATCATAGAAAAAACAAATTCACCAAGAAAATTAGAAATGACTTGACTTTAAATAAAGATAACCAAAGATTAAGATAATGCTCATTTGATAAACTGATTCTTTAATCCGAAGGAAAATATAAACATTCTTTAGTTTTTATCACCGTTAAATAAAATATTTTAATCTTTAAAATTAAGTTTTTTTTTAGTGTTTCTGAATAAACGAATATACTTTTTCGCTACATTAAATTAGTACAGTAGCCCCAAGGCGTCTTTGGTGTTGACTGACAGTTCACAGCTGACAGTCAACATTTAGGTAAATACTAAATGTTGATTGTCAGAAGTGACAGATGCTAAACACAAGTTTTTGCAGATCATATGGTTTGGCATACGATACATAATTTGGTCTGGAAACCTTTCAAAGCTGTCAGCTGTCAGACAGCACCAAAGAAGCCACGAGGCTAAAGTCCGTTCACGATAGGTTTTTACCTGGATGACAGTTCGAAAATCATATGTTTAGGTTTTGGGTTGCCAACACTTGTAAAAGATCACTGTTTTGTTATAATTGTAAAGACCTTTAAATACCTGTTATATATTACATTTAAAATAACGTAAACTTAAGTTTTCTCATAATATTTCATTTTTTTAAATAATTTATTTTTATCCAACTCGAAACAATATTTTAAACATAATTAAAAGTACTTATTCTTCGTTTTGGAATGTTAATGATGTTGTGTAATACCTATTAATACAGGCATTGTATTTACTTAAAAAAGAGAAAATTGTTATCATTTTTTAACATACAATAAATGATTTTATGATTATTTTATCTTATTTTGAAATATTTAACTGAATAAAATATTTCCATCAAATGCATGTCTGCATCATTGTAAAAAACTTGTTAACCATCTTGTTCAACCATATGGTTTAAATTCGTCAGTTGCCATTTTGAAGCTGTGTTCGTTAGAAGTTTTTGTGAAAGAGGTGTGATTTTTTTTTTTTTTGAGTGGAATAAAACAATAAACTTTGTGTCCGTCCTCAAATAAATATATAAATAATATTGGTATAAATTAATGTGGTTAACTATCACATTAATATATTATCATCTGTTTTCATTACAGTCATCCAAAGAGATAGATGTCAGCTGTTGGCGTAGTGGTATATTAGGGATTACTTCTAGTAACATTTCGAGCTGTCATGCAGGTAAACTTGGGTTGTGAATGAATTATACTGTAGATAATGAAACAGGTTAAATAACTTTTTTTATAAGTTATGTTGATATGATGAAAATGATCAGTTTTGAGATCCAACAATATTTTCCTATTTTGATTGGTCTATAACAGGGGTGTGCAGAAGTTCAAAAAATTCTAAACCAAATTGAATCTTGGCGTACTTCGTATTCGATTCAAATCTTATGTTTGGCTTCGGCAGCTATTTGAGGTCTAGTGATTACATTACACTTATAGTTTACATCAAATATTATTAATATCACTAGCACCACGTCTTACTACCCAATAAGGTTATACACACGCTAATGCGTAGTGGTAGGGTGATTGTGAGATGAAATGGAGGACCTACAGTTTAATGTAGGATCCGAACCACGGTGGAGGCCTGGCATTCCACACGTTCACAAGTTGTGATTAATACACGTCTTGTCAGAGGTGAAGGAAGGGTTTGGCAATCAGATAAATCTGTGCCGGGACCGAGGATTGAACCCCGGACTCTAGCACAGAAGTCTGACACCTTACCCCTAGACCGCCAGGTCACCCTACAACAAATAAAAGTGAATTGACATTTCCTCAAGAAATAAAATATATTATTATCGTCGTTTTATAATAAGTCGGCTTTACTTTCTTGGTGGGACTGTAAAAATTTCCTTAACACTGAATTTCAAGACAGCCATAACATTAAACCTCAATTGCCTTGATTACAAACATTGATTGATACCAAATGAAAATTAATTTAATCCTCTTGAAAGTGTAAATTAAAATAATTAATCAAAAGGTTTTTTTTTTACTTTCAATTGGTTTAATTAAGCTTTTTAAGTATTTCTTGAATATTGAAAATATTTTAAAATTCACATGTATGCAGCCATTTCAGTTGCTTACCCCAATAATCAGTATGTTCAATTCAAATTCTTGTTAATGTGTAGGTTAGAGACAGACTTGAGAGATAGTTAAGTGCATGTGTTAGGATGGATTTATAAAATCAAAAGTTTCCTTGTTGATTTGTAAAACAGAAAAACTAAAATTTTGTAGCACTGGTCTTCTCAAACCTATAAACACACCCGCTGAATTAACGTAAACTCGTAATTTTCTATAATGTTGTTCTTTTTCTTGAACATCCGTTAACACTTGTGTTTTGTTAATTCTATCAAAAAAGTGTTTAATACAAAGGTAAAGTGAATATAATATTTATATATTGGCAATAAGCTAAAAACATTAGTGTTAGAAAAAACTAAATGTAATATTTAGTTTGATGTTAAATAAATATACTCAGTGTCAACATAATATTTTTTACTTAATATTAAATGGAAAAATATTCTAATTTTGATTCGGCTTCAAGAATATTTCCCATACCAAAAAAGTGGACCTTGCACATCCTTAGTCGATAATGTATGTAATTGATGAAGACTGCTTTATAAACATATTTTTTTTAATCAAGGCTGTTTTAAAAAGCAAAATGTAAGGTTTACACAAAAGTTACATTAATTTAAATGTAAACACATGCAATACAATTTTTTTAACTACGAGAATGTGTTCAAAACCTTAAATTTCGCATACAAATAGATACCTTTATCATGTTATTTTGTGAAATTAAAAAATAGGCAAGAATGATTATTTTTAGGGATGGATCCTCAAATTCTCAAGGATATTAGAGATTTGAATACTAAAAGAAATATATCTAACTCATATATGTTCAGTCTTTTAAGCATAATGTGTTCTTGAGCTCTAATTCTGTATTTCGTTGGTTTATATCCAATTATAATTATAAAATGAACTTATCAATGCCCCAAATCAATAGCACTTATGAATCGCGAGTTTATGCTGTTGACCTGGTATCAATATTCAAAATGTTTTTGACCAAGAAGACAATACAAGGGCTTGGTTTGGTAATGCTTTCCTTGACCAGACTAAAGAGCATGGTTACGACCAATGAGCTGAGAATTTGTGCGCCAGATTTAAACAAGTATAACTTCGTAGTCGATGGGTTTAAGTTTTTGTAAATTAAAATGGACAGCAATTACTAGCTAAAACTACATGGCAGTAAGTAGGTACTTAAAAACTGTTGTTATGGATAAAAGAGAGTATTATGGTATCTAGGCCTAATTAATATTACATACACACTGTTTTCTGAAGGATAGTTTTGGACAGATGTGTTTAGCTTGACATGTTGTGTAAATATTAGGAATAGTCAAAATAAGCACCAATCTAACTATAAAATAAAATTAGCTCATTTTCCATCAATTTGCAATACATGTAGTAAAATCACATAAATTCCCCTACCAGCTGTTAGATAAACTCCACTCCGACTCACATTTTTGTTTAAGAAAAACAGCTCTAAATCGTTTTCGCACTCCACCTTGGTCATAGTCACTAGGTCGAAAACACTCTATACCAAGATGTAACCAAGTCAATCGCGAAAACTCAACCAGTTATATAGAATAGATTATAAGAATGTTAATTAAAGAAAGAGGAAAAATAAACTACTAAGAATAAGAATAAATTTGATGAAGAAAGCCCACCTAGGGAAAGAGGAAAGATGTGGGAAGAATCCAATGCACAAAGGTGACATCTTCTTCCTTTCTTCTGTCTTCTATAGTAGAAGTAGTCACACACACATTTTAAACACAAATATAATAATATTTCGGCATTGTTGCCTTTATCAAACACAAAGAAGAAGAGAGTACAAATAACACAAACAATGGATTACTCCATCTTGAATTTTGAATTAAACTGTTTAATTCAAAATTCAAGATGGAGTAATCCATTGTTTGTGTTATTTGTACTCTCTTAAACAGTTTAATTCAAAATTCAAGATGGAGTAATCCATTGTTTGTGTTATTTGTACTCTCTTCTTCTTTGTGTTTGATAAAGGCAACAATAGGGGTGTGCGAAGCTTCGAAAAATTCGAAGCCGAATCGAATCTCAGGGTACTTCGTATTCGATTCGAACCTATGTTTGGCTTCGGCTGCCGTTCGAAGCTTCGGTCCATTCGAAGCCTTGATAATGATTTACTTACAGTCTGGTTTCAACAAGAGTTAAACCAAAGTACGGTACCTTAAGAATTAAAAAATATTTTTATTATTATGGGCAACTGATAAAATTCCTTAACGTTGTGATTTTCAAGACGGCCATTACATTATGATCATACCGTATTGATAAACATTCATTAGTACCAACTGAAAGTGTAGATAAAATAAATAATAAGAGTAATATTTTTAAAATTTTCGGCCAGTTTAAACTTTTAAAGTATTTCTTAGTTATTAAAAATATTTTGTAATAATTTTGAATTCATATGCGCAAGCAGACATTTTAGTTGTTTAATTACTACATGACCAAAACTCCTGTCTGTGCGAGTATATGGATATCGGCAGAGTTGAGCGATAGTTGAGCGCGTGCGCGGCTCGAGTATATGGATATAGCCAGAGAGATGAGCGATAGCCGAGCGCATGCGTGAGTAAGGAACACTACGTTCCTAATAATTATACTAAAAAAACTTAACGTCATCACTATAGATGATAATTGCTGTTAATAACTTAAAATATTATATATTTTCTTTAAAAAATAAAAGGATATATTATTTTCTAGAACGTAGATCACGTGTTTTTTGAGCGTCTATTTGATTGAGTTGTACCTCGTGTGTGAACAATTAATTTAACAGTATGCAGGGTGAAACCAGTGGTGATTGTGCATACTAATCGGCAAAGAAGTACTGTGTGGAATTTTTTTAGTAAAAATATTGATAAAAAGTCGGCTAAATGTCGAACATGCCGAAAGAACTTCAAGACTCCATCAGGTTAGTTGGCCGTTTTCTGTATTACTGTATTTGATGGAAAATTTGTAGACCAGCCTAAGTTTTGTATTAGGCCTATAAATTATGTGCAACAATTTTTGTAAGTGGCTTATTTTCCTAGGAAATAAGTGGCGATTCATATCCAACCTCTTCGATGGTCATACCCATCCTACACTGTCTGAGTTCCCATTTAAACTCTCGCATACAAAGGCAAGAAGAAGGTATGACATTTGCGAGAAGCCTTTTAAAGACACTAAGTCTAGATTTCCGTTGCATGAAGAGGATGAAATATTTCGCTTATCTATGTTAACGGACCCAAGATTCAAAGGTGTAGTTATCAATAATATTGTTGCTTCAGCAAATTTGTCAACTGCTTTAAGAAACGAACTATACCGTGATTTTGAAGAAATGGATTCAACAGCTGATGAGCCAGAACCATCAACTTCAAACTCTGGACTGTGGTCATTCTTCGATTCTCTACCAAATGAGAGAAAAGAGATGAATATTTCTGAAGAAGTTGAAAAGTATTTATCTGAGCCTAGGGTGAATAGATCCACAAACCCTTACCATTGGTGGAAGCAAGAAGGATGTAGTAAATTCCCAAATGTCGCTAAGGTTGCGCTTAAATATCTTGGTATTCCTGCTACGCAAGTCAGTAGTGAGAGACTATTCTCATCAGCAGGAAATGTTGTTATAGCCCGACGAGAGTGTTTACTACCTGAACATGTACAACAGCTTACCTTCCTCCATAGCAATCTTAAAAAGAATAAGTAAGACTTCAATAAAGCATAATAAAACCAGACTCAAAGAAATATATTTTTTACCTACCTGCTAAGTATAAAATAAAAAGGTGTT
Source organism: Timema cristinae (assembly GCA_039000515.1). Classification (NCBI taxonomy): domain Eukaryota; kingdom Metazoa; phylum Arthropoda; class Insecta; order Phasmatodea; family Timematidae; genus Timema; species Timema cristinae. The sequence continues at coordinate 73,285,962 of JBCFYV010011172.1, forward strand.
TTTTTGCATAGAGGTAAAGTGATTAACATTATCAAGTTGGCAATAAGCTACAAATATTAGTGCTAGAAACAATAAATAGCCTATAATATTCAGTTTGATGCTAGATAAATACCTATATTTAATAACAATATATTAATAGTTTTACTCAAAATAAAATAGAAAAATATTCGAACTTCGATTCGGCTTCGAGAATATTTCACATATTCGACTCGACTTCGATTCGAACCAAAAAAGTGGACTTCGCACACCCCTAGGCAACAATGCCGAAATATTATTATATTTGTGTTTAAAATGTGTGTGTGACTACTTCTACTATAGAAGACAGAAGAAAGGAAGAAGATGTCACCTTTGTGCATTGGATTCTTCCCACATCTTTCCTCTTTCCCTAGGTGAGCTTTCTTCATCAAATTTATTCTTATTCTTAGTAGTTTATTTTTCCTCTTTCTTTAGTTTTATCAATTTCCTTTATTATAAAATTATCTAGCCATTGGGCCACCTCATTTTTGAATCGGAAGAATGTTAATTAGTTATGATACTATTCATTTTGTATTTTCTATTATATTTATATTTCCTCTCATATTTAATTTTTTTTTACAAATCTTGGATTTGGGATTTAAAGGTAAACTGGAGATTTGGATTCACAAAATAGTGGATTTGACCCAACTCTAATAACTTTGAAATGACAGATTTTTGTGCTTTTAAATGGAATTTTTCATATATTTTATGGAAGAATGATTGTAAAAAGTAGCGGTCTTAGAAATGAACCATAACATAGTTTGTTTAGTACTAATTTTTAGTGGAATAAGGTTATGCCAATAAGTACAGATTCATAGGACTTTTAATATAAGTAATACAAGTTTTTAATCAAAGGAACAATTGAGAGACCTTCAGTTAAGAAATAATAATATCTTAGAATTGAATCAAATTAATAAAACTTGAAAATTTTCTGTAGGATTGATCTAAATAAAATGTTTGAATTCTAACAAATCAGAGGCAAGCAAAGCCAACACTGTTTAACTATGAGTGAAGATATGTAATTATTTTATTTAATGTTTGCAAAAATATTCTCCTGGTGATCATTTAAATGTAATGCAAGCATGAGCTGGGTTAAAAAAAACAACCACATACATGGCAGTGACCGTAACATTCACGTAAGATGTGCAATTTCTTAAACAAAAAATGGTGGTTAGGGTGGATTAGATCTAACAGCTGATAGGTGAATTTATGTAGGTGAATGAAAGTCAATATTTGTCTGACTTTCGTCCTATTGCTCTAGTTAGTGTATTTCTTATTTTGACGTAATAGATTTTGGATGGGAGAAAGGGGGCAGAGCTGCGGATGTCAGGTAAAAATGCAAGCAGCCAAGCTACGACTTCTCTTACCCAAAAGATCATGACTAGAACCAAACTACATCTCTCTTCCCCTTTCAAAACAGAGAGGGATGGTATGGCATGAAAGTGGAAGTTAATATATTATTGTCAAAGTACCGACCCCGTGCCTACACATCTTTAAGCCCGCTACACCTGACACAACTTCTTGCACAATAAGTTGCAGCCTGAATATGGTGTAGTGTGAACACCAACTTGTACAATATCTGCTATGCACAACTTAATGTAATTTTTTTGGTACACTTTTGAGTTGTAAACATGAAAACTTTGTCTAATAGACAGTTACTTTTTTTTTTAAAAAAGGCTGATTGTAAGAAAAACAACTAAATGCTTGAAAACAAATAATTATACATGAAGGCAGTTAAACCCCAACTATGAAGGTTTTCAACGGTTTCAAAACAAATATTTTTTATTTTCTTAATAATTAGGAATGATTATACTATTTGCATTAAATACCAATATTTTCCAAATCATTCAATCATTTTCTAAAAAAATAAGGCAAAAACGTCATGTTATTTTTCTTCAAATATTGTATGCAATCACAAATGCCGTATGTACAGTCACTGGCTAAAATGTGTATGCAATCCATGTGACCAAGATATTGTACGTACAATTTATTGCACAACTTTTTGTACAAGAAGTTGTATCGTGTATATCAGGCTTTAGTTTTGTTGAGTTTACTGTAGCAGGTTCTTTTGTTTTGATGTGTGTATCATTGAAAGCTAACACACGAAAGCTTATAAGTATATATCTATAGTAAGTAATAACATAATATCACTAATCACAGAACAGGACGCCCAAAGTCACAATTATCATAAAAAAAACTCCAAATAGCTTCTTGAAGCATAAGATTTTTTTTTTAATTTCGGAACCTCCCGTTCCAAGCTTGCCTGAGAATTTTGGTCACGAGACGCTACTGTAACAAATACTAAAACTCGTCTGGAAAACTAAAATCTTTTGAGTAGACGTATGTACATCCCTTAAGTTAAGCTTGATTTAACGCTTACAAGGCTTCCTTTCCAGTACCTAGTAAAATGCGTGAAGAATACACATCTTTACCTTCTGAGGCATTCGAGCATTAGCTGTACCCTTTCGTTTTCCAAAACCACAGTGCCGCCCCTTTCTCCTTGCTTCTGTGTTCTTGCGAACACGAGCCCTAGAGTGTACAGCGACAGGCTTCTTGATTATTAGTCCATCCTTAATTAACTTCCGGATGTTTTGCCCTGATGACACATAAAACACATAAGAATTTTAGTGGGTATAGAGGTCCTGCTTTGACAATGAGAGGAATACCAGCCAACTGGACTTCTAGTGAAGACTCAATAAAATATATCAGTCTTCTATAAGGAAACATTCCTAAATATAACCTAAGAAATATTATTTGGGTTTAAAGAAAATTGAGAGGCAGTTGCTGCTTAAGGTGAGAGTCAAAAATAAAAGAGAAAAACATAGAATTATATTAGGCTGTATTAAACAGTCAATTCCTAGAAATGTGATTTTTAAAAAAAAAATTGTCTAATACAATCTTCTCAATCAGATAAAGTAAAAAAAAAAACAGTTAATCACTCCTGAAACACTGATTTAATTTCTATGTCAAGATTGTGATTTATTAAAAAAAATCTGGTCTAATATAAACTTATATCACAATATTAGTTGCTATGAATACCGCTAATAATCGTTAAAACTTGTTTTAGGTTCTTAATTATATTTTCAATAAAATGTTTTGTTAATATTATTTAATTAGCCTTCGTTCACTAACCAAAGAGTAGTGTATAAATTTAATACACTTTAGTATTTTTTATTTATGGATATTAATAACACTTCTATTATTTTTAAAACCTTTGCTCTTGGTATTCATAAAAACAACTACAAAATAACAACCTGGATATCACATCCTCCTGGGGGGCGTGAAAACCAATCAGTAAGGGAACAAAGACGCATGAAACAATTAGGAAATAACGTTAAAAATCAGCTAATTTTTAGACATTCCCTTTTACCAAAGTATATAAGACCAAATAAGTAGGCCTGAACCGAATTTTCAAGAACCTATTAAAATAAAAGTCTCAACAATCACAATAAATAAGCTTCAGTGATATTTTTCTACCATTATGCTGTCAGTAATACATTGAATTTTGTGTAAAATAACGTGACTAGCGTTTTAATGTTTAATATTACGATCCCAAAAAATAGGGAAAGGGAATTTGATTACCTGCCATGGGGGGTGTCATCTGAAAGAATCATTGTTCTAGAAATAGTTGACATGCATAGCCCCCCTAAGGTATGGTCTTGACTTGAATACCTTTGGCACAATTTTCAAAAACTAAGCCCTAAGGCATCACTTTCATAATAGACTAGAATTCTGATAGTGGGGGATTGAGGCTCAATCACTGTCAGGTAAAGTGAGGATACTTTTCCCTAAATGGCTTTCCACTCTCCCTTTACGCGACTGCAGGCACCCTCCCTCTAAATTTAACCTTCTTCATACTTAACACAAGTTTTTTTTTCAGTATCATAATTATTTTTTATAATTAGTTTAAAATGTATTAGTAATTTAGAAAAACTATATTTCTATGTTTAGTAAAAACTCTATATATCACTAGAATTAAATTTGTGTATTTCAGGTTCAGGGACAAATACACCTAGCTGTCTTCAGTGATGAGAAAACACCTATTTTCATAGAAGAAATAAAGATGGAGTCTAATTGCTCCAAAAGTTAAAGTGTTTTTAGGAGTGTGTTGCCAGAAATTGTACTTATATAAGTTTCAATAAATCTTAAATGTTTGGATCCTAATATATAATAGAAGTGCAACACACCATTACTTGGCGAAATAAAAAACAATTAAAGCATTAACGGGTGTAAATACCCAGTACTGACAAAAGGTGTTATTGTATAATTTGTGGGTGAGCTGTATTAATTTAAATTTGTAAAATTGTTATAGAATATTACAATATTTATAAAACAGAACTTTATTTTGAATTCAACCAAGTTGGTAAAATACAATAAAATATAATTATGTATGCAAATTCCTATAGCGAGAGTTGACTGATTTTGATTGGTGTATGTGTGGTTCGATTTTGGTTGATATCTACAAATTAGTTGGGAGGTTATGAGTAATACACACGTCAGTTCTTTTCCTTATTAAAAACAAACTGACATTTCACTAAAATATCACCATAGATTACTGATCTAACTATGATGTAACAATGTATAACTAATATTACGTTTACCAGTTACCTAACTTCACTATACTCAACACATCACCTAGTAAAATATGACCCTAAATCTACCTGTTTGGTTTAACAAATTTCGCAAATATGTTAGGAACGAGGAAAGTTGAATTCAGAGGAAGTGCTTCTGCAGTTTTGTAGGGAGGAGAGTGTGTTAAACCATTTAGGAAAAACAACCTCAATACATCCAACCAGGATTCGTACCTCGGCAGTCTAGTCCATTGTAAGAGTGACACCTAGACCATTTAATTGCCTAAACAGATTTCAACTTCCTATTGATGTTCAATGCATGTGATGTCAAAAGAAAAGTCCAAAACTATATTGTGTACCTGTAAAAAATTGTTTCATTTATTTGCTGAATGTATAATATTATACTTTTTTTATCACATCTTACTGCCTATTTGGCTAGTAACCATTATTCAACTTTAACTACCCGCTTCGGTGGCCGTGTCGTCCAATGCGCTAATCTAAGGTTGGTTTTTACAAAATGGTTTTCCACTCTACTTCCATACAAATGTTGGTGCATTTAATCCCAACTAAGCCTTCCTAATCCCTTACCAATTAGTGTAATTAGTATATAACCTGAATAAGTAGTAAGCTAAATAAAATTAACTAATAAATTTGTTGTTTTTTAAACAAATATGTACAATTCAGTTAAGTGTTATGTGTCATTTCAAATGCCAAAAAACTAGCTTCATTGGCCAATTGACCTAAGGTGTCGCTCTCGTGTTAGTCTAGCTTACTGATGACGGGGTTCGAATTCCGGTCAGGTCTACTGAGACTGGGTTTTTCCTTAATTGTTTCCCAATTTACTTCCATGCAAATGAGGGTAAGCTACATCTAAATGCTTCCTTTCTCATCCCTGCCTCATTGGAGTAACAAGATGTGGTGATATATATTTTTTTTAAACACTGGAAATTAAAATGTATATAAAGTTAATCACTCTCTTTTTTCGTGTGTGAATGGTCTGCAAAGTGGCAACAGCGCTTGAGATATTCTGTAATAGGGTTGTTGTTGACTATTGTTAGGCGCCAGACGTCCTTTCGATAAATAGATAGTGGATGGAACATAGGGTAGAGGTGTGAACACAAGTTTTCTGTGTTTAAATTGTTTGAGTGAAAGGTATTTAACTCCCACCTTAAGGATAAGGAAGAAAACATTTGTAAACAATGGGTTAGATAATTAAATTATAAATATAAGTAAAAACCTCTTAGGCACTGTGAATTTCTTTGTGATAACCCTCCAAAAGAGACAATTAAAGCCTTCTTTCCCTTAATTTCCTTTTGTCAATGATAACCTGATTAATTCCTTGAAAAATCTGTGTCCTAGTTTAGCTTACTGGAGTTGGTGTTGGCAATTTCATTAATCTCGTTTGGGTCCAGCCAAACCTTCTTCTTTCCGCATCTCATCACCAATGCGGCCAACCTCTTCTGGAGTTTTAGGGAGCTGGGGACAAAACACACCTTCATTAAGAGTTCACAGAAAATACCACTCACTATTCCTTAAGTTAGCAAATATACCCTGATTTTGGTGGAAAACCATTTTTGAACTTTCTAATGACTAGTTTAAATATGAACTCCCCAATCACAGCTACAGTCAGTCTGTTCACCATAGCATTTTACCTGAATGACAGTTGAAAAATTACATTGTTTAGGTATTAATGATAGCCCCTAAGTTTTTTATATTACATGTTGTATTTTACATCTAAAATAACATAAACTTAAGTTTTCTCACACTATTTCACACTATCCAATCCAAAACAATATTTTAAACATAATCAAAAGTCTACTTATCTCACGTTTTGAAATATTGTCAATAACATGTAATATAATGCATACATTAATACTTTTTAATACAGGTATCATATTTACTTGGAAAAGAGAAAACAGGTAGTTGTAATTTTATTTAGATGGTATGTAATAAAATATTTTGAATAGTTTATTTCAAAATATTTAGCCGAATAAAATATTTTAAGCACTGCATCTGTAAACCATTGTAAAAACTTGTTAAGCACCATTATCAATCAAATGGTTTGAATTCATGGGTCGCCATTTTAAAACAAGTGCTGTCAATATATAAGTTTTTAAAGTGGAATAACATGATGAATTATAATCTGTGTTCCAGACCTCAAATAAACATAGAACCTTGGTTTGATTTAAATATATTTTATAGAATTTATTACTGTGTGTGTTTATTATATTTATAACTTTTAATTAAGTCTAGTTTTTAGGTCATTTCTATAATATATAAACTTAATTTCAATTATCTTTTTTATTTTAATAATTGAGCATCCATAATAATATAAAAATTCCTTAATCCTAGATCATTTTACCAATCATTTTAAGAATAACTTTGCTAAGCCTATTAAGATATTTTCTATTTACAGTCATTCAAATATATGATAATTTGGCTAACAGTTATGGCGCATTTCGTAATTATTTAATTCATTTTTATCGTAATTTATAGGTAGACATGCAAAAGGTGAGGTTATTTTTAGGGGAAAAGTGGTGTTATTATTCTCAAAATGTGATTATATTTTATCCTGAAAGTGATACTATTTACATAAAATATGAGTTGAATTAGTATTCATCTTAAAAAAATTAGGGGAAAAAAGTCCATGAAAATACTCATATTTCTTGTGATCAGTTTTATTCTTAAAAGTTAAAATCAGCAAAAATTGATACTATCCATATAAACGACAGCCCTGGCATAGCGCTATCACCAGTGTTACGTTGAAAATTATATTGCATGATGTGGTAGCCTATTTGCCCAATTAGGCTACAAAAAATTGTGTTTATTTAAAAAAAAACACTTAAATTTGTGTTATTCATGTAAAAATAGGAGAATTTGTGTTATTGAAACTGCGAAAAATGCATGTCCTTATTTATTGGTTATATCACAAAATTTGGCAAAGGGATTTTTTTTTAATTTGTGCATTTTTTTGCACTTTAATATTCTGATGAGTTCCTAGGAAAAAAAAATAGAATAAATAATATGCTTTAGTACATTTAGAGTAAACCTTTACAAATTTCTTAACTGCACCAGCTGGAATTTTTTTTTGTGACATGGTCTATATGTGGCCGCCAAGAATATGTGCGCTCAGTGATCAGCATAACAGTCGAGTTTTCTTAATATAGATATTTTATATCCTAATTATATACCCCTATTAAGTACTTACAAGTCATTCTCAAATTGAAGGACAATTCTTGTCTTCCACCTATATAAATATTGTTATTTTTAAAACAAGCAACAAAACATTTTTTGGTAGTAAAAAGTGTATAAAACTTGAAAGAAATATTTAAATATGGTGATATTAAAACCAAACAAAAACCAAATAATTATTAAGTCTCTTCCATCACCTCACTAACTGTCCCCACCTCTGAATTTCAAAGTTTGAAGTTCTATAAAAAAAAATATAGAAAAGGAGTAAAATATTCCTGTTAATACTGTTATTTTCATTTGAAGAATACATTTTAATAAATTATTCATGAATTTTGGCATTTTAATCAATGCTTGTTTGTCCCCAAGTAACACACTGAAGAGACACGAAATTTTGAATTTGGCGCTAAAACCTTCCAGAACTTGGCTGTCCCCCAATAGTAGTAGTGTGTTGTGCTGTACTTACTAGTTCTAGTTATTTCATTAGTTAAGAAGTTTATTTAATACTATTCGGTCAACGCACGAAAATTCAGGTAAATAATATAGAAAATGTTGAGGGACCTCTATAGTGGCAAGGGGAAAGTGTTAATTTCCTGACAAACGGATTAAGATAAATATGTCATAATAATGGCATGGATCAATCATTTGTAATGATTCTTTGAATACCTATTAGAATATTTAGTCGACTTGTTAGTTAATGTGAATTTATTACCTACTCAAGCCATATAAAAAAAAGTATTTGAAACAAAATGTTTAGTGGCTTAACCATCACTAATCTACATTTACTTCACAAAGAATTGTATATATATGCTCATACTGCTGTTTCTCTATTGCTATTGAGCATTAGGTTACAAGATCTAAAATTAGAGCTAATGTAATAATGTATTCACAATATAACCTATTACAAATGTACTTGGTACAGTTTTGCAATTTAGTACTTATTGCAGTTTTGCACAAAGCTGATAGCATTAGTTCATCTGATATCCACATAGCGCTCAGATTCCTGTTCTAGTCTTACTACAAAGAGTTACCATTCTATAACTTTAATATCTATGCTATATAATATGTTATTACAAATCACTTCGCTAACATTAATCCAATGCAAATATTGGATTGAAGCTTCATAATTTAATATACCTAAAAACTATTTATTTCAACTTTAAAGTTTCATTTAATAGGCTTACTACTTTGACAACAACGAATAAAAAAATAATTTTTGTTATTCTCTTCACTTTTATAAATACTAGGCCTAGACTATTATTAGGCCCTTTTTCTTTCTAGAGAATTTTCATGAAAAATGGCCATAATAAAACTAAAAATGACTTTGTAGCACCAATAATACAAGATATTTTTTTCAGTTACTAGGCCTATGGCCATTTTTGTTTGTTATTAATATTTAGTTTTGTTGAATTGCTTATGTTTTTCAGAATGACAGGTTTTGTATTTGAAAAGTAAATAGGCTAGGCCTAGTATAAAACTTGTTTGTTAGTTTTTGATAAAAATGTACATTTAGAATTAAAGTTTAACTTTTATTTAGCAAAATTTCATTACACAAAGTCTAGATTAACTCATGCTATTTTCCAACACATCACTTCACTAACGGCCACATCACGTCACTAATGGCAATAAAATCACTTATTTCACATTAAGTTTCAGTAAAAAAAAAATCCTATTAACATTTGAGCTATTCAAAACATGGGCCAAATAAAAAAAATAAAAAATTTAAGACTTAATTTTCTTTGAATTTTGGAAAATTTAACGTCATTAGGCCCTTAACATATAAATTTTGTATAGGCTTTCTTCACCTACAAAATCCTAATTCCAATAAATTGTGAAAGACTTTATAATTTTTTTATATTAGTAAAAAAAAGATATACTTTGTAAAAATACACATTTTATTTAGATTTTAGAGATTTTAACATATTTATGTGCATCTGAAACAGCTTAGCCAAATGATGGATTATGGGTAGTCGCTTTGGTGAAACTAAAAAAAAACAGAGTAAATTGTAAAATTAAGATCTGCTGATATTACTTACCTGTTTGATAAATTTTTAGTAACTGGGCAATAAATTATCCTACTCCTGAAATTTTTATTTTTTGTCCCTCAATTTGAGAATATTCCATATATATTATTATTTTAGCACCGCGTCTTACTAACCGTTCGGGTTATACGCACTTACGCTAATGTGTAATGGTAGGGTGATTGTGAGATGAAATGAAGGACCTACAGTTTAACGTGGAATCCGAACCACGGTGGAGGCCTGGCATTCCCCACATTCACAAGATGTCTTGTCAGAGGTGAAGGAAGGGTTTGGTAATAAGATAAATCTGTGCCGGGACCGAGGATTGAACCCCGGACCCCCAGCACAGAAGTCCGACACCTTACCCCTAGACCACCAGGTCACCAATATCCCATATAGGGTAGGTGGGGGCAAAAACCCGCACGGGGCAAAACCCCGCATGTCTTTTTTTAACTCATAACGTGTAGTTTAATCACTGGCCTCCAGGGTGCAGATCGGTTTCAACCCCACCAGTTGTGTAGAAGAAACTTATGACGGTTGGATGTCGGCACAAACAAAAAATGAGGTAAGTGTATTTTTACCAGTTTTTATGTAATATTTCCCTTGATTTACTTGAATGTTGTCAGCAGATTAATGAAGGTATTACAAAATGTAACTTTCTGCTGTGAAGGCAAGAGGTGAGGTCTGTTATAATGTAATAACTCTTTTCTATTCTTGATTCATCCATCTTGGTACATGTGGGGGTCAATGATAACATAACGGTTTGGGGTAAAAAACCCGCGCCTGTCTTGGGGCAAAAGCCCGCATCAGGTCAGAGTGCGGGCTTTTGCCTCAATGCCTCTGAATATTAAATTTTCCTTACAAATTGAATTATTTTGTCTTGAACATCAATATTTTGGTAAGATTTTTAAATTAAAATGTAAGATTGCCTAAATAATAATCTAATAATAAAATCTAATAATGATATAATAATAACAGTAAAATATATAGTAATAACATATTAATATAATAATCTAGTACCTAATAATATTGCCTAAATAATAATAATCTAATAATAAAACCTAATAATTATCTAATAATAACAGTAAAATATATAATAATAAAATACTAATATAATAATCTAATACCTAATAATATTGCCTAGATAATAAAATCTAATATTACGTAAAATCAAATAAGTAATCTAAAATTGTTTCTCCTGTGTTTCAGAAACTACAAAAGAAAAACGGAACACAGGCCCATGACAGAAGCCATTCTCAACCATGCACGCACACTGATTGAGCAAGGGTCATCAATCCGTCAAGCAGCCAAGGCTATTGGTTTTCATGAGAAAAGTCTGCGTACTCGATTGAAGATAGGAAGAGGGGCTGCAAAGCTTGGGCGTTTCCGCAAAGTATTTTCCGAAGAACAAGAAGAGGAAATCGTCAAACACTGTATTGAAATGGACAAGCGTTTCTTTGGCCTGACATTGAAGTCTTTGCGTTTTCTGATATACAGTTATGCAGTGAAAAATGTCATAGTACACCCATTCCCCACACAAAGCCAACTTGCTGGGCGAGATTTCACCAGAGAATTCATGAGGAGGAACAAGTTGTCACTCAGAATAGCCCGCAAAACCAGTGTCGCCAGAAATATGGGGTTCAACAGAACTCAAATAGATCAATATTTTGAAAACCTGGAAACCTGTATGATAAGATATGGATTTCCACCTGAACGTGTTTATAATATGGATGAAACGGGGGTCCAAACAGTGCCAAATAAGCTTCCCAAACACGTGGCCCCAACTGGCAAAAAAGAGGTGGCAAAATCCGTGGCAGCTGAACAAGGTGAAACTGTGTCAGTTGCATGTTCAATGAACGCGACTGGTCACTTTGTACCTCCATTTTTCATTTTCGCGCGTAAGAGGCTCAATCTCCTCCTTATTAAAACTGGACCAGCTGGATGTGCCATGGCAGTAACAGACAAAGGCTATATGAACACTCCAACCTTTATCAAGTGGCTTGACCATTTTATCAAATTCACCAACCCTACACGAGAGAAGCCTATTTTGCTGATACTGGACAATCATGTCTCACATGTTAGCCTTGAGGCTGTTACTCATGCAAAAGCAAATAATGTGCACATGTTGAGCCTCCCACCTCACAGCAGCCATAAAACACAGCCCCTCGATCGCAACTTTTTCAGGCCATTAAAGGCTTATTACGATGCTGCTGCTGACTGCTGGAATGCGACTCATCCGGGTCAAGTCCTGAGTATCTACAACGTGGCTGAGACTTTCAAGACAGCATTTGAGAAAGCGGCTACCATGGAAAATGCGGTCCAAGGCTTTCGCGCAACGGGGATCTATCCCATGGACAAAAACAAGTTTACTGAAGCTGATTTTTTACCTGCAGAAGTGACCGATCAAGACCAAGAAGACGTTCTTGAAGAAGATGAAAGAAGATTCATAATCTTTGAGCAGGAAAATGAGTCAGCCGTGGGTTGTGAGCCTAGTGAAATTTCTGAATGTCCTCCAAACACTAACTCCTTGATCCCTACGGTTCCTGAGGAAGGCCCCAGTAATCCCACACTAGACGATTCTCCATCGGAAAGGCCTAATAAAGAACTGATCTCCAATTCCAGCAACCCCTCAATCCCTCCAGGTACCAGTCATGAAGAAAACGTCGGCCAAGCTATCCCAGGAACCTCTCAAATCAAGACACCGCCGGAAGACATCATTCCTCTCCCCAAAATTCAAATAAAAAGAAAACGCTCTGGTAGAGGTTTGAAGTCAGTAATACTGACATCTACCCCCAACAAAGAGCGTTTGGAAAAATTATCAGCAGAAAAAGAAACTAGAAAGAATAACAATTGCAACAAGCAACTTTTCCCCGCAGCCAAACCAAAAAGAAATAGAAGGAAGAAATCACCTTCCAGTTCTTCAGAATCGGACACCAACATCTCCATCCATAGTGAAAGTTCTGATCTGGATGGTTTATTTTCTGAAGAGGAGGAAAAAAGAGAAAATGACACTTCATCACTTCAGATCGGTGACTTTGCTGTTGCCAAGGTGCACGGGAAAACTAAAAACTGCTTCAGGCTCTACATCATTAAAGTCATCTCGTTTTACAGGGATGGCTACCTTGGGCTATTTTACAAGCGAGGACCTAAAAGCCAACGGTTTTATGAGACAGCTGAAGAGGCCTATATCGAGAAGAATGATATTCAGATGAAGCTCTCTGAACCAATTCGAAATTCTTCTGCAAGATTCCAAAACACAATAAGTTTCCCGGAAGACTTGACTAATTTAACAATTTATTGAATAAAACTACTCACGAAACATTCTTTAATAATTTGAGGTTCAATGTTCTTTTGCTTCATTTTTTAAACGCGATAGTTAAACACAAATTACCTATTCTTTAAAACTTTGACAATCAAAGTTTTTCTTTTCAAAATAGGCCTATGTTTATCAAAAATTATTTAAGACTTTTTTTTGTGATAAGCATTTAGTCAGCGATTCCATTTATCTCACAATGACTTATTACGTCTATTTGGTTTATTCTGAGAAATACATTTTTTATTACATTACATTTATTCATTGAAACCCTTCCCTTTTTCCAAAAGTTATGAAATGGGGTAAAAACCCGCATTGCGGATTTTTGCCCCAGCCGTGCGGGTTTTTACCCCATCATGTGGGGCAAAAGCCCGCAAAAAGAGGTTTTTGAAAAATTCAAATTTCTCTCTTGACATTTATCCAACATCACCGTTACTGTAAGTAGGTCTGGCCAACATCCTAATCTATCAGTTACATCCGTTTTCGATGGAATATTGACCCACTAGCGCCCACAATGCAAAAAAAAACCGAAACTGCGGGTTTTTGCCCCCACCTACCCTACTCCTATTACATTACAAAAAAAAAAATCATGTTTCTATGAAGATCAAATATTTATTTCTAGTACGTTGACATAAACAAGTTCACGAACTTATGGGAATGGGGTTTAAAATTAGTAATATCGAAAAATATTGAGTTATTACATTAATGGCCATGTGGCTTGGTTGAAACCAATTTAGTTCAACTAGTCTTTACAGGTTATTCTAAACATACCCATTACAATAACATTTTGATGTCATTAATTTAATTTTGAATTAATTAAATTGTTAGTTAAAATGTGTATGTTTTCTTTTACCTCATTTTATTCTTTAGTGTTGACTAATGTAGAATTATTATTACACAAAATGTCTTCATTGACATCCTTGATCAAGGAAACAGGAAATGGAAAATTCTCAGACCCTAGATAATGTTTAAGCAAATTTAAAGTCCACATCTAGACAAAGAGATTAAGGTATGTTTTTATAAAAAAAATAAGTAGATAGATAATATACCTTAAGTTGACATTTAATAACCTCTCATAAAGCACTTCGCCCACCTGATTTAATCAGCAGTATTGGGGGAAAAAAAGGTCGGATTTAGTGCAGATGAAAATAAAGGGTATTAATAATTTTCTTCTGATGATATTCACAAATAAAATTAAATAAGATCTAGCGTAGTCTATCTGGCTAATCATAGACAACTCCCCTCTTTAGCATCACTATACCCACTTGTCAACCACAAAAAATAACCAACTTTCAAAGACTTTCATAGTATTAATTTAAATGGTGAAAAAAAAAGAATAGATCAAACGATATAACTACCGTATCTTCCATCTATTAATAAATGTATTGTAATTTTTTAGTTTTAAAACAAAAAAATTCTGCCGTGATTAAATCTATTTATTCACAATGGCACTACCTATATTCAGCTTTTATTTTTAATTTGCTTGTATTTACAGTAAATAAAAAGAAAGTTGTTTTAGGGGGGGAAATATACATATCATAAAATTACTATCAGGGGCGTTTACAGGATTTTTTTGGAGGGGTAGTGCTTACATTTAGTATTAAAGTTAAGCTAATAGCCTAATATATTCATATAAGTTCAATGTACATACAGGGTTCACGAGTGAAAATCTCAGATAATGTTCTAAAAGCATTTCTGATACATTGAATCTTGGAACTATTGACAAGTAAAAATATAATAAATGAGCAACACAGTGTGTTTAAATTGCTTTAGAAGATGGCTCTCTTATCACAGCTTGAACCCCTCGAAACTGACCATGCATAGCAGCAGCGCCGTCGTAGTCTTGTCCACGCATTTTGCTCAAGTCAAAACCAATGTTATTTAAAGTTACTTGTATGGTGTTAGCTAGACCTGAGCCAATGACGTCATACACAGAACACTTGTGAGGAAATCTTCTCTTAACTTTATAATATCTTCGTCCAGATATCGCACACACAATTAAAACTTAGTGGGAGTAATGTATGTAATTTTAGTGGGAGTAATGTATGTAATTTAAAAAAAATCCAGATTATGAAATATTTTGGCTGATGTGTTCTAGGATTAGACCTCCAAATATTTGTATTATTTCATTTTGAATGACAGAGCTGGTAGGTATATATTGCATTGCCACTACTTCTGAGAATATAAGCTTTTAACTATTTATCGCCACTGTCTGCGCTGTATCGCAAAAGGGTACAAAAATTTTCATCCTTTTGTTCCGGTCATTTCAACATAATCCGACCTGAATCATTATGCCTCCTTAACGGAAGCTGCTGCCTACCACACAGTCATATCGTTTGGATAATAGGGATTAATTTATTACAGTTTTTGCTGCATTCTTTTTCCGTTGGCTATTTACTTGGAAAATAACACAGTCCTGTTTCTTCTCAACAATTGTGCGCATGTTTTCAATATTAAGGATACTCTTTTTATGGTAGCTACTCTTTTCATGGTTTCGAAAGATTTTTAAAGCATCCTTCAATTTCTCACAAGGCCCAGAGACGAGCTTCCCCAATGCATAATGGAAACATTTCCCTACACATTCTGAATCAAAAAAGAATAGCCTATACAGTACTTGCACAGGCACTCTCTTTAATTTCCAAGTAAGAAATTCAATTAAACATGTCTAACCACTTCATTTGAAATCTGTGTTTGAAATGGCTAGAGTGTTCTGGATTATTATATTTGGAATCAGTTTTCCACACATTTCGCAGAACATTAATCTTGCCCTCCATTGCTAATAATGGCGATGCATCAATATACGATCCTATATCATTATTAGCACGCGAAGAGGAATAGATTGTAACTAAGCTTCCAGGATTCTTGTTTCATTTTGTAGCATTGGCAGTGTTGAACTTGATTTTGTTTGTTGAGCCTGTGACGAACCACGTTCTTGATTTTATTTTTACTCCAAATCGTATTGTGATTGAATTTCACCATCACAAGTTTTAGATTTATTGTCAAAATAAAGTAATGTTTATGTCCGCCTCTCTTCATTGTTTTAACACAATACAGAGAATACCGTTTCATAATGAAGTCATGAACTACTGTCGGCAATTACCATGTCACGTACTCGGTAAATAGAACAGAACACACTCAACTATCACTCAACAACAGACTGATGCGAGTTTGTTTACAACATAAAAGTCTCAAGTTACTGTGAAGCGAAAGAAGGGGTGACGAGAAAAAAGATAGTGGTGAAGGGTGAGGGAAGGGGTGCTGCTGTTGACATGTGCGTGTTCACAAAGTGGGGTGGCGATATGGAGAGGTCAGATCAATGTCATTAGATGTTACTTCCAAACGGGCTTTCACTAAGTATTCCATGATTTTACCAAAGCAGGACGAAATGCAATAGGCCGTAAGAACGTTCTAAATCCACGCGTTTACTCGATTTTAGAATAGGAATCAGAAAGGAAATTTTCCATACGGGTGGGATTACTCCCCCCTTCCCCCTACCCCCCACAGAGTATTAAATACCTCTGACAGCATCAGACGACAAATTTATCAACATGTCATAAGATACATTGTCCGGGCCAATTGCAGTATCTCACACTCGATTCAATGATGCCCTTATTTCACTGCCAGTAAAGCACTTATCAAGCTCAGAAACACCCAAATTAGAAAACTTCAACGAGGGGCACATAACTGAATTAGATATCACACTAAAAATGAATGACTCTACCCATGTATTCTTGTCAGCCGTAGGAATCCCGAAGTCTGTAGCAATACCCTTGAACCATTTGATTCTGCGCCAAATTTGTGTCAGAGATACATCGATACTTGCAATATGAACGCCAAGAATCATGTTCCGCACGCAAAAAAGTTCGCTGCGTAGCAGCTGCCGTAGCTTTCGTGGTTTATCAGGTTACATTTTTTTCTTAAACCCGATAAAGATAACCTTCTTTGAGTGAGAGCTTTAGAACATTCCTCTGTCCTCCACGAGTAACGCTTAACTCTTCTATTTGAGGTTAGCCCTGCCGCGTTAGATGAGCTCTGTAGAACGTCAACAAAGTTGGCATACTGGACTAAAGGATATGGCCCACCACTAAGTTTTGAACTGTTAACTCCACTTTTGTGTCATATAGGCTAATTCCCAATTTGCTATTTTATAATTGCGTGACCTATCCAGAGGAACATTCATATATTTATATAGGACATGAGAATTTATTAACAAAATAACTGGCAAATGATCGCTGCTCAGGATATTACCAATCATATCCCAAGTTATATATGGCACAAAACTAGTTACCTCAAAAGTAACATTTGGGTACCGTACGTATTAGAATACAAAGGTCTGTTAAGTCACGTAAAATTTCCTATATTTAATCTAACAAGAAATAACACTCCTAAAGTTTTATGAATCTTTATCCAAGAGGACCCCCACAGCACACGGTACGCATTCATGTCCGCGCAGATGATAACCAGGGGAAGGTAGTCCCCCGACAATTTGTTCTCATAAATTAGTAACGAAACTCTCTGGTGTAGGGTTGTACAAAGCTATAACTGAAAATATCCTATCCACGGGGAATGTTTTTAGCCCTACAAACTCCCAAGGATATTGAAAATTTCCCGATGTTATTTTAACAGAGTGAATGTCTGACCTAATTAACAGCGCAACACCTCCCACCCGGGCAGATCTATCAGAACTAAAAATTATAAAATTATTTATAACAAAATTATAAAATTATTTTTAACAAAGTTATGTGCCATACTTTTTTGAATGCCTTCTTTATATCTAGGAATATAGCGATCAGATACTGTTTTTCCTCGAAAGCCAGAGTGGCATCTTCTTTTAGATTTACTAGTGGGTGGGCGGTTGAGAGCTTATTTGTGAAGCTAAATAGAAGTTCTGGGATGATAATTAAACTACAGGTGATTTGTTTAAGTCTTCTAAGGATATTTTTTTTTTTCAAATAATTTGCTTAGCGTGGGGAGGAGACTGATAGGCCTTCTGTTTTGGGGAAACATCGGGTCTTTACCGGGTTTGGGTATTGTTATCACTTTCGCCAGTTTACAGTCGACCGGGAAATGACAGAGGTAAGGTAAGTCATAAAGACCAATCTGCCTGCTAAATACACTGAGGTAGGTTCAAGAAAAAGTCCTACGTGAACGCCTGCTTAGGCGTAGGAAGATTATAGGCATGCACCAACAGCAGTATGACTTCAGAAGGGGCAAGTCTACCGAGGACGCTATTTGTAGGACAATGAGCTGATTGACTTCTCCACGGAGAAGTATGTGGTAGGTATCTTCGTGGACATCTCAGAGGCCTTTGACAGCCTGTGGTGGCCGGAATTTTTTAAAAGTCTGAGGGATTTGCAGCGTCTAGGAAGCCTATATAAGAGCTTCAAGGATTACTGTAAGAACAGATATGCTACCCTGAAATGCCCAAGAGCAAAGGTTCAGAAGGTACTAACTAAAGGCTGTCCTCAGGGATAGGTCTGTGGACTGGTCTTCTTGGACATTAGATTAGAACCTGGATTAATGATGTTGGAGACATTCCCCGAGACACATGGTAGTCGCATTGGCAGGCAACCTTCTGATAACTGTAGAATGTGACTCTAGGGGAATATATAAGAAAAGAGAAACCAGGTGCTAGAGGGTTTAGGCACCTGGTGTACAAGTGTCAAACTGAAGATGGCACCAGCGAAGACGAAGTTCATGTTGTTTAGGAGAAAGCAAATTCGGAATCCTAGCATTAAGATCAACGGCAAGGCAATCGGGAGAAGCCATACGGTCAGATACCTGGGAGTCACACTGGACGAGTACAGGAACTTCATGGCTCATATGAGGAGGTGGTGAGCAAAACCCAAAAGGTTATGAACAAGATCACAAGCATAGGTCAGCGGAGATTACACTAACCTATATGGATAATAAAGACGTACCACCAAACAATATTACTCTCCATTGTCGGCTATGGAGCATGTGTGGGCCCATAAACTGAACAACGTTGTACGGCTAGAGCCATCCGGGGGATTCAAAGGAACATTCTTCTGAGGCTGTCGGGGGCCTACCGGACTGTGGTGACAGATGCCCTGATCGTCACCCTAGTTGTGTGGCCGCTGGATCTCCTGATAAGGAAAAAAGGAGGCGAATATGGGTTGAAGAAAAATAAGCTGGAAAAGTGAAGTTGCTAGCCTCCCCGAAAGTCAAAAATGCTGGGGAGGCAGAAGTGACACTGTTAGCAGAGTGGCGGAGACGATGGGAGGAAAGCGAACATTTCAACTGTTTCCAAATGTTGTGAAGGACTTGAGAATGGGCAGCTAGAACCATACCAGGGTCTGGCCCACTTTATAATTGGGAAAGGACCTATCCGGCATCTTTTAGAAAGCAGGGAACGATTGACTCAAGTGAGTGTGTCTGTGGACAGGAGGGAATGCCAGAACATGTAGTATTGGAATATTTTCAAACCCAAGAGGTCAAAAGACCCTTTCAACTGGGAATACAAGGAAGATTTGTAGGACACATTCTGAGAAACCCAGTTATGTAGAAACTCCTGGACGCTATTGCATCGGAAGTATCAGGAGACAAAACTAGGAATGATTACCTGACAGCACTGAAAGAAGCTATAGATAGAAGACCAAGACTTGACATACAAAAACTACAAAACAGAACTGGCAACAATGACGATGATGACACAGTGAGTGATACTGAGACCGACACCAGGATTACTCAGTAACGGATATTTCAGAATAATTAGATGGGTTGAAATTTAGGTGATAACGTAAGTAGAGAGGAGTTGGCCATAAATATCTGGAATGTGACGAGCACGAGTTGGGTCCTAGAAGACCAGTTCGGCTGATGGGTCCTGAGGGAGGCTGGGGATGCCCTAACAACCTGAAGGGCCAACTTGGCAACAAGAGAAAGGAATTGAGGCAGTCGTGCCTCCTGGGTCAAGATAAAAAGGGTGGCTGTTTGGCAGCTCCTAGGTCACCACCGGGCTTAAAGTAGAGATCCTGGCAATGAACATCTACTTAGTAATAAGATTTAGTTAATTTGATATAGGGTAGGGTGGTTAACATAGGGAATTAGGATAAGGTAGTATTTTGGTGCTTAGCCTGTTTGTAATTATACTTTAAATAAGAAAATGATACATTGTAAAAAAAAAAGGATATATCAATAGTATAGAACGGCTCAGATTTAAAGATTGTTAAGATACCGAGCAAAACAACCAGGGAAAAAAGTAAAATAATAATAACAGTAATAATAATAATATCCTGGTTGATAGTTTCATAAATCAACCTTGAAAAGTTACTTACTCTTGGTATATGATTAGTGCCCAGCAGCCCCCCCTTCCAGTTATTTTGGAATTTGCTACCTCCTACTCAGGGGCGGATTTAATATTTTTGCACCCGTAGGCACCATTATAATATGGACCTCCGGACCCCCTTCCCAATTTTTTTTTCAGTGGCTTTAGAGAGTTTTGAAGGCAAGAGGTGGGCGGCGGCGGAAGTTAGTATTCGAGAAAAGATGTCTACGAAAGATAATTAGGCTGTGTACTGTACAAGTCCTAAAGTAGCTTGAGTTAACACTATGAATATGGGGAGACTGACGTCAGTTACAAAGTGATTGCAAAGTACAGTTATTTAAAAATAAATATTGTTGTTCTTATAACTTGAACTATTTCAATAATGTTATTCAATGATTTTTAAAACGTAATTATTAAAACAACATATTATAATAAAATAATGTAATGTAACTTCCCCCTTTATTTGGGTGCCCGGTAGCCAACCTTAACTTCTATACTACCGGGACACCCGGGGGGGGGGGGGGGGGGGGGCTTACATGGGCAGGATGGACCCCGAGTGGTAGGGGTTGGTATTGATGGTATGTGGGGAATGAGGCTAGCAAGTTTCTCCCAACGATCTGTTTATTTCTCCAAACAGTTACTACGCTACTACATCGATATTATGAAATTCCCCGTGACGAGGGAACACTCACAATAACGGGACCCGTGACACTCTTTAGGGACCCGGGATCGACTCTCTCCGGCCGGGGTGAACCCACTAGACCACATGTTACTCGTTCATTATCTATCAGCGAGCCGACTACCCATCCTTACAGCATTGCTGCCAAAAACAACCTCGTGTCTTCTTCTCACACACATCACAAGTCGATCCCAGTTCTCACGAGTCCAAGGTCCATTCATCGCCAGTATTCGCTCGTCAACAGGATGAAGCTATATGAGCTAGAGGCTGTTCTCAACAGGAAGGCAACCCAATACTTTTGACTTCCAAGGAAATGTATCAGCGTGGGCTAACTTCCTGCTAGAACAAACCTTACATTATTATGCTCTTACAGTAATTCAAAATGTGCCGCCCCTATGTCTGTGCCTTGTGGGCCTATAGTGTAAATCAGCTTCTGCTCCTACTCTCATCCATATACCTATAACGTCCTCCACCCATCCCCTTTGCACCATACATTTTGGTTTCTGCAAACAGTGTTGGAAAAATAGTATCTCAGGGTCACAGCTCCGTGATCATTTCCTTTTTTGTTTTTGATCCTTGTCTCTCTTGTGTGCAGTAAGACAAATCAAGCTCTTACTATACTGTTGATATATCTCTTAAAAGGATTTTTACTTTATGAGGTAGTTGTATATTTGGAAGAAGGTATAGAAAGGTGGATGGAAACATATATTTTTATATGTTTCTGTTCGTCCCTATGCTGTAAAAGCCCATGTTGTAAAAGCCATATAATATTCGTCTCTTTTATATGTTTCTATCCACCTTACCTATACCTTCTTCCAAATATATACTGTTGATATATTATTTATTCATGACAATGTTACTCAAACACACAATCAGTTTTATATGGAGAGCTCCTCTCTCACATAACTAGTATAGTTAGAAAAGTGCACATCAAGATCATCTTTACCAGACCTGCTTTTTCCACTGCTCTACAACGTAGAAAGGTACAGAATTCTGACAGAATATTTTATTGCAAACATCCAAATTTAGTCTTGGTTTTAGTGCAACTAAAACTGTCCTTCCAGAAATTTCTTACTACATTAAATTAAATGTATCTTTGGTTAATAAGATCACACAATTCCTATTTTGTCTAAAGAGCTTGACTAGTGCCTTTCCTTACTAGCAATTGCAATAGCATTAACCCAAGCATTATAAATTCATATATGTGGCTCATTTACTGCGATATTTCTTTCTTTAGGCCTTGAGTTGCTCAGGCTGATGGCTCCAAATGGTTGACCATGGCAAGCTACTTCTTCCCCGGTAAAATATTCCCTCTCTAGGCCCCTCTCCCCCGCTTGTTATAGGACAAAGAAGAAGATTGTCTTCAAACGAGATTAAGTGATGAGTTAGCAGTAACTTCTAGAAAAAGAGGCACTCTTTGTTTCCCACCAGAGACTTTTCAGGAAATAGCCAATCCTGACTTAAGGAAATTGATAAATAATTCCCAACCTCTGAGCTATTCTTGAGTGTTCAGGATCCTGTCCATCCCTATTATTGATTTATCCTAACCTGAGACCTGAAGTAAACAAACATTTCCCTATCACTATGCAAAGACCTACATGATTGGTGGAACTCGAGTGAAATATCTTAAACAGGCGTAACTATGTATAGTCGGTACCATAGCAAAGTAGGTCACTAAGAATCTCTGTATTTTTTAATGCTTTTAAATTTCCTGTCTTATGCTTAGCAAAACTCGGGACAGATTCAAAAAATGCCATAAATAATCAAGAAGCACTCGACACTCATATCCACCTCTTACCGCTGCCGAGATGAACTGTCGACTGACCGTTGCTGACTTGAGGTTAACATGTGATAAGGACTGTATCATGGGGTCCCTCAACGCTGAGTAAGAACTTCGTTGGTATTTGAATAGCGCTTGCAAAGCTTGAATTATCATTTCTAAATCAAATAAAGGGATAATTTTAGTTATAATCATTTTCTAATGTTATTTTAAAAGAAGTTAAATCAAAACATAGGAGGGACTATTTAGTGAATGGATACAATTGAAAGTCCGTTCAGTAGCAAATCAGAGCATAAACTACTACATGTCTTTGTTTACATCAAGTCTCAGTTTAGGATGAATCAATAATAGTTAATAGCTATCTATCTACTAATAATATAATTATAATAATTCAATTTCTAAGATGTTATGCAAATGTTTACTCATATATTTGAAAAGTCAGCCAGCCACTTGATCTAGTGGTCAGCATACCAAGCTACTAATATAGAGTTACCGGTTTGATTCTTACTGCTAACGTAATTAGGCTTAAGTTATGTTTAAGACTTCTACTAGTACATCACATCATCTCTTTGGTGCAATATGACCGTACCTACATGGTGTCCCAACCTCAGAAAGTCGATTACATATCCTCAACAACCAGTTGAAGGCCAGGAATGTCTAGCTGACAAATCCTGGTGGGACCAGAGAGGAAAAAACTAGTCAAAATAATCATTATGTATCATGAATAATGGTAATGATATTAAAAAATTAATATCTAAAACAAATTGCCTACATAAACCTAAACGTGGGTTAAATTCTTTAATAAAATCGTCTATGAGTTCAGTAAAATAATTACAACTGATTAACTTAAGATAAAAATGTGTTTTATATTTTGCATTTAACACAGATTAAGCATATTACTTAATTCACAACCTGATTGATTTGAACCTCGGCCTCAAGCTTGATAGTTCACACCTAAACATCCAACAATGATAACTTCCATATTTGATCGAGAATTCAGCTAAACATGTTCCAACTTAATGATTATAATTTATTCATAGAGAGTGTGTTGTACTCTTGGTGTCAAATAAAACCAAGTCACTGAAGACATTTTCTGATTCAACCAATGGCACCAGATGAAAACAGGTCACAGAAGACATTTTCTATTTCAACCAATCATCCTGCACAATTACATGAGCTATCAAGAAATTTGATGACAAGCTCCCTGTTGTTCTGAAACTCATCGATAATCGATGTCTGAAACAAAGAAGAAGAAATATATATATATTCTTTACTAATTAGAATTTAAACATCTTTTAAATTATTATAAAACTTGGGATATAGCCTCAAAATACATTCAACATCTAGAGATTGTGAAATTTCATGAAGTGGATATTTGTGAAAATCAGAATTTAATGTGAAATAACCAAATAGGTTACTTTTACAATCCATATGAACAGGGGTGTTGAAGAGGGAGGGGGGATGAACCAGTGTTTTTTCCAACTCTAACCATTCCAAAATTATAAAAAATTCCCAGTGGCAAAGGTGAGTACAAGAAAGGCAATGTTGAAATGTTAGAACAGGGGAGCTGGGGTGTCAGGAGGCTGCCAGATTTTTTTTTTTTTTTAATTTGGGGTGATAATCAACTGTATTTTTTTAATTAATTAATTTATTTGTTCATACTTTATTTTTAAAGCTACAAAGCTTTTTCAGTGCTTAAGGAAATAGCTTAAATTATTATTTATTTCAGTTTTTTTTTGCAGATATTGTTCAAATCGTGTAATTTAAATTAAAAAATTTAACTGGATTTATTACAGTGGTTTCCAAAATTTTGTAGTTTATGACCCCAAATTTTCTCTCTGCGGCCATCGCGACCCTTTGATAACTTAAAAGCGTTCAAATCTTGGTTTTTACATTTTTTCACTGTGTATTACCACCAGTCCAGACTATCTACATTTAACTACACCAGTGGGATAGGTAAAATTTAGATAAAATGTACCCTTATTTGGAAGGATATTAGGATAAACTACCTCTGGCCAGAATTAAAATCCTTACTTCCCCTTCACTAACAAACCAAACGAGCGTGACATTAAATCCGCATTTCCACTAATGCTTGTTTTAATTATTATAATTGCTTATAATAATGTTTATGTGTGACTAATATATAGTAAATAAGAATCAACAAGCCTGGTGTTGGAGGATGATTTTATATTTTGCTAGCAGCATTACAAGGCTGCCACAGTAAACAAGTCAGCAAAAAGCTATCACAATGGAATAGCCAAAAGGAACATAAGCAGTAACTAGGTCAATTTTAGCACTTTAACAACTTATATTTCTATTAGATTTACACATCTTCCTATAATCATTAAAATCCTTGAAAAAGTAAGTATAAAGCTAAAACCTCTATATTGTGACCCCACCCAAAACACGCTGCGACCTCCAGGTTGGAAACCGCTGCTTTATTAAAACACACTCTGAAGCAATATTTAACTAGATAGCTCCCTGAGATGTAGAGCTCACTCGTCACTTTATCAAAAAACTAGCAATTTGGCTATGTTTATTTAAAAACATTTTCAACTTAAAATAAAGCAATAAAAATTGAATTTATTGATATTTCTAGAGTATTTTGATACCTGTTTACTAATGTCCTGCTTCATAACTTCATTAAATTTGACCTAAAATGTTAATATTGGTACATCAATAAACTATTCAAAACATATTGTAATTTAGCGTGTGAGGGTAAAGGCAGCTTCCCCTGACATTTTATTAAATAACTTATGGCAAATTCGAAATCAGCATTCTAAACAACATGGTAATATGAAATTTCATGCGAATCTAACAGTAAATAACAAATTAAAAAATGTATCCCAAATTTGAAAATGTTAAAGGGTTAAAAAACAACTTATTTTTTGTTTAATGTAGTCTACTTAATCAAATGAAAAATGATAAGAGTTGTAACAATGTAACACAGCCATATTACTCCTCTTCCTTCATTGTTGCTTTGAAGCTATTTAAATTGCTTTCATGAAAGCTTATTTTAATAAATAATGAAATAAGATACATCAGTTCAATTTAAACAAATATGGATACTTTCTAGAAAAATTAGTGTGTATTTCAGAAGTCAAACATTAACACTAACCTCAATGTCCTCATTTTATCAGTCAAAGCTTTCGATAAGAAAACAATAAATGTTGACTAACATTCATTGAATTGCATTCAAAATTTAATAAAGCCACAACATATGATAATTTGAATAATAAACTGTGACAGTTTAGCAGCCACGAAAGTCACACCTAAAACACTAAACAATAAACAAAACATTGGTTGACAATGTTGCCACTTCAAACATTGCTGGCTGAGTAAAATTTTGCTACTGGGCAGCTCATGTTCCCTTATGATTCGTTTCCATACCACAATTGGCATTAACTCACCGGCCGTTGTCTCTCCCTACTGACAATGGTGCTACTAGACTACTTGATTAACTAAGCTTTCTACAATTTACTACAGAAGGACTCTCATAACAATGTTTGATGATTTTTGAAGTTGGGATTTTTTGTAGAGTAGGGATTAACAGTTGGGAAATTTTAAATTTGTTTGTACAAGTCTGTGGTTTAGGACTTTCATAATAGAAAGTAATGGTACAGAATAAGCCTAGAATTTCTCAACTCCAGATCTGAAATCTCACAAAATTCACAACTATCAAACTTTTAACCGACTTTGAAGGGGGGTAGAGCGGGGACCCCCACCTTTCCCAAGTGACACCCCAGCATATGTAATGACCCTTCATTTGATATTTGTCCCTCTAATCTAAATATATACTTAATCTTGAATAGAAACAAATATATTAAAATAAAAATTAAGGATGGGTCCTCTAATCCTTGAGGATATTCGAGATTCAAAGATTTGAGAAAATTTCAAATTTGAAACTTAATTCTAGGAAAAAATTTAATTTTCAATTTTTTCAAGTAAAATTTGCTCTATAGCTCTATTACTACTTATTGGTTGTTTAGAACCTACATAATTATAGGATGAACTTAACAACAAGGCCCCAGACCCTAATTAACACATAAATGATGTATGAATGTCATAATGAATGGATTATAAGAAAGAATATTTTGTATTATTCTATTATATTTATAGTTACTCTTATGTTAATAATTTGTTTCCAAGATTCAGATTCATAAAATGGTGGATTCAAACCAACTTTAAAAAAAATCAAGTAAAACCCTTAATCTCTTTTCATCACTGAACAATTGGGAGTATGCTCACAGTTTAGTTGGAAGCTATCAAACTAACCTTATCTCCAGGGAGCAAGTAGACCAACTTGAGCCACACCACATCTGCATCCAGTTTCGCCAGTTGCTTTAACAGTTTAATGCAGCCCTCCTTAAAAATACAAATGAAGTTTAAAAATTATGGCAATAGAATGATATCAAAAGATATTCAAATTTATTTTGGGATGAGAGCATTTTATTTAATTTGTTTGTACTACACAGGGTTTACTAACTAATAGAAGAGATTGGGAGCATAAGTTGGAGGCAATATAAATTTGTATGAAGAGGATGATAAAATCACATTTGGTAAAATATTCCCAGTAAACCTGGCTTGCGTTTGAATTCTGACTTCTCCATCAACTTAACGTTCACGTACGTAGCCTAACAACTTGAGCAAAACACAGGCAATGGATTTAAACGGTTTGAAAATAAAGCGTTCACTAAAACAAAACCCAAGCATTTAGAGCTGATTAGGCTGTGAGTACTTACAATATAGGCTTTAATGAATATAAATAATAAAGTGAACAAGAGGCTACAACATTTTAAAGTTCACAAGACACAGGCAAATTAGTCATCTGGATGCTATAAACAAACAAACTAACTAACTAAGCGTGTTGACATTGCTCACAACGTTATTGGATAGTTAGAACATGTGGTCCCTTGACTTAAAGTTAATGTAACATGGACATTTTCCCCTGGATAACTCCCAAGTTAAGTGAACATTAAGTGCACATTAAGTTAACTTGATCGTGATGGCTTCCATTTAAGAACATAAGAACCTTTATGAAACATTACATTACGTGAACATTAAGTTGATCATGATCCCAGCATTAAGTCTCAGACTGATTGGCCAACACTACAATATAGGAGAGCAAATCGTTGAACACAGTGGGACCAGTTATGGGTTTTCAGCAGACCTAACTAAGGAAACAAGATTTAGATAATTAAATATTTTAGATAAAATGAATCAGCATTTAACTGGTGAAAAGATGGGGAAATGACAAGTGTTAGAGTGTTCCACAGTATATCAGGTTAGGATTTTTATAATTTTAGTGTGCTTTAACATCAATACTGCAGTGACTTAAAATTATCTAAAAAAAAGTAAACAATAAAAGGAATAAACTTTAGAAAAATCCACCAAAATTCCCTTAAGGAAAAGAGGAAATTGCATAGTGAAATATAAACTAACCCTTGAACCTAGCCATGTTAGTACATATTTACTAAGAAAAGGAAAATATGACAAATGGTTGAATTTAATATACATACTTATTAGAAAAATGTAGGTCTCAAAGTTCATACTAAAATAAGTTCCCTCCGGCGAAGATGAGAAACATTGTAACTATTGGGGAGGGCTCATTTATTATGTTGACACAGCACAAGTCAAAATCTAAATTTGGTGTGTTGGGAATGAAGTGATACTGGATTGGCTGGTTAGTGGGGTTGATTTCAAAATGAAAATCAGTAATTTGTTGGCTGAGTGTTCCTGTGGTGATGCCAGTATAGATTAAAACAAAGAAAAAGTATTAGTAACTTAAAATCTCTATTCTGTAAAAGCACCATTTGATCCTACTGACCTGTAATGGCTGTGGCTGCTGGATGCTGAGATATGGGAACACTGTTTCCAAAACATTATCAAGTTCCTTTTCAGCCAGGCCCAAATGGATCGCCACCTCCCCCAAGCCATCTAAGAGCACTCTCTGGAGCTTGTACACCTAACACATGTAAGATATAATAAATACAGCACTCTCTGGAGCTTGTACACCTAACACATGTAAGATATAATAAATACAGATCTCTGAGTGTACACTAACACATATGTAATACCCACTCTGACTAAGATCAATGACTGGTGTATTTATTATGGTTTAGATTAGAAAGTAAGGAATATTTCCTTTTCTCCATCATATTTTACTACCTGTCAAAATTATTCACATAATCCATTTAGGTAAAACCACCCTTAGTGGCTATAGCATACTGGAATTCTTTCCTAAATCTCCAAATTACTGGCAAACCAGACCAGATGAGAATAACATCTATTTCTTAAACTTCTACCAAATATGAATCACTGCTTATAAAACATTATTTTCACTTTACCTCTAACTTTTCTTTATTTTAGACACATTATAGTGACGTCTTTAGAAAATGTCCAACTTTAAATTGACCAGGAAGCAAGTACCTGCGTAAACCTGTAGGCAGATCCTATGTCCTTCTTCCTGCTTGTCGGGGCTGTCTCTATAAGGAACTTGCAGAGTGACGGCAGCACAACACTATCAACATATCAACTTTTGTTAATCTCACTAGCTTTACAGACGCATCAAATAGCTGCACCAGATTAAGCAGTTCACCACGTGATTATTATGTTTAGCTTTGATTGGGAGTTGTGGTTTTATTCATCTATAAGAGTTAATAATTGTAGAAACTAACTCTCCCATTGAGTTAAGGATGGAATCTTAGAAAGGTTGTTTGTGATTCAAGGCTTCAAGAGTACAAAGATATCAAGTTTTGTAATAAATTTGTTTCATAACTCTTATTGTGCTTGTTGATGATTAGACTCCAGACAATTAAATAATTACTTAACTAAATGTTGCCATATTGTGTTTGTTCCTTTTAAATGTTTTATCCACCTTTCCTGTACCCTCTTCCAAATATATTAACTAAATGTTTGAAGATAATAATGATTGCATTATAATAATAAATACTAACAGTTGATTACTTCTTTTTTTCTCTAGAGCAATTAAAAATTAATAGGAGCCAATATAGAATCATATCAGTGCAGAAGAATTAACCTATTGGGTTTAACATGTTTTCTAAGATTCACAATTAGAGTGTGTTGATAAAATAATTCAGAATAAAAAAAGAAGTGGAGACAACCCATCTCTAATTATGATGATTCATAAAATATAAAAACAATCTAGGTATCTTAATATCATATCAACACCACACAAACAACTTTTTGAAACCAATCTCCTCTACTTGTTAAAGTTCATCAATAAAAGATTTCTCTGTTGCAATGTCTCCCCCACCTGAGTGTGCGAGTGCGTATAAAGTCTCTGGCAAGCTGCGCAAGCACACGCAGCAGTTCAAAGCTCCTCCTGACAATCAAAGGGTCTGAACCCTGGCTGAATCTCCCAACCAGTGGGGACCACACCTGGTGTACTATGGGTAACAGCTGGTCCTGACACACTGCCAACACCTGAACACCCTCTGTGAGAATTGAGATAACTAGTAGCTGAAGGTTACGGTCGTGACTCGGCAGGAAGTGGAGCACACTAGAAGCAGAGACCACAAACACCGCGATAACTAAAGATACTGCTCAATTCCTCACAAGTCAGAGACCTTAAGCTCAGTCAGTAGCAGGTCAGCATTTCTTGTATTTAATGTGCACTTTCAGAACTGAATGATTATATCAATGTATTACTTAATAACTAAGCTAATTCTAAACAGATTTAATACTCGATCCTCTCGACATTAAGGGGGGAGGGTAAGTCTTTCACGCAAACGGTATAAATTCTAACCTGGTAAATGGTCAGAAAACTGGAATTTACTATTTACTCTTTGTGGAATCTACTATATATTTCTCGGAAGGACCACCTACTCACACAATAGCTATAACAACTTTACTAATACAAACATTAAGAAAGATATGTTTTAACCATGTGTATTTTTTATTTATAAAGTTTGAAATTATACATGAATTTTTATAAAATGATTTTACATTTTTGTTTCATATTACCAACAGTAAAAGAAAAAAAATCCATAAAAATAAATTAAACCAGTTTGTAGACATACACATAGTTTCATACTTTTATTCTTACATATGCATTTAATAAATCAAAACAAAGTTCTAGCTAGCTACTCATTCAATTATTTGAAAAGTGGTACTCTGGTATGGGAATCAAAACCGTCTTTATGTGCCAATGATATATCACTGAGCCATCTTAGTTTGTCACCTTTTCAGGGCCACTTTTCCCAAAGTTGAATAAAGGATAATTGTTATAACTGTGAAAGTAATATTAACTACGAATTGTTACATTTAAAAGTAAAACCCGAAGTAATCAAATATATTATTTTATTCGTCTTTATATTATTTTATATTTTTTTGTAGTTTATAGGAAAATAACTAATGTGACCCCCCTAATAACTTTCGAGCTAATTTATAGCTCTTGTCAAAGTTTGAAACACACATAGTACTTACAGCCATCTACAAGTTTGCTTTTTGATCCTCCTATGATTGAATTTTTGGAAGACAAGAATATTCAAAGTAAATTAATGAACAATGTTGGTAGGTTTGATACTATGAAAGTATCACTAGATGGTTTTAACTAGTACACTATAATATTAAAACTAATGTATAGAGAAACTATTCTAAAATATTTTTGAATACAATAAAATAGTGGTGGTGAAAAATTAGCAATTAATTTGCTATACTATTTTGACAAAACTTGTTATACACATAGTACTCACTTAGTACATTATTAATATTTAGGTGACCTGGCGGTCTAGGGTTAAGGTGTTGGACTTCTGTGCTGGGGTCCGGGGTTCAATCCTCAGCCCCGGCACAGATTTATCTGATTACCAAACTCTTCCTTCACCTCTGACAAGACATCTTGTGAATGTGGGGAATGCCAGGCCTCCACTGTGGTTCGGATTCCACATTAAATTGTAGGTCCTCCATTTCATCTCACAATCACCCTACCATTACACATTAGCGTGTGTATAGCCCGAACGGGTAGTAAAACTCGGTGCTAATAATAATATTAATATTTAATTATTTTTTTATATCATATCAAAGACATTTGCAATCCTGGAAATTTGTAAAATATCAATTTTTACAGATGTGATCTAATTTCGACAAAACTAGGTAAATACAAATTTACATAAAAAATAAATAAGTTAAACTATTTTGAATTGGCTTCTTCGGCTAACTTTAATCATACCTAGAGTGTCTAAAATTGCTAACAGTTTTTTTTCCCCTTCAATTTTAACAAAATTAGTTTTAGACTACATATTCATTTGGGATATAATTTATTAAAGATTATTTGGTACCCAAGACCAATTTTTAACCAAGTAAAAGGTACAATTGGACTTCCAGACTAGTTTACTACTAAAGCTAGACACCTCTAAGGGAAATGGATGAATAATTATGACATATTGTGTACACAAAGTATGTATGGTTTTGAATGTTTACTTATTTTAACTAGAGGACCTGTATATTACAAAGCAATTTCCATAATTTCAAGTTCTTATAAAGTGTTTGTGAGTTATCTCATTATGCTCTTATTCACTTCTTAATACCATTTTCATTTCAACCTATACAACGTCATCAGTATAATTACGATTGTCAACTATGTCTGTGGACATTTATAAAATTAATTCTATCTTATTGTAATTTAGTGATTTCGTTGGATTAAAATAAAATAGCATGCTTCAATGGCAGAATCGTCTAATGTGTCAATCTCGTGTTAGATTGGTTTGCTAATGACGAGGAGATTGGGATTTGAATCTTGATTGCGTGTATTGAGGGTGGTTTTACCTAAATGCTTCCTTCCTCATCCCTATTCCATTAGAGTAATTATCATATATGCATACAACCTGAACAGGTAGTGAGGCGTGGTAAAAAAATTTTTTTTTACCAAATTAATCATAAACTATACAAGTTTAAAATATATTAAATTAAAGTCATTTAATCCCCATCAATTTAGTGAGATGAGGTGACATAAGGAAAAAAAAATTATTGAGGTTTTTTTCTGTCCATTTAGATTAATTAATTATTGAAATTTTTTTATACAAATATCTATACTTATAAAATAACATGTCCTGACTGACTGATTCATCATCGCCGAGCGCAAACTATCAAGGCTACAAGCATGAAATTCGGACTGTATATTCATTTTGTTATGTAGGCACCCACTAAGAAAGGATTTTAGAAAATTCCACCCCAAAGGGGTCAAAATAGGGGATGATAATATGTATGAAAGTCCGTCATTTTGAAAGTTACATAAACAAAATTTTGTATTTCGGTTATTGACGTAAAACAAATAAATACATGTTTCAGAAATTTTGGAAATTTTATTTAATAAGGGATGAAAAAGGGGGTGAAAGTTTGTATCGGACTTGCATTATTTTTGATCTGAGGTCAAGTTATGGTCATCAATGTAACGGAATATTTTAAATTAATCTGTAAATACATATGTATATTTTCGTATTTGTATATAATCAACTTCCACGCGAGCAAAGCCGCGGGCAACAGCTATCTAGTGTATTATAATTGAGAAATTAAATCTTAAAAACTTGCCAATTTTAATATAGCATAAACATAAAGAATTTGATGATTAAATACTAAATTTTTTTTGATGTTTTTAAGCACAACTTTTAAAACAAAAATTTGAAATCAACTTATGTCCTGCTTATGGCCCGTCTACAACCAAACGCACCCGCTTGTCGGTCTCGCAACTACACAATACCATAATTTTGTCTGTTTACAATAGCTTACGCAAACACAATCGTATGTCGGAACTGTTGGACTTGCTTGTCGGGAGGAGATGAACGTTGTCCATCTCTTGCGTTTATGTAGTTGCGTTGGCTTGTGTTAAGCCAATAAAAAACAAATATGGATGGTCTACTAAAATCAAATAATATGAAAATATTTGGTTTATGACAACATCTCTTGGAAATGAATATTACAGAATACAGGATTTTCAATTAAAATCATATATATTTAACCATTTAAATAGTTTTAAAATATTTATTTCTTATTTGAAAATATTAATATGAATTTGACTTATATAGTAATGTTTGCTGTTTGTTCCTATTGGTTGAAAATAAGTCTTACAACTTTTCATTGTAGACAGTCTATTTTGTAGTCAAGAGAAATTACAAGTGTGTTTGCGATTATGTAATTGGGAGTCTGACAAGCGGGTATGTTGGTTGTAGATGGGCCATAATGGAGCCTTGAACACTATATTAATGGTGTTTCGTGTGTTTTATATGTGTCTCTTTATATTAAAAAGAAATATTTCCGAAAATTTAAAATGATGTGTAATTGTAAAAGTGTATAAATGAAGATAGAAATGTGTTTATCTCTATTTAGACCTAATATAACTATCCTTTCAGATTGGCTTCTTTCACTATCACTTACTCTACATTATTGACCATTGTTTCTAGACTGTCTTATTATACATTTCTAAGCCATTAAGCAATAATTCATTTTGTTAGTATTAATACATCTACTAGACTCAACTTTATTTGAAGCTTTTCCCATTCATTCTCTACAAATGCTGGCAAAGATGTACATACATAGTTGAGTGACATGTAAAAATGAAACTTGTAAACCTGTCAAGAAAAATAGATGATGAGAAAAAGGAAAGTTGATTCAACAATTATAAAGACATCCAAGTTTCATAACTTCAGCTCGAACATTTTGCTAAGTGGTGTCAAATGCTTTTGAAAATGGTTTTAAACTAGGCTTATGAATAAATTATTCTTGATAATTTTGTACATGTTTTGTATACACCTGCAAAACTAATATTACTTAAAATAAAGGCTCTAGTTTAATGTGATTTTCATAATTAATAGCCAAGGTAGACAAGATATGTTATTGACTAATTAATTTTATATATATGTTTAATCAAACAAATGTAAAAGAAAAACGATTTAGAATAAGATTAGGTAATTTATTTTTTGTGTCTTAAAGACCAGAATAATATAAATAAATATGATCTGAGGGAAAAAAGTTAAAATATGTTTATTATTTTGAGCAAACAAACTGTGCACAGTGCCCAAACATAGTGTTATACAAGCAAGATTTTAACTAGGTACAGTTATAAAATTTAATGTTTATTTTGTAATCTATAAATACTAAGAAACTCGACATTCAACAAATTTTATTTGAAATTCACATTTTTTTAAATGACTCTTTTTATATCATAATGAGTTTTCCAATTTTTCTCATTTATTTTTTGCTTCCTCCTTAATTAATCATAGTGTAAGTTTGTCTGCTGAACTAATGCTAGTGGACTCAATTATCAGCATATCCTAAAAATTAATAAGTGGTGAAATTGGGTGTCTTTCATATAAATAAATTAAAGGGTCTGGGAATGGGTATTATAACTATTCAATGTTTATTAAGTTAGTTTATAAGTCATGTTCAGATATGATTTGTTAGTTCAGAGAGTCATAGTCATAGTCATCATTCTCAGCATCAGTAGCAGCAGCATCCACATCATCATCATTAAACACTTCAGACTCTGCGGGTCGTTTGGCACATCCTCTATCATTCAAATAGTGCACCTAATATTATACCACAATGAAAAATTAATAAAATACCTTGTTTTGTATAACCAGTATTTTTGATTAATATTTTTTAAAACATTTAGCAAAAAATTTATTATTAGTGCCTCTGAGAGCATCAGGATTCAAATCAAAGCCAATCAATGGTTATGCGGTGAGTCAGCCGGCCTCTAGTTGACTCACAGAACAAAGGCTATCTATCATACAAATGATACCAGTCATGCTCTCTGACGCGGGTAGAGAACTAAGGATACCACCCTCTCCCCTAACAGACTAGTGAAAAGTGTCACCAGACTATTTCACTACTCCCCCACAAGAATACACGATGCCAGAAAAAAACGTGCAAATTGCTAGAATCACACTAAGGTGTATATATAAAATAATATTAAGTGAATTTCATATACAGTAGATCTAAGAGGTTGAAAATTTTATAAGCACATATAATTAGAATAAGGACTTAAAAAGGGTAAAAAGTCAGATGGGATGCTACCCATGCGTAGACTAATAATTTTTTTTATGTAGATTTAAGAAATGTATTTGTATGAACAAAATAAAGCAGAGATAAAAAAGAGAAAGAAAGCTAAGTGAAGTCTTCTTATTTCTCAAGATTGAGCTGTCTCCTCACTCCCCCCTCCTTGCACTCAGAGCTATCCGGGCTACCAACACTATCCCTGCGCTCAGAGCTATCTGGGCCACCAACAACTCCCTTGCACTCAAAATTATTCAGGCTGCCAGTCTTCCTACAATTCAAAGCAATAACCTTCCATTCAGCCATCTTACCTCATACAACTTCTCCCCTCACCTGCTAATTTCCCTCTTCATTTCCCACTCCTCGCTTACATGAGTCAACCTGCTCACGTTCAGACCAACTATTACCACATCGAGGGTAGCCAGGAAAGAAAGCTCTGCGCAACACAAAGGACTCCAAATAACAAACCAAACTCTTTTCCTTGGGCTTCAACACTTCTCCCCCTTTTACCCCCCTCCCATAAGTGAGACAACACTTTCTGTTCCACCACCGAGCCGGCCTCCTCCATCACCAAAACCATTCCAATGGGATTTGTCACTGTACTGTATGTATACTGTAAGGAGAAAATTCTCCCAGAAGTATAGAAACACGCCTCCTCCAATGATCCCCAATTAAGTGGGTATACTATCTCTCACCTCAGAGAGAGAAGGTAAAACAACCAGCCACAGTAACCTTACCGACAGACTCACGCCACTCGCAGTCCAAACATAGATGGAATACGATAAAAACACAATGCCAACACTAACAGACAGACAGGGCGGAAGATTAATAATGTCCAAGAGCTATACAAAACTAAGCCAGTAACGTCAGATTGATATGACATTTTTAACAATACATACTTTATATAGGATTCTTGAGAAGATCAGGTGGAAAAACAAGATGACAAAAGAAGAAGTCCTAAGAAGAGCGAGTGAAAAGAGAACCATTTTGGATGTGATTCTTTAGTACAAACCAACGTGTATCGGACACAACCTTAGACGGAACTACCTTCTGCATGACAACATTGAGGAAAAGGTTGAGTGAAAGAGGAGCTTAGGAAGGAGGGGATTCAAATATTTGATGACTTAAAGGAAAGAAGAAAATTCTGGGAGCTCAAAGAGGAAGCAGAGGACAGAGTTCATTGGTGGTCTAAGTTCAATGACAAAAGAAATGAGCCTTTTGTAATACATAATAAAACACAATAATAATCCTTTAAATTATTTGGGTGAGTTTTAATCCAATTCCCCAGCAATCTCCTAGAGGTACAAGGGATAGAAAACCAGCCTAAATGTGACCCTTGGGGAACTTATCCCTGAGCTACCAGATAAGTACTATCGTTGACAGTTACTGGCAGAGTTAGCTCTGCCAAAGACACTAACTGTCTAATGAGTCTCACCTCTTGAGAATACTTGCTGCCAGCACGATGTGAGGAGGGTCTGGCTCTTTCATTGGCTCATCTTCCCCTAGGTCTACAGACTCTTCAACAGGAGTGGCATTCTGGTCTTGGGACATCTCATGGTCGTCTGTCAAGGTGACCTGGGCACACCAACAGAAATACCCTTAGGAACTCTTAGTTTCAAAATTATAAAAAAATTAGCATATTTTGACCCCAAATTTTTACTATTATTATATTCGTTATTGTTATTATTTTTATTATTATATTTTATTCATCATTATTAACTACTTCCAGCTTGTGGCCAGGTCTGTTTAGTAAACACTCTTCGTCTTCCTCTATCCTTACACCATTCACCCTCTTGGAATGGCTTCCATTCTTCTCCTCTCACTTGAACACTTTCTATTATCTGCTCCTCTCATCTCTTTCTTGGCCTCCTTTGTGGTAATTTCCCTACATACTTCATTTCCATCATTTTCTTTGTCATCCTTCCTTCTCCAACCTCATTACATGCCCTTACCATCTCAGTCTTGCTTTCTCTACTATCTCTTGAACTTCCTGTACCCCCACTCTTTAGCAGATAATTTCATTCTGAATCTTGTTTCACCTCGTGACAGCTAACGTGCCAGTGGCAGGAAACTGTGCATGATGATTATGATGATGATAATCATTATGATTTTTCTTATCTTTTAATAACTATAACTGTATGACCAAACTAATGTAAAGTATAGTGTTAGTGACCCAATTTGTGGGAGGGTGGTGGGGTGCACCAAGGTACCAAGAGAGTTGTCTTGTGAGCATGTTTGAGACTGGTTGTATTGGGTTAAAGCCATGGACGCAGAAAACCAAGTATCATGTGTAAATTGTGTGTGTGTGTGTGTGTATATATATATATATATATATATATATGTGCAATAGTTGAATCATTAGGTGCTAATATATAAATAAAATTTGTAAATAATAAAACAAGCTACACTAACAACAAGATCTCGGACCATTATTTTACCACATAAATTAACCAATTTTAATAAAATAAGAATTTAAAAAGGCACCATACCAATATGAATAGATCAAACTATTATACTCACGATGTTTTCTAAGATTTGGATTCA
Source organism: Timema cristinae (assembly GCA_039000515.1). Classification (NCBI taxonomy): domain Eukaryota; kingdom Metazoa; phylum Arthropoda; class Insecta; order Phasmatodea; family Timematidae; genus Timema; species Timema cristinae. The sequence goes on from JBCFYV010011172.1 coordinate 73,324,370, forward strand.
ATATTCATAGTTAGGTAAAATGAAGATTTTAATGTATGTAAACTTAACAAATAACAATTTCAAACCAGTGTCAAGAATTTACACGGAAAACAGAAGGAACACATACAACTATCTTTTCAACATAAGTTAAAAACTAACTTAGATAAAAAGAGGGTTCCTAGCCCCTGGGATGGTACTAGGGCCCCCTAGTGTAGTTAAGCTGTACCTGTGAATCCTGACAGCGGTGGTACTCTAGCAGCCCTTCCACTACTGAGGGGTGCCCAGAACATAAAGCATTATCTTTGGGAGAAGAAGTGTGTCCATCAGGGGTGCTATACCATCTCCTGAGGGCACAGATGCTGGCATAGAACACTCGCAGGAACGCAGTTGTGTTACGACCACTTCTTAAGTTGAAATTTACCAACAATACCTGGTACAAGTGCAAGTTATTTAAGTTATTACAACACTCTAATGCCAGCATTATCATCTTAATCAAGATTGTGAAACAAAATAAGGGTGAATTTAAATTAAATGCACTTTCTGTCTCTATGCCTCTCTCTATTTTGAGAGACTGCCGCATCTGCGTAGTGCGCAATGAGTGGCGATAATAGAATGCATTCACATGGTGGTGTAATGTTTGTGACATATTGAAATAGAGCCACAGTTAAGCCATAAAACCGGTTGATCTGCCCCCGGTAAATCAAGATTCTACTATAGTTAAAATTTTCGAAGCTTTGCACACATCCTTTTTCTCAACAATTTCTAGGGTTGTGTTAGTTATTTGTCAGCCTCGAATTTGTTTAAAAAATAAAAACTGGGAAGCATCACATATAAAAATATTTAAAGCTCATGGATACTCATATTTTCGATAACTTTTCAGATCATATACAAGTTTAAATAGAGTACATTCATCATGAAATAGTGACTGCTGAGACTTAGAAAGTTAACATTATTCTTATGAATAGCTACAAATTTTCTAGTTTCTTCCACTCGAACACAAAAACTTCTCAGTTCTCCCCCAAGGATATTTTTTCAAACAGTCGCCTAGCTTCTACAACCTTCTAGTATAACCAACAGTGAAAGACCCGAATAAAACTTTTGCAGCAGTTTACACAACAAAAGGATCATAGCAATGTAAAATGTGAACTGTGTTCTTCTTTCATTATAAAAGCCATATTGTGTTAGTTCCCTTCTTGAGAATTACTATACTTTTGAGTATTTGGTGGTTCGCTCCCCTGTGCAATGCTTCTATTCCACACCCGGGATATTCTCCCAGACTGAACGTTGGTCAGGAAGTGGTAGGTCACAAGACACTAGAAGACTGACTTACTATGAGTCTCCAGTCCTCCCTTTCTTGCTATAGCAAAAGCGTGGGGTTTTTATATCTCAAAAAGCCTCTGTTCTACCTCTAAGTTTACCATAGTTAACAATGGTATATTTATTTATCCAACACCTTAGCTCTGTCGGTAGCTTGCCTGTCTACTGAGCTAAGGATCCCAAGTTCGATTCCCGGTATGGCCAAAAAATTAATCATTGGTGAAATGTGGGCTTATATATTCACATTAATAAATTACAACCAGGGACTGTATGTTGTGACTGTCCTTGTCTTAAGTTAGGTTATAAGACATATGAAGTTACAACAGGCCTAGCAGGCCGGTAGTGGAAAATATATGGCTTGAATAAAAATTGACCCAGGCCAGAGGCTTGATATCAGGTTCGATTACGTCAGACTTGTGTACTTTTAATAAGACAGCAGTTGCCAAGCTCAGACATTACATGCGTTTTATCTGCAACATCTGTAACCGTTCAAAAATCCCTACACTTAGCAGAAGGAGGTCTACAATTTATTTTCAAGTTCAGAAAGAGACCTAGTACTCAACAAGGTTGGGAATCCCTACCCTAAAACATTGTCAACCTCTATCTACTCAGGTACCCTCAAAGTTAGGCAACAGGATCAAGGCATAAGCCTTGTCTGGTTTATCGGTGATAAAACGGCAGAATTCAATCTTGACTGGGTGTATTGATATTTATTTTTATAAATGGTTTTAATTATAGGGCTGAGCCAATAAGCGCTTTTGCCGACCAGGCTGATGCCGATTATTTGTTGCCAATCTTGCCAATCATCGATGCCGATCATTTGGTTTATTTTCTTTACAATATTACAAAGGTAGTATCCAAAAAAATAAACATACATTTATGAATACTTATACACATTTTTGTTGTTGATTAAATTCTGAGCAAAAATATTAATAAACATAAAAATAATCATAAGAAAAAATTTAAATATGCTGAGGCAACTATTTGAATGAGGGGAGAGTAAAAGGTAAGTAAGTGTCCAAGCGTCTTTGATATGAATTTTAAATGCTAAACAGTGAGCATAATTTACTAATAATTTATAATAGACAGTTATTTCAAAACTAGCACAAAGTTATTCCAAAGGCTAAGAGTCTGTTTATTTGTTTTTATATTTTCCATGAAGAGTTGCTAATAAGTATTATTATTTATACTTTAACCAAACAATAGGGATGATGAACAAATACATATTTTAAAGTCATTAAACATAGTAATCAGTTGATATTTATAAAATTGATAAAATAAGTACCTAATTATCTGAGAAGAACCAGGGTTGCATTTTTTTTAGTCCGATCCCCCCTTAAATTGACCTTCTCATTCTTTCCCCTTTCTTTTCTTGTGTGTTTCTTACAAAGTGTTGAACTGAAAGGTATCTCTAGCTATATCTCCCTTACTCATTCTGTCTCACTTGCAAGCGGCAAAGATTGAGTCACCACAGAATGTCCTTTCAAACATGACCAGTTAGCTCCTAATCATAAGATGATCGACTTAGTAATCAGAATCTGTCCAGCCCTTGTTTTCCTCTTTCCCTTAAAAAAAGTTGGTAAGTTTCCTTTAAATTCTACCAATTTCCTATCTACCCCATCAATGCAAATATATGGATGGCCAGGTCACCTAGTAAGAAGCAAAAAATGATCTGTGAGTCAAAGTTTTTCATTCTGAATCAATCTCAACCAAGTTTCTCAAAAAGATTTAAAAACTTGACTGCTAGAAATTATTTATTTTTTAAATAAAAAACACACATGTTTAACACATTGAACACCACACTCGTGCTCCGCTCGGGCTAGCATAACTGTCTATTGTTTCCATTCCCGGGGGCTACACTCGGGTCTTCTTTTAAATGATTACATACATAATGGTCCAAGATATGCTTAGGTATAGTGTTCTGTAAATTTTTCTAAGACTGTCTTAGTTCATAAAAAAATACAAGGTGGCAGCACTTCCCATAGGATAACTAAACTATTATTTTTCTAAACACTTCATTAATGCTCTACCACCTGTGGTACCAATCAAAATGGTCTCCTAGAAATAAACTTTGCTTAACAATCCCAACAAAGAATCAATATTATTAGATAATTCCGGTTCAGAACTTGAAGATTATTATTATTTATAGCGTTTGTAATAATATGTGCGTAAATCTTTTTCTTTTTTTCGTCTAATATATTTGAAAAGAGAAAAAGTTTTATCTACAAAAATTACCAGACAAAGTTTTTTTCTTTAAATGTTTCTTCTACAAAATCTGAAAAATCATAAATGACTATAATAAACACACACAAAAAAAAGTATTTTCACAGCAACTATTCAAAATATCATCAATTTGGCCAGTATCTGGAGGACAATTCACCATGTAATTTCATGCCGGTGTGAAATGTGTTGAAATTAAAACAAGCCTCGTTCGTATATTTAAATATAAAGTAAATTTACCACCTTTGAAATTAAATAGTAATATTTTTTACAAATAAAATAAAATATATCTACTGCCTGTTTCCCAAAAACAACTTCCGTACAAGTACAAAATGGGTTACCCATTACTAAACACACAGTACAGCATAGAAACGGCCATATACAACCAACAGCCAGAAAAATGTATTAAACGATGAGTCATCCATCACAAGACAAAAGAGAAGTAGTCTTATACAACTAGCTCAAAATTTGAGATATCACAGACCCATTACAGCAACTACTCAAACAGAATGGTTACTTTAACTCTAGACAAATCTTTATTGCCAATTAGCCACGAAGATGAACGATATTTAAAAAAATGTGACAACATTATGGGGCTAACCTCTGTGATTATCCTCTGCAGATGTGGCAGCAGCTCCACGTTGCTGTGGTTCAACACAACATTCAACACATCCAAGACACCCGGATTCAACTCCAAGGTCCGCAGTCTCATTGAGATATGGAAGCTTATGTAATCTTGGTTGTTCCCCACAAGTGCTGCTATGTCAGTGTGACCACATGTGCACGCTATCCTTCGAGCAGCTTCACCCCCTGCAGCAGCTAGAAGTGGGTGAGGACTACCGCAGCGTTCCAATACCAAGTACAAGACTTTCAGGAGCAACTTTGATGTTACAGAGCCTAGTGCTTCACATACCTGCAAGGAACACAGTTTTAAGGGGAGTATTATTACTAGGGATGTCAAACTAAATTCCTTAATAGTGCAATATCTTCAATTCTTACTAGTATTGAAAAAATAAAGAATTGATTTAAATATCAGGATTTTCAATACCTTGATTCTTAGTTCTCAAATCCCAGTAAGTGAAAGATTTGGTTTTTAAACAAAATTGCATCATTCTGAATTATCTTATTTTTCAGTGAAATAATTTTTTAATTTTTATGCAGGTTCACTCTAGTACTGGTAAATTGTCAATGTATTCAAACTAAGTGGACTATTTAAGTTTTACCCTATTTACTAGGGCTCTGCAAGTACTCAGATTTTGAGCTTTGAGCCGAACTTGTCATTAAAACTTGGAATCGAGATTGAAAGTTTGATAGGTTTGTCATTTTTTAACTTTCTTTTGATCAATCAATTGATTTTTAAAACATGATGGTAAGTATATACTATTTAATTTAGATGGTATCACCAGTTTCACTAATAAATCTTCGCTAACTCAACAAGTTGTTAAAATTAATATCAAATTTCACATTAGTAATGTAATAAAGCTCTGAAACTACTTTAATATGGATACCTGGCTCAATATTTTTGTCTATTTTGGATAGGCTTTATTGAAGTTGTATTACCATAACAAGGCAATGAAAATTAAAATAGTTAAGTCAATCACTAAATACCGTAAAACAAGTTTACTATACATCTATGGGATATCTTTGCACCAGAATCTTAAGACATGTAGTATGGATTTATTTTACATCCATTCTATGTCTATGGTCTGGGTCAATTTTTATTCAAGTCATATATTTTTCCACTACCGGCTGGCTAGGCCTCTCATAGCTTCATATGGCTTATAATCTAACTTAAGACTAGGACAGGCACAACATCCAATCTATGGCCGTTAATGTATGAATGTGGAAGGGTAAGTCCATATCTCCCCAATGATAATTTTTTCGGCCATGACGGGACGCTTATGTAGTATGAATGTTAATCTTTATTTTCTTGTAGAAAGCATGTGATGATGCATAATATATAAGAACATAAAAATGCATCATCCATGTTTTCTACAACAAAGTAGAGATTATAATCAATTATATTTGTTTTAACATTTTGGTGCAAAGTATCCTCGTTTTACAGTAATTGAATAGTTATTATTTTACTATTTTTATACAGCCCCTTTCTAAAATTATAATTTCAGGTAAATTAAAAATTTAACATTGAGAATACATGTTAAATGTTTTTGAACTTAAGATATTTAAAACATATATTAAATGCATTCTACACAACACCTTAGCTCAGGCGATAGCGTGTCTGTCTACTGAGCTAAGGGTACAAGGATCAATTCCTGGCATGGCCGAAAAATATGTCATTGGTGAAATGTGGATTTACCCTTCCACAGTGATTAATTAACAGCAGGGGACTGGATGTTATGCCTGTCCTAGTCTTCTTAAGTTAGATTATAAGGCATATGAAGCTACGATAGACCAGCAAGCAGTTGGTGGAAAATATATGGCTTGAATAAAAAACTAACCCAAACCACAGACTGGAAAAATGGATGCAAAAGAAATTAAGTAAATTCTACTGCAAAACTAGCATTAGTTACTAATGAGTTAGAAAATGATGTTGGTTAACCTTTCTAAAATAATGTTGATCAACATTCAATAAAAGTTTTACCAAACCTACTACATTTAAATAAAAAAGCATTAATAATTTCATATGGTCTTTAGAAATATGATTTTAACTATCCTACTTTTCATTTTAAAGAATGAACATCAACTTTTATAAGCATCAAAAAGTGAATATAAATTATGTAGTAAAACGATTTATTGTAAGAGCTCATTTAAGGCTCATGCGCAACTACACACAGTGGAATGAAATTGGAAAAGAATAAGTTATCCTGTGTGATTATTATATTAAGGACTAATAAATAAAATAGGAAACATTTCAAATTTTTAACTGCTTTCTATTCTTATGTTTTCTTATAGGGTAGTTAAATGTATGAAGGCTTATTTTGGGGAAACATTAGCTCATAAATGTCAATTTTTTATATTTTTTTTTGTGATTGTTAGTGTAATTTTAATGTCTTTAAAGACACGAGTGTTGAAACCATTTAGATTATATTTTCTATGATATTTTTATGTGAATCAAAAATTAAAAGGAGGAGAGAAGGGCAAGGCCTACACACTTACCAGAAAGCTGTTGTCTTAAAAGTTCACAATTAAAACACACTTACCTTATGTCCATTACTGTTTCCAGCCTATGGACTAGGTCAGCTTTTTATTCAAGTCATATATTTTACACTAATGGCTGGGTAGGCCTGTCGTAGCTTCAAATGCCTTATAATCTAGCTTAAAACTATGACAGGCACAATATCCAGTCCCCGGCCGTTAATTTATCAATGTGAAAGGGTAAACCCAAAATTAAAACTCACTAAAATACATAATTATGTAATTTTCGGGGTACATCAGTCTCCTTCTTCAGCAGAAGAGAGTAAAACACAGACATGACTATGGCAGCATGGCTATAGATTGATTATGGTCACTTAGATACCCATGTTGCCTGTTTCTTGATTTAAAAAAAAAGCTTGGTCTTGGATTCTGCAGTCACTTGTGTCTTTACTCAAGGGAGATGGATAGAATGTATTTAATCATTCAATTATTAAATCAAATTATCTGGGCTTTATTTTATACTCACTGGTGTGTGTAGGCCTGCCTTGGAAGAAAAGGAGAGAAGGTTATCTAAGATTGAGACCAGAAAGGTGCCTGGATTTGGTAATTTGGAGCAAGTCTCGACCTACAAAGATGAGAAGCAGTGTTGGGGAGGGCTTGTATAACTCTACTACTATGGCACGAGTCAAAATCTGCATTATGTGTTTGGGCAGGAAGTACTACTGGTTTGTCAGGGTCCTTGTGGTTGGTATTAAAACAATGTCCATTCATTCGTTGTCTGAGTGTTCCTGTGGTGAGGCAGTAATATTCAGCAATGCAGTAGTTGCATTGTAGCTGCTGTATAAGATTTTCTGTGGAGCAGTCATAGTGAGTGGTCTTTCATGGGGTATTCCAATTGTGAGAGTCTGCTTTTGATTGAGGTTATAGGTTAGGGAATTTTAAAGGTACAGAGTCTCGGTTTGTTGTAAGGGTAGAAACCTTCGGCCTGATGATGTTTGTGGCTGGGTCGAGCAATTTAGGGTGAATCAGAAAGTTGCCCTTCCTTTCAATGTTTAATTTAATATAGTCGTTTGACAGCATTTTTCCTATTTTTATAAGAGTTTAATTTGTATTTTTGAATTATGTTTTTATTAAAGTGCTATTTCTAATTTTAAAACCAACATTCCCATTATTTAATATATTTTTTTTCTTCAAAACCACTTACTATTTATAAAAATGAGTGTAATTCTTATTTTAAGAACATGGATTGTGTTGTGTTTTTATATATGTTTAAAATCTTACATTTTAGAGATGTGGTATGTTTGTTTTGACTTGTGACATTTTAAATGTTCTATTTTAATTTTAAAATAAACAAATTTATAAGCTTAAAATTTTTTAAATTATGAATATACTCAAAGACAGAAGTTTTTTGAAATACTTGAATCAAGTTTGACATGTATGAAAGAACCTAAACTCGCAAACCCCTAATCATCATCATCCCCATTATCAACTGTTTCCAGCCTGTGACCAAGTCAGTTTAGTAAAATGCCTCCATCTTCCTCCATCCTTCCACCATTCTTCCTCCTTTAAGAGCTTCCATTCTTATCCTCTCACTTGTACACTTTTTGTTATCTGCTCAATAAATCAAAGTACTAGAGAACTATTTACACTTTTACTGGTTTTGTTTGCAAATACCCTACAGCATGCTATATAAATAAATATAATAACTTGTTTATGTTGGGTTGGATTGAAAAATATTTCAATCGGAAATATTGAAGGAATCAAACAATTTGGGTCAAAATTTAAGAATCAAGGAGTGTCATTTTTACTCCGGTATTGGAACAGGACAGGAAATGAGACAAAATATCAGGATCAGGAAATTATAAAAATCATACTAATATTCAGATTCAAGATTCATGAGTTGTGGGTAAAATTAATACATTCGAGAATCAATAAAAATTGGATTGATGCCATGTCCAGAACTGACCTTTCCCACTCCTTCCACTAGAAGGCAGCTCTGCACAATGTTGCTTTGGGCTTGACTGAGTGTAACTTCTGTTGATACAGAGGTGGGAAGCTGCCAAAAGTCGGGATCAATGTATGCATCAAGAACAATCCGGACTAGCAGTAGCGCAGAGGTGTCTTTAGCACAAAGCCCTGTAGAAATAATTTACTGCCGTTAATAATACTCAAGATCTGTATTAGTTGAAACTCCTTATTAATTATTTGTTATATTCTTTACATAATTCTGATTATGTTATAGTAGGCAGCAAGTTCCAGATTAATATCAAGATTAACTTCAGAAACAACATTTTATATATTAAATACCATTTACAAAAATATGATTGAGCATGATTTATAACCAGTTCTTAATAGGTTTTATAAAATTAATTGGTATGCTCAATTCATTGTGATCAATGCTTTGCAGTGACTTAACTTCTTATTAATAACTTCTTTGATCAGGCATGGAAACTGACACCTTAGCTCAGTTGGTAGTGTGACTGTCTACTGAATTAAGGGACCCCGAGTACAATTCCCGGCATGGCCGAAAATTTTATCATTGGTGAAATGTTGGTTTACCCTTTCACAGTGATGAATTAATGGCTGGGGACTGGATGTTGTGCCTGACCTAGTCTTAAGTTAGAATATAAGGCTTATGAAGCTACAATAGGCCTAGCAAGTCAATAGTGGAAACTATATGGCTTGAATAAAAAACTAACTCAGGTCACAGGCTAGAAACAGTAATGGATGTAAAAAAAATCGGGCATGGATGTGGGATTCAATATGATGGAAGATGAGGTGAGAGGGGACCAAAAAATTCAACTTTAAAATGTTGTATTCAAACTTTGGTTTAACCGCCTAAGTGAGTATCTATACAAAATTGTCAGTGCCGTCTGGCTTTCGGTGATGGGTTGATTGGTTAAAAATTTGGGGGTAGACCATTCAGTTTTTAGAATGGTTTATTGTAGTGAAAGATGGAAGTTACACTTATAAAACAGGTGGATAGTTACATAGGGGGAAGGAACAGGGATGTGTAGTGAGCCATGAGATTTAATAGACCTACGAGTATTTTGGTCACCAGCAGGCCAGCACGATTGCTCAAAGTAACTGAATCACACCTATCCTAGCACATTATTTCTGCTGGAGATACAGCTGTCTCTTAAATGTGCTCAGAAAGAGACCCAACAGGTCACAAACCACAGGCTCCCACATAGTTTACTTTGTCGTCTATATCACCCAGTAGCTACTTGCTACCCTACACCATCTTGACATCAAGTTCCCTCTGGTGATTTTCTCGATCCCCTGAACCAATCAGGGAGCTTGATCCTTGCCCAGAGAGGGTGAGGTAATGCTTTATTAGAGATTATCAGTGGAATTGAGGGCTCAGCCCCTTTCCCTGGTCTCCAATTAATCATGCTGGTTTTCCAGTAACATAATCTATTAACAACACCTCAGTAGCTTGAGAAATTTTCCATCTCATAATACGAAAATGATAGCTAACACATATTGGAATCATTAGACCTTTACATTTGAAATATTGAAAAAAACTAATTATTGGCATTGGTGATTGATATGATTGATAACAAATGATCAACATCAGCTTAAGCGGCAAAATAACTGATTGGCCCGCAGCATTAATTAAAATTAAGTCAAAAATCATATGTGATTATATTTATTAATAGAGTAAAAAAATGTGGTGATTGGTACTTTTTAATTTTTTTTTAATAAATCAATTCCAAATCTACTTAAAAAAAATTACGACCCTATAAAATAAGAAATACACATTTATGTACAAATGTTGCCATTCCTTTGTCTTGTTCATATGATGCAAATCTTAAGTACTGAATTGAATTGAATGTTTTATTTATAATTTTTTTTTTAAATCTTATAACGAAATTATTAAAAAATATTTGTAACAAAATAATGTATAAGTTGGAAGTTATATGAATGTGCAAAATATTTTATTCTTAGCATAAAAAATAAAATAAAAAATATTTGGCTCTGGGAATATTCAAAATATTTGCGACAGCTTTGCTTCAAATTAAAAAAATTAACTTCCCACACCTCTATTCATCTAGGATTCTTTCCTTTTAATTAATTTTAACAATAAGGTTAACCAATGATTTAATCTCAGGAGTAGGGATGGAGCGTTTAGAGGAAGTGAAACTCACATCCATTTATAACTGCTCAATATTCATATCCTGGCATGGTCATCAAGAGAAAAGTGAGTACAATACCTTATGCCGTGTGACCCTGAGATTCAAACCCTTTTGAGAGAAACAGCTTAATTTAATACTATAATCCTCAACTTGAGTGAAACTAAACTCAGTATTCATATTATCATTTGATTCTAATACACATCACTATGAACACAAAGAAGATGTCTGGTGTAGGGATGTGGTATTGAAAGAAAAGTATCGATAACAGTAAATATCGGTATTGAAATTTTAATCTGAAAAAAGTTTTTTTTATTTAGTAATAATAATTTCGACTTTTACATCATTATTCTATTTCCATATTTATTTAAACACTGAAAAATATAATGTTTTTTAAATTGTAATACTTTCAAACAAATTTTACAAGATGCTTTTTTGTTATCCAACTTCTTCTTAAAAAACTTCCATAATTAACTTCTGGGAGGTGCCATTTATTAACTACTCTCTTCAGTTATATACTCTATAAAGATAGATTATTAACTATTGACAAACAATAGAATAATAGATGCCCTTTTCCCCTTCTATGCTTCATCTGCTTGGGACATCCTTGAGCTCCATGAAAGATTCTTTTGTTTAGTTTTTGATGAGCGTACTCAGTAATAAATGAAGGGGTAATAGACTGGTCACCAATTACAGAGTCATTTGTTCTTCCTATTCCCCCACAGTCCACCCTAGTAAACATTTAGTCCGAGCATGAGTAAAATTAACAAAAAAGTTGCTTCTTTCGATAGTGATCGTATGAAGTACTAATACCAATAAAAGTATCAAGTAAAAAAATATTAGTATCAAAAGGAATATATTAATATTAGTAAAATATTGATCTTTTTTTCACATCCATAGTCTGGCGAGTGGAATTTTGCAGCTAAGCATATGAGAAGAGAATTATTTAAAGTATCAACACGCATGAGGTTGTTAACGGCTATGATCACATTTATAGTGGACCCTAAGCCCTAATTAACATTACAATGTTTATTTTCCTGTGACAATGACCTCACTAAGATTTAAAATAAAATCTTTCAGGAAAGATTGATCATCAACTGTGGTACATTACATTAAGAATTCTGATAAAAATCAAGGGCAATCAATCCATGACCTGTCCCTACATTGTCTGCAAACTCACTTACCAGCTGCTAACACTTGGTTGAGTACGAAGATGACCTCCTTGCTGTACTCTGACCCCTCACACAGTAAATTTAGCAGGTAGTGAACCAATGAGTTGAGGTCCGCCAACTGCCCCAACAGGTTACACACCTCTTCCAGTTTAGCCAACACACTACTCCCCGTGAAGTGGCAGAACTGCTTCCAGGAGTGAGTTTCCACGGCAGAGTTTTGGTTCTCTATGTCTAGACAACACAACATGCTTGGTTCTAGACAGGTACTCCTGATGGACATGTAGTTAATGTCTGATTGTACTGGTCTACTTGTATTTTATCTAAGACTCATTGTTTTAACCTCATCCGACCAGGAGGACATGTGTTAGTCCTAAATATGAAGATGAGGAACTAGTTTTAACAGCTCAATAAGGACAAACCCTAGTCTTTTTTTACAGGCAGGTGCAATTTTATATTGCTAAGGCACTATAGGTGTGGTTTAGAGTACATTAGACCCAGGTCTCAGAAGCTAGTGGTTCAGGTCTATCTAAAATGTATATGTGTCGAATCCACTATTACTTGAATTCGAATGCTAGAAAACACTACCGTACATATCTATAAGGAAAACCTCTTTTCACTTTATGAGGTAATTGTATTATATTTGGAAGAAGATATAGTAAAGGTGGATATGAATATATAAAAGGGACCAAAATAATATGGTTTTTACAATGAAAATAACACAATTCCCACTTTACATTGCTGCCATTGGTAAAGGCTGTCTCTTAAAGAAAATTGATTAATACCACCAATTGCTCGACCTAGGTTTCATTCTATCGGAACTCATCAGGAGGGAGTGTGAAAAGCGCCATCCAACGTCCCAAACAAGGAAACCAAAAAACAAAAGGGAGAAAAAGGAAAATTGTCCTATCATTTTGTACATTTTCATATATAATTAGTAACCTTATAATTAGGGAGTGGATTCTTAGCCACCAAAAATGTTTAAAATAGGTATAAAAAATATGGAATTTAGGCATCAAAATAAGATACTTGAGTAAAAATAAATGGTACAGAACTCTGCACGGACTTTCTCACTCCACTTAAATTTAAAAATGGATATATTTACTCAAAACTTGTAACACAGTAGATGTGAAACGAAATAATAAGTATACACTAGGAAACTTGAGAAAAAATAGCACTATACTTATGTAAAACATTTTTTGGCTCTTGGTTTTAAATTTTATAATTTTATTTTTAAAGAATTGAAGTCCTCATTTAGATATTTGGACCAATAACAAATATCAATAGTGGGTCCCTAAGGGTCAACACTTCGTATTAAAATTTAAACTTCTGGCTAAAAATTTTGACATTTTATCAGGGGTTGTACATCTTATGGTTATTGCATTGCTATTAAATTCCTCATTTATAAATTTATACAAAAAAAACGTAAATATTGACTATTGAGTCTAAAATGACAGAGAGATAGATCATTGTTGTACAAACATTTTCTCCTATATGTTTAAAGGAAAAAGACCATTAACTTTTTGAGAGACTTAATAATATTTACATAATCTATGGCACTAGAGAATTAATGCGTTAAAACTTAAGACGTATCTCTTCACAACTAAATCTCCCAAAATTGTGTTAATATATTTGCCAATATCTCAGAAACTATTGGTTTTATAAAATGTACTTCAGATAAAAGAGTTTTATTTTTAATAGTACTAAAATTTTGTGATGATAAGTTATTTTGTATCTCAAATAGTTGCGGAGATACAGAACTTTCCGCTTTTGTAAAGTAGCCTAAAATTCATTTTCATGGGAAAATTAAAATATACATTTTATTAACAATCTTAATCAACGCCTGGATACGAATTTTAATTAAATTCGTTAGAACCTATTTTGAGAAAATAGATTTTTTCTTTTTTTGCCCGTTATTAAACTACTTTTAAATTTAGGGTTAAATAGACACATTGACAGCAGGCATTGCAAAAACCAGATTTTAGGGTTCTAGGGGTCATGAAACGTCAACATCCATCAACATCTTGGGTTAGATCTTTTTTATGGTAGTAATACTTTACCTTTAGTGTTGGAAAAGTTAATATATATATATATATATTTGCGTCTAACTTGAAAATTATTGGTTTTACAAATATTTGTTTCAAATAAAAGAATTTCATTTTAATTGGAGCTACATATTTGTAATGATAAATAACTTCATATATCAAATAGTTACGAAGATATGATAGAAAAAAAAGAGAATTTGCGCATCAGACCGGTACCCTTAAAGTCATTCTGACAAAAAATAGAGAGTAGCCATTTCTCGTGATAGCTTTTACTTTAAAAAGCTTAAAACCATCATTTTGAAAGTGGCACGTGATCTACAGGAATATGTAATAAAAATAGGGGGTCTCATTTAAAGGAATCAAAGTGACCTCAATGTCACCTTAGCAATGCCACCCAAGATCATACCAGCCTTACCACTTTACTTCCGTTTCAAAACCAAACTACTTTCGTTTAAAATAGTTTTTTCTCTAATGCATTATTTTCAAAATATTTTGGTGGAAAGTTTTCAAATAAACACCCGGTATATCTAACTGCATATGTTTTATGACCATGGATAAGAAAAGGAAAATAGGCAATACCGGTCCCTGCTTATTATACTACTTACAAATTTTAATTTTTTTTCCTATATTGTATGCCTATTACAAATTTCTACTTAATTATTTCATATTTATTCTATTCAATTTATAAATGAATTATATTTTCTTAATTAATCTTACCACTACACTCCCTAGTAAAGTATTAAAATGCTCTTCAAAAATCGAATCTATGAACGTTTAAATCAATGCATTTTAACAAAAAAGTAAACATTTAGTTAAGGCTGCGCCAATGATTTGTTGCCAATCTTGCAAATTACCGATTCCGATCATTTGGTTTATTTCCTTTACACATTCTTTCACACCTTCTCTTTCTCTTGGCAGTTTCTCACAAAGTGTTGAACTTGAAAGTTACCCTCTAGCTATCTCTCTCTCAATCATTCTCTGTAACTCTTGCAAGTCGTCAAGTATGAGTTACCAAAGTCTGTCGTCATAAAAAAAATCTCTCTAAACATAATATTTGCTGATGACTTGATAATATGGATAGAGAAGGAAGAGGAAGTATAGGAAGATGTACATGAATGGAATGAGGAAGTGAAAGAGTGTAGAGTGAAATTTGGCAGGTGTGAAGTGATGGTAAAACGAGGAAGAGGAAAAGGCCTAGTAAAGCTTTATTTGAGGGTGGACTCTGTACTCATAGCCACACATGCAGCAGAAAGATGGACGATGAATATAAAAGAGATTAGGAAAGTGGAGGCCATGAAAATGAAGTTTGTGAGGAGCATGTTTGCTGGCACAAGGATGAGAAACAGGATTGGGAATGAAGTTATCCGGAAAAGAGTAGGGGTACAGCGAGTACATGAGATAATAGAGAAAGAAAAGTTGAGATAGTATAGGCATGTAATGAGGATGGAAACTAATAATAATGCCAAAGAGAATGATGGATACAAGTTATGTAGGGAAAAGATTGCAAAAGACCAAGAAAGATATGGGAAGAGCAGATAACAAGAGTATGAGTGAGAGGAGAATAATGGAAGCAAATAAGGGATCAATAATTGTGGGAGGAAAGATGAAAATAGAGGAATTTTATTAAAATGTGCCGGCCACAGGCTGGAAACAGTTGATGACGATGATGATGATGATGATAAAGAGTAACACCCCCCCCCCCTTTTTTCTCCATTCCACCTGACAAATCCCTTCCCCCTCTAGGACTATGTTGTTTTGCCAGCCACCCAGCTAGAAACTGGTGAGTCATCACTTTCTGACTTCTCACTTTTACAGTTCAAAAGATCAGTGAAAATGATTGGGCTCAAAATGTTTATCATCAGGTTAACTGATTGTACCATGATCAACCAATGAATGGATCGGCAATCGGCATCAGCCCAGCCCTACATTTAGTTACTATTTATATTTTCTATTATTATGTTACATTCCTATTTCCTCTTATGTTCATAATTTTCCCAGTATTTGGATTCAAATTCAAGATTTGTATATAGAATAAAGATTTGAATTTGAATTCAAGATTTGTAGATAAAATAAAGATTTGAATTCAAATTCAAGATTTGTAGATAAAATCAAGATTCTGATTGGTAAAATATTATATTTGACCCAACTAATTGTAATATGGAATTGTTATCCTACAAATTTTATTTGCTATATTACCTAACTATAAATGACACAAATAGTAAACATATTAGATAAAGATAAATAATTCCATACAAGCATTTTTATAGCAAAATTGATTTTCATTTTAGTATTTCAAAACATAGGTCCATTTTTAAAAAATGAAATTTCAAAAATATATTTAGCATAATGTAGGGTTTCTAATATAATGTATAGTTACGACAGTGTAGCATGTCCTCTATTTAAAGGACATCTACAAGCATGACAATAAAGCTACGAATGAAATAAAGGAATTAAAAGAAGAAAATTAAAACAAAAGCTAATCTATTCCCTTAGAAGGTAGAAGAAAATGGCTTGTGATGGACAGGATGCAGTGTGATATTATCACCATGCTTTCACAAGCCTTTTTGCAAGCATGGCGGTTTGGTGGATGTCTTGGCTGTTGGACGCACAAGATGGAAAAGAACTTCAGTATTGCCAGTCGACGCCTCAACACTATTCCCTATCGGCTCTTCTGGGAAACACTATCTCCTTTACCCCCCCTCCCTTCTTACTGTCCATCGATCGCTCTGTTTGGTTCGTTCCCAAGTTAGACCAAGAATATAAAACATGGGAACCCGTGTGCCGCATAGCTGCACTTCTTTGTAAAATTTCGTCGAAGGAAGAACTTCTGAACTAATCTCCAGCGGCACTAATACTGGTGGTCACAATGGATCAGGAGTCGGACTCACCACCGCATCACAGAAAAAGCCTCGCCAGATCCGATTAAGTATCACCTTATATCTCCAAATTTGAATACTATGTCCTTCCGACATATTTTGTTCTATTGTAAGAATGTTTTTATGTGTCCTTCAGACACTAGCTGAAGTTATGCTCTATAATTATGTTTTTATGTCCTTCTGACATGTTTGATTTTTAGTTTGAATTACTAATTATGTTGTATGTCCTTTATACATGTTTTATTTAGCCAGAGAAACTAATTGGTTAATACCTATCGTCAGATGGTCTGGCTATATTTTTCTTATGTCCATTTGACATAGCTTAAATATGGGGGGCTTTAAGCTCTATATATAAAACGGACCGGCTGGTCAAGGTTTTCAAATTCATGTATTCATTTAACTATTCTGAGTTCTTATGGCACAGTAATGTTTCGTAACGCCCTAAACAGCAGGTTCACATGTTTGATATTTATATATTTACAAGCAGTTTGTCTACACCTTTTGTCTAGGACCTAGTTAGGTCAGTGTAACACTACATTCTTTTTGGCACTTTTTCTGTGTTACTATTTAGGGTGCGCAAAGTGCGGGACACGGCTAATTTCATATAGTGGCTCACATCGATAGTATTTCCTTTCGCCCCTTGTTGGCGCCTCGTTTGACTATGTATTTAATGTTTTTTTCAACAGCAGGCACAAATTCATCCAAAAACCACAACTTAAAAAGATTACAGTCCATCCAAGATGATTTTTGGTTGCAGTAATAAACTAGTAGCGATGATAAATTAATGTTCTTTAACACCCTTGACTTTTTGGACTTGCCAATGACAAAAGGCGGAAAATTGTGTGTACCGTTAGCATTGCTGCAAATAGCAACGGTTAACCTTTCTTTGGAAACTTTTGATCCCATCACGGTCTCAATTGATGCAGCAAGTGTTTTTATCAGTAAGATGTTATAGTTTATGCCAGTTTCATCTATATTATAGAAATGGTCAGGTGCCAATTCATTTTTTTCAACAATTTTTGTTAATTTTAAAGAAAACTCTTTTGATGTCTCATCATCAGCTATAGTTTTTCACCTGATATTGCGCAATATCTAACGCCATGGCGGGTTTTCCACCGATCTAGCCAACCTTCACTAGCTGTGAACTCACCTTCAACTTTCAATTTTTGGTGCAAAATTAATGCCTTTTCTTTGATAATAGGCCCAGATAGTGGTGTTCCTTTCCTCCTTTCTTGGCAAAACCATATCCATAATAAAATTCTAGTTTTGGATTTTTTTTTAGTGTTTTGGGACTTTTTAGTGCTTTCTCACCATCTACCATCACCGTAAAGGATTCAATATCTTTTCTATTTTTCCTCCAGTCCTTTACTGTAGTAACTCCTACATTGAGTTCCTTATCAATTTTTTGGAGTGATTCCCTCTTGTCCAGTCTCTGTAGCACTTTAAATATTTCATTTAAAGTAACAGTAGCGTGTTTAAGTTTTACTCTTGAAATAATGTATGTAATGCCAAAATTACATATATAAAACACAATCCACACACAAGTAATTACCACACTAGACGCTATATCCCGGCTCACAGAGGCAGCAAAACAACTGACTAGTAAACAATGGTGTGTCAACAATGGCCGACAAGTCATCAACAAGTCAGTGCATGCATGCTCTTGAGCTGCGATTGGACCAACCAGAGTGTCGGACTAGTCTAGGGCGGACTTGAGAGGTTCTACTGTATTAACTTACCCTGTTCAAGGTGCATCCAAGAACTAGTTATGTACATGTCATTACAGGGCATAGTAAAAAAAAAAAAAAAAAACTTTAGATATGTGATTTCAGCAGTGAACTGGCTTGTGTTTAAAGCTCACCTATGATCCCTGGGACCCCCAGAACAGATACACCACTGGTCTCAATCCTCGCAACTTGAACTAGACCTATCACCACCTTCTCGAAATGCACCTTAGAGGTGAAAACATCTTGGAGTGCAGAACCCAACAAACGCATGTAGCCAGTCACTAGGCTTAAAGCGGCCAGCTGCTCGCGTTCTCCTGAGGACAAAAGCATGAGCAATTTTGACTAATGAATCAATAAATGTTGTAGTAGGCTTCAGATTCTTAAGAGGCTACCATATACCTTGCGTTATAAATTTGCAGTGCCCAGAGAGGTGGCTGAAAGGAGTGCAAAGGGTGTGGAGGAGGACTGGGTCATGGTAGAGGAAGAGAGGTGGTGGGTATAATAGAACCATTGGAGAGGCTTATGTTCCAAACAGACCCGGCCAGTGATTGGAAACTGTTCATGATAATTATGATGGTTAATATTTTATCCAAAGTGTATTTATTTTAACACCTGCTGTCCGCATGACACGTGGAAGGTCTGCAGCCGCCTGGTACAAGTTTTCCCTGAGAGTAGTGCTGAGTTGTGGAGATTGGGCCAGGCGGGAAAGGACCTCGTTGCTGGTTGTGGCCACTCTGCCATCATCGTCCTCCGCACAAATTACCACTACCTCCAACAAAGGAAGAAGGGCTGGAGACAAGTTCCTGCGGCAGATAAACCCTAAGAGTATGGTGGTGTGTCTAACTATAAACTAGGAATTTAATGTTTGTTCATTGATTTGTTCAATGCAACTTAAACTATATAGCTAGAGATGTCAAGATTCTTGTTTTTATTGATCCTGACAGTTAAATTTTAATTTTGATTTTCCAATTCTCGGTTCCTTAACAATTACTATTTCAATCTTTTTTCCATACATCCAACTTTACAGTAAAAAATTTCATTTATTTATATATTAAACCTTAATATGGTTGAAAAATACAACCTAAAATGTGTAGATGGTAAGATAAATTAAACAAAATGGCAATATTTAAATTGTGCAAAATCTCCAGAACCTAAAATCATGTGTAAATTTTCTATCTGCTAAGTGAAACAACAAATGAAAAAAATTTTTTTTAGCACTGCATCTAAGTACTCATTCTGGTTACATGCTTATGAACGAATTCAATGATGTTTTTAGGGATTATGGAGGGTATATTTATAAGAAATACACCCACATTTGTGTGGAGGGAGAGTGAGAAACCAATTTGGAAAAACGACCTTTAGTACACCCGACCAAGATTTAAACCTCGATCTACTTGTAATCGGTATTCTTAGTCTAGTGCCCAGGTAGCGCATTAGACCATGCAGTCACTGTAGTGGGTGAAATTACTGCTCCACAGAAAATCTTATACACCAGCTACAATGCAACTTCTGCATTGCTGAATACATTGGCCTCCCCACAAGAACACCCAGACAATGAATGAATGATCATCATTTTGATATTAGCCACAACAACCCTGACAAACCAGTAGCACTTCGTGCTCAAACACATAATTCATATTTTCACTCATGCCATCGGACTAGAGTCATACAAGCCCTCCCCAATAATTGCAATGCTTAGCAGATTTGTAGGTGGGGACTTTCTCACCAATATATTTACCAAATCCAGGCACCCCCCATGCTCTCAACCTTAAAAAACCACCTCTCCTTTCCTTCCAAGCAGGTCTCTTATAACAAGTAAGTAATTTCTATATAAACAATAATAACAGATAGTATAGTTTAATTTAGTAATCAAATAATTAAATATAATATAAATACAACATTCTATCCATTTACCAAGAATAAAGCACAAGTATGAACAGGCAATTGCAAAATCCAAGCCTAAACCTTTTTTAAATCAAGAAACAGGCAGCAACAGAATTTAAGTGGCCACGATCAACCTCTAGCTATACTGCCATAGTCTGATCAGTGCTTTACTCTCTTCTACTAAAGAAGGGGTTTGATGTACCCCAAAAATTACATGATTATGGTTTGGTTGTGTTTTTAATTGTGAACTTATAGGCCTACAATTTTCTGATGTGTAGGCCTTGTCCTTCTATCCTCTTTTCAGTGTTTAATTTAATACAGCCATTCGGCACAATTTTTCCGTTGTTTGTGTTTTATATGTTAGGTATTTGTCTCTTTTAGAATTGGGTCGAATCTACTATTTTAAGAATCCAAATCTTTAATTTACATTTGAATCTAGAATCGAAATTGAAATTTGGAAAAGATTTTGAACATAAGATGAGTCATATAATATAATATTAGAAAATACAAATAGTATCTAAATGTAAACATTTTGTCAAAGCTTGCAGCCTTAGGTAAACTAGAGCATGTAAAAATTACATAAGCCCATGTACTCACACCTGGCAGCAATGCTGACTCAGCAGTCAACTATCCAGACTAAGTCATGTTTTTAAACAACATCATTTGTTTTGCCAAGGAGCATTAAAGAGAGCATTGTCAAAACTAGTATCTTAGGGGAAACACCCTTCCTTTTAGGGTATATAACAGTGAGTGTTTGAATCGAGAGAGACGGGGTAGGAGGGGGGAGAAGCCGACAGAAGAACATCTGTTGCTAGTGGGGCTTTGTCCAAAGTGCTCTACATAGTCAGTTACTTAGTTTAACCAACTTGTAAGGAGAATATCCTACAGCTTAAGTCATTGTTCTGTACATCGGAGGACACCCCAACCCATCTTAGAAGTCAGAGTTAGATAATAATAACACAGTGTCGGACGGTTGAGTGTTCGACACCAGCAGGGGTTATAGTACTGAGGATAGGCCAGGGCACGGACTGCTGAGTAGGGACATTGACAGAACGAGTACCTTTTTACAAACTCTTTCAATTAGTTCTAAATCCTACATCCCATTATATACTAGTAGCTTAGTTAATCTATTTAAATAAACAAGATTAAATGAAGCTCACAAATATATGCCACTACCTATTTATCCCACCAAGCCTGTCCTGACACGTTAGGTCCATGGGACATGGGTAGCGGAAGTTCAGCTTATAATTATAATTGATTATTAACAACCAATAAGAAGTATTAGAGCTATAAAACAAACTGCACTTGAAAATGTGAAAACAAAAAAGCTATTTTTTTTTAAGATTCGAATTTTGAATCAAAATTTTTCTCAAATCCTAGAATCTCATATATCCTTAAGAATTCGAGGGTTTCAAAGGATTCAAAGATTTGAAGGTCTTGTCCTTATTCTCTTACTATGAAAAAGGAATATTTCCAAAAATTCAAGGACAATGTGTAGATGTGAAAGTGTAAAGAAATTGGCAGTATGGAAAGTGTAAAGAAGTTGGCAGTATGAAAAGTGTAAAGAAGTTGGCAGTATGAAAAGTGTAGGAAGGAATGAAGAGAGAAGTGTGTTTGTCCTTATCTAGGCCTAACCTAACTATCCTTTTAGAATGGGTTCCTTCACTACCACTTACTTTAAATTTTTGTTCAGTATTTCTCCACTGTCTTACAATACATTTCCTAGCCATTAGGCACTAATTAATTTGTTAACTAAAATAAATATGTGTAACCCCTTCCTTAGTCCACCAGGACAAAGGCAGGTATACAATTATTAAAAGTTGTGTGTGTGTGTGTGTGTATATATATATATATATATATATAAAAAAAAGAATAAATGCAGAGTAAGCCGATAGGACAGTAAAAGACAAATATATCATACTCTAATATATTTGATCCTGCTTCTTCAAAACTCACTCAGCAATTATCATGCCAGGAAAAAAAGGAAGACTCTAGCGATATTATACAATAGGATTTTGACTATATTCAACACTATTAGTTCCGCATATGTTAAATAGTAAGTTCCAGCAATTAACCAAATTTAGAATATTTAATTGCATGTTTTCTCATGCTCAAATCAAACAAGGTATGGACCTGAACTTATTAAATATTTTTAGAGTCACAAGGACTTTGAATTTTTTAAAGACTCCAATATATACAAATCTACAAGTGCTTCAAGCGCTAAATATATTATCTCAAAACATTGCCCAAGTCAAAAAGGGACTTAACGATTTGAACCAATTCGGTATTATACGAGTCAAGGGGACTCCCACCATTAAACCTTTCAAATATATCCACAATTTGAAGGATATCAACATTTGACGATATTAAATGATTCACAAGCCTAAGAATTTTAAAGATAAATGTCTCAAAATTAATCAAGTCAGATGGACTCCAAAGTTTACACATAATACGTATTACACAAGTCTAAGGACTTTAAAGATAAATGTCATAATCATATAACCTACTTCTCATTTTTTAACAAAGCCCATGATTTACGTATCATAAATCTCCCATGCCAACAAGGTTTTTTATACAAATTACCCATGAGAGAACATTACACATAATAATTATATTACAAGTCAAAAAGGACTCCAACAGTCAAACATCTCGCAAAGTTCCCAGGTCTAAAGGGATTCAAGATTGGAAAATATTATGTATTGCATAAGTCAAAAGAACTTTAAATTCCAAATATATTATCAAAACTTTTTATAATATATAAAAGTCAGATGGACTTATAAAATTATGTCTTCCAGATTCAAAGAGCATATTAAATAGAGTTAAACATATTAAAGTTTTTCCGAGATTAATGAACTTCATAATTTGAAGTCGTAATATAAAAGATGATATTTAGGCCAACAAGAAATTTAGACATACAAAAGCCAAAAGATAATTTAGAGCTTACAATATTTAGAACACGCAGATCTGTCCTAGGTTGCTATCCTGTGAAGTGTGTCTTTATCACCATTCTCCTACCGGTATTTATTTGATCTTAGTTGCTCAGAGCGGGGAGAAAAAGTGGTTACACATACAAGAGAAAACACAGAAACAAAGGCGAGAGGGAAAGGGTAATGGGCAGGGAGATGACGATGAACAGTCAGGGGAGATTCCAGAATAGTCTTATTTGCTCACGCAACCTTCTCGAGCTGGAAACGTCATACTTTTTCCCGGCCTCCTTTGCAAAAATACGTTGTTGAAGCGACTCCCAGCCTCGCCGCTGTCAGTCAACATTATGTTTGCGGTGACCAGTTGTGACCGTGGGGCAAGCCAGATAGGGACGTACACACAGAATAATGGGGTCTTGATGAGTTTATACATTACTATTGCTGGTGTGGTAGGATATCACTTTGAAACTATAGTGTCCAGTTTTATTGTTTTGATCTTGAACTTGTAGCTTTTTTATAAATGCTACAAATGCATTACTTTAATTTTTTCAAATGATATTAACTAAAATATAAAAGTACATGGTGAAATTGGATAAACCAATACCTGGGGTTTGGTATTCGAAAATACACGAATAATTCATAATTTCAGAGTTGAATATTCGAAGTTTTAATATGAATAATTCAGAAATTAATATTAAAAAATAAGTGAATTTTCAAGTATTTGCAGACACTCAAAAATATAGGCCTACTCAACATTAGATTTGTGTTTTGGTGATCTTGTGTAAATAATAAAACATGGTGGTTTTGTTTATCAAAGTCAAGACTTAAAAAATGTAGGTAACATTTAACAATAAAAAGTGATCAAATTATAATTCATAATACCCCAAGATTATTTTAATTTTTAAGAAAATGCACCAGCATATGTGTGTGTTAAGAGAGTCTGGTAAAAAGTATCCTCCTAGTGATGGCTCAGACCTCAGCCCCCTTGATTAGATCCAAGTACCCTATCACATACTTTTAGAAAATCTTTCTCAGTAGCAGGGAGAAATGTTCTATATGTTATGTGTCATCAGCTGGTGACCAATCAACTACCGAGTGAGCCACCAATGCCCCACCCCCAGAGGACGCATGGTTTAAGAACAAACTAATGATAGCACTCCAGTGGCTGGGGGAGTTTCACATAGTAGTAGGGCTAATTTTGTAGTACTAGTGTAATTAGGTTATTAAAGGTAGGTTATCCCTTATTAGTTTGTAAGAGCTTGTAGAATTTATATTCATTTTGTAATGATTATGTTTTGGAATCTTCACTTATATTCAAAAAGTCATGGATGAAGTGTATTTTTCTTTAAAGAACTGTTGATGTGCCTCACTGTTCAGTCAGCCTTGTATCTTTCCTTTGCACATGCACCCTCCCACTCTACTGCCTGGACCAGCCAACAGTCCATGTTGTCTGAGCCGTCCGTGACGACTCCACCTCAGCTCACAGCACCAGCGCTTCCTATTGGCTCGCGGGATGGACACTGTCTCTAACGTTTTCTCCCACCAATAGGAAGCCCCTGTTTTCCCGATTGGTCAAGGCCAGGCAGCAGTGGAGGGTATATAACATGGGGATCTCTGGAACTGTTTTTGAGTGGTGACCCACCATTATGAAAGAGCATAATAAATCATCTTTATTTGTTTGAAAGAGCATTTCATCGTCACTCCCTATCCTCCCACAACTATCCCCGACCTCCCACCGCGACTCCGTGTTGCCGGGACAGATCCTTACCTCCCACCACGACTTTGTGTTGCCGGGACTCTGCCCTATCACCCTCCAACCTTGATCGACCCTTCCGACGGTGAACGCACGGGATGGGATACACCCACCGCGCCGGCAAGGCCCACCGACAGAAGACGACGACAACAAAACAATACTCCACCCGTGGACCCATCTTCTACGATCCCGACTGCAACCACCAGACCCCCGAACGTCAACACTCCGCTCCAGCATCTTCAAGAGTCCCTGCACCCGAGTTAGCCAACTCCTCCCCTCGTCTTCTCCTCTCACCGACCATCCAACCCCCACCTACTCCGATTTCCCCCTTCAGCCCTGAGGGTTACCATCTTCACGCCCTGGCCACCCCAGAACCCGCCTATGTTTTCTCCCCCATCTCCCTTCCCTACCCCCATCCACTGGACTCGCGAGATCGACGCATGGAAATCAAGGTCGCCCGGAAACTAGACTTCGACCAAGACAAAACCAGTTACCTCGAGGACCAGTAAGAGGATAACACTGTATGTAAAGTATCCTTTTAGTACTTCATCCATGGAGAATCATGCACATTTAGAAATAATTTCAATACCCCACGCATTAATTTTTTTTTAGTAAAGATCGACTCCGTTGTATTTAGAAAAATCATGTGACGTGCTGGCTCCCTCCACCCAATAGGAAGCTAGCCTTCACAACATCAGGTTGCCAGGAGTTTTTATATTAGTTAGTTTTGACACTGGTGACAAGGGGTCCAAGAAGCTAGGGATAAGTCATATATAAGCAGTTTGTGCGTATGAATCTATACAGTGCCAGCAACACAGAGTAATACAGAAATATAACAGTGCCATCAACAAAGAGTAATACAAGAACTTTGTAATAACACAGTACACAATAATATAGCAGTGCCAGTAACATAAATCTATACACTGGACAGCAAAACACAATGATGACAGTGCCAGTAATATATTAATAAGTAGTAACATAAATCTACATAGCACACAATACTCAGAACGCAGAACATGTAATATGACAGAAAAACAATCCGTAAATTTACGAGAACTGTATCATTTTATATAATATCTTCAGTACCAAAGGTGTAATCATTTAAATAAATTGTGTGCAACATTAAAAGTCTTGCTCATTTCATAAGTATAAGTATCACGTATAATCAGGTAACATAACTGTGTAGCAAGTGCGTAGTAAGGCATATACGGATCATCATCATAAAAACCAGATATCATTATAAATAGTGCTCAATCACAGGGCAATATCAAATAAAGTCCCATATCACTATAATAGGGGCCCATCGCAGACGGATATCATAATAAATGGATCCCAATCGCGGGCAATAAACCCAATATCATAATAATTGACACTCAATCAGAGGGTGAATATCAAATCAAAACCCGTATTGTTATAATATGTCGCATTTCTGTCCAGTTGTTTGGGAGTCCTTACCAAATAGTTAACTTTTAATTTCACATATAGTGAAATCAGAGAATTTTAAAATCGATGGCCGGGGATGTTTCTTGTATGTCACTTTCCTTTTTATGTTTAAATTAAAATAGCCATTTAGGTCAAGATCTACCTAAAATTTTCTGTATGGTGACAGACTGACTCCCCGCTCACTCACTGGACTGACCAGTGACCCACCGCTCACTCATTGGAAAGACCAGTGACCCACCGCTCACTCACTGGACTGACCAGTGACCCACCGCTCACTCACTGGACTGACCAGTGACCCACCACTCACTCACTGGACTGACCAGTGACCCACCACTCACTCACTGGACTGATCAGTGACCCACCACTCACTCACTGGACTGATCAGTGACCCACCACTCACTCACTGGACTGATCAGTGACCCACCGCTCACTCACTAGATTGACCAGTGACCCACCGCTCACTCACTGGACTGACCAGTGACCCACCACTCACTCACTGGACTGATCAGTGACCCACCGCTCACTCACTAGATTGACCAGTGACCCACCGCTCACTCACTAGATTGACCAGTGACCCACCGCTCACTCACTATATTGACCAGTGACCCACCCACCGCTCACTCACTAGATTGACCAGTGACCCACCACTCACTCACTGGACTGATCAGTGACCCACCGCTCACTCACTAGATTGACCAGTGACCCACCGCTCACTCACTAGATTGACCAGTGACCCACCGCTCACTCACTATATTGACCAGTGACCCACCCACCGCTCACTCACTAGATTGACCAGTGACCCACCACTCACTCACTTGACTGACCAGTGACCCACCACTCACTCACTGGACTGACCAGTGACCCACCGCTCACTCACTGGACTGACCAGTGACCCACCGCTCACTCACTGGACTGACCAATGACCCAGCGCTCACTTATTATTCCATTCAATATAGAGTTGACAAATGAACGAGAGCAATAGAAAAATGGTGACCAAATGACCATCTGCTCATGCACTGATCCATTAAATAAAAGAAGACCCAGTGAACGACTATAGCTCTCTGCTCACTTGTTTATCCATTCCATTTATGAATGAACGAGAATGAGAGAAGAATGGTAAATGAAATGACCAATAATGAGAGAAGATCCTGTGAACGAATGAATGAGAATGAGAGATGAGTGGTAAATGAACGGTGGAAGCTCAAATGACCTTGATCCATTGTTTGGACGAATGAATGAGAATGAGAGATTGTTGGTGAATTGGTGGACTGACAAATAAAATACCAATGGTTTGAAGAGGAATGTGTGAAAGCAGTGTGCTGATAACCGAGGCTAGCTGAGCTGAACAAAGCCCCTGAGAGCATAGACAGAGATAACAAATACACGATGCCTCATTTAAGCCAAGATCCCGATAGTTCATTCTTTTTAACCATTTTGTTCATATTGACCCGTTCATGGATGACACATCTCTATTTTAATCCAACAAATTAACATTCGAGAGTTACATAAGGCTGTTGTGTGTTTCTATGTTCTAGATGTGTGTATTTAATATATTATATATATATATATATATATATATATGTTATATATAATATATATATTATATGATATATATATTATAATATATATATATATATATATATATATATATATATATATATATATATATATATATATATATATATATATATATATATATATATATATATAATATATATATATATATATAATTGTTTATTAATATATTATACTTATGATCTAATCTTAAAGTTCACTTTTCAATTTATATTTGCTTAGCTATTTAAAGGTAGCTCCCTTGTCCAGATGCCTTCACAACCCACCCCATAAAGGTAGCGTACTTGCCAGCTGCCTTTATTCCTCTAATTTGAAGGTAGTTCCCTTGGCCTGATGCCTTTATCATTTCCTCCCTTTACCCCCGACTACATGACTCACTTCAAGGGAAGAGGAAAGAGAGGGGGAAAGAAGACCGAAAATTCTGCCAACGCCGGATACTCCTTTACCCATAACTCTCTTTTCCCTCCTCCTCCAATCACTTCTACTTGCCCTCATCCCCAATACACCCATACCGAGACCCCCATCAATGACTCTCCATCTCGATCCCTTGGAACCAGATGAAATGGGATTTTGCCAACATCCTACAACAAGAAATATTGGAGAAAGACTCCGAAGAAGACAACTTTCCCCCTAAAGGCCAACGTACATAATAATTTCATCCACCATTTCCCCTTAGCATCTTCCTAACTGTATCTCTTACATCGACCTACCCACCCCTGCCAGAATCCACCCCCCTCCCCCACAGACTATTACAAGGTTGTGCCCAGCATGTCACGGAGATATCGAGGTGTATCAGAAACCTGCTATAAAAATAAGTGCCCTTGAAGTAGGGGTGGTCGGGCAGCAAATATTTGTAGCGGGTGGGCATTACAAAATTGCACTTAGGCACAAGAAGATTCGGGCGGGTATTTCATTTTGCAAACAACTTTGTCACAGGCCTATTAAATTTCAAATTACAAGTTAAAACCGTTACATTTGATTAACATAAAAAATTGAAATGGTTGGTTTAGGCTAAAGAATTTATAGTTATTACTAGAGCAGATTTAACTTTGCTTTCTGAAAGTTCTGTTGGAGCACAACCAGTTTCTTTACATTTTATTCAAGCAATTGCTCCCTTCATCTAGTGCACACATTTCCAGCACTTGAAAAACCCTGTTTGCTTTTCACTTGTGTGGCAGGAATAGGTAAGTATTTCAAAACTATAGGTTTGAGTGACTACATAACTGCAACTAAACATAAAAGAAATTGAAATGATACAGGATGCACAAAACTTGTAACATATATAAATCGAAAATGTGTTTACTTGAAGCAAAATGGCTGTTTCCTATTTAATGTTCATTTGATGCATACTTTTCTATTTATATCCTACAAAATCTGGCTAGTAATAATAAATTAAAGAAATGTAAAGATAACCAATTTAAATTATGTTTTCGCAAGCATAGGGCCTAAAAATCTCAATGTGGAAATGTTGAATTTGTTATGTTGTTGGCAATGACAGAGAAAATTAAATCGTAGGAATCTTGATTTTGCTATGTTGTAGATTTGTAACCTGAAAGAAACATTATAGTTTTGTTGAAAGCAAACATAATAATTTACGAATTAATAAAAGATAATACCTTTGTTTAATATTAGTTGAATTGAAATAATTCAACTATGAATACCAGTTAAACACTATTTTTTTCAAAGTTTGAATTAGAGGTTAGTTCTAACATGGTATTATATACTTACCAAGTTCTTGAGATGCCCAATCAAAATACGGGCATAACAAATATTAGCCCGACATTCTGGGATTTTTAGATGCCCGAAATTTCGGGTGGCCGACCACCTCTATCTTGAAGTGTAAGAAGGGCTGCATAGGGTGTACATAGTACTCATAGTTATATATGCAAAAGAGGAACATGAACATTAAATCTAACAGAGAAAAGAAGTTTTTGAGAAGCATAGGTAGTTATCAAAAGAAGAAACAGGATTAGGAATGAATTTTTTTGGACAAGAGATGCGGTACAGCAAGTACATGAAATAGTAGAGGAAGCATGAATGAGATGGTATAGTCATGTGATGAGAATGGAAAAGGGAAAATCCCAAAAAGAATGATGGAGCTAAAGTACATAGGATAAAACTCACAAGAGAGAGCAAGAAAGAGATGGGAGGGAATGATAACAAGTGTGTGAGTGAGGGAAGAAGAATATAAGCAAATAAAGAAGTAACAAAGGTGTAAGGATAAATTAAGATGGAAATATCCTACTAGATTGACACAGCCATGGGTTGGAAACAGATGATGATGATGATGATGATGATGATAATATTGATGGTAAGGAGTTGTCATAACTAGGGTTGTTGCCGTCCTTACCGTGAGCAGTGTGTGAGGACATGGTCACACATTTGGACCAGCTCCAGCCTCACTCGCCAGTGGTCACTGTGTTGTACCCGCACAATGACCTGGGTTTGAGCCAAAAGCTTCCTGGCGGATGCTTTTAACCACTTGGGGGATCTTTGTTCCTGTGAGTTTAGCAAGATTTCCATCCCCTCCTTGCTATTCGGCTGTAGTCTTAAACAATGAGATATAGTTCAGTTACCACTCACAAAATATTGCTAGAGTCAAATAGTATTTTTATTTTTTAAATTCATTTAAAAAAAAAAGCAATTTGGTAATGTTTTATACATGCGGGGATTTAATTAATATTCGTGCAAATTTTCAAGCACAGTAAGATTCTATGTTGAAAATAACATGTAAAGATATTAATAAAACTATATTTATATGTTTTAAACACAGTAATAAATTTATATTATGATAAAAAATTGACTTTTTACTAACAAACAAAATTATTTGTGGCTTGTATAGAAGTAATATAAATGTGAAATATATTTTTTTAGATCTACGGCCTACTGTAATAATTATGCTAATGAGTTAGGGATGAAGAAAGTTTAATTGAAAGGAAGTGTACCAGCACTTGTGTGGAGGGATAATGGAAAAAACACCCTCAGTACACCCGACTGAGATTCAAACTCCGATCTTCTTGACATCAACAGTCAAGTCTAACATGAAAGTGACACCTTAGATCATGCAGCCACAGAAACAGGAGGGAAATAATTATGTTTCTAAAATTTCATATTATTTTGCTATATGCTTCATATTTTTACAGGAAACGATTAAATTTTGTGCGTGAACAATTATTTGCCAACCACAACTTGTGTTATTTCTAGCTGTTGAGGGTAATGCAAACTTGATTGAATCCAGACGTGTTATGTGTTTAGTAATTTTATACCTTTACACCCCTAGTCCACTTCATGGTCTTCCCCTTAGGCGCCCACTAAATCTAGGTTCCAATTGAGGCTTAAGTGGGTGGAGCCACACATAACATGAGCTATTTAATTACATTTTTATAAATTTTATTAAATCAAAGTTATTTTTAGGCATGGATTAGCTTCGTGTGATTCGTTTGGTTCAAGAATAATCTTAAATGTGTTCAGATATATATTTTCAACTAGTATTTAAATGATTATAAGTCGTCATGCCTCCATCTTCTTTCCTTCCACCATTCTTTCCCCTTTATTTGCTTACACTCTCTCCCTCGCACGCTTGCTGTTATCTGATCCCATAGCCTTACTGATCTCCCTTTTAGTCTTTTCCCTACATACTCTCATTCTCTTTAGTATAATTTTCTTTTCCATTCAATACATGACCATATCATTTCACCCTTGCTTCCTCCACTATCTCATGTACTCCCTGTACCCCTACTCTCACTCAGACAACTTCATTCCTAATCCTGTTTATCCTCATGACAGATAGCATGGCCCTCACAAACCTCATTCCCATGGTCTCCACTTTTGTAGTCTCCCTTACATTCACTGTCCATGTTTCTGTTACATATATGACTACGGGTACAGAGTCCACCCAATACAGCACTTCTCTAAACTTTAAGAGCACTTCTATTCGCCAAAGCAGGTCTCTTACACACCTATGGAACTACTCCCCCTGCTGTCCTCTTTTTATTAGCTCCTCTTTACTCCCAGCCCTCACCTCAATCACGCTTCCCAGATATTTTACCCTTTGTACCTTTCTCAGCTCTACTCTATACAACTTAAAATTTTACAAAACCTTATCCTCTTCCTTGTCATAACTATTACTTCACCCTTCTCCATGCTAGATTTAAATCCACACTCGTTGACAAACTCATTCCATTCATGTATCTTTTCCTGTACATCCTCTTCATGCTCCCCCAATACAACCAAGTCATCAACAAATATCACGGGCTTCATTCTTTCCTGAAGGCCATGATGTTTGCTGATGACTTGATGGTATTGGAGGAAAAGGAAATGTAATTAAAGAAACATCTACAAGAATTGAATGTGGAAGTAATTTACTATAAGTGCACGATCTTAATCGGTAAATTTCATAATAATCTAAACATAATAATTGCAGTGTGTTCAAAATTATCATCAAGAGTTGTTTTAAGAGTTTAATTTTGATGTTAAAAGTGGCAGACAGAATGCTTACTTTGGTGTACCATTTCCCTGATCAGGGGTGTCTAGTAGCTCCTCGTCCAAGCTCCAATTAGTCTTGTGATCTTGACCGTGATGTCCTACAACTCGATCATCAAACACCAGGGCCACCACACGTCCCCACGCCCGCAAACACATCTGCAACACAAAGTGCCTGTTGTGAAACAGCAGAGCCAACAAAAGTCACTACACATATCTGCAACATAAAGTGTCTGCCCTCCAAAATCAGGACAGCCATTAATACCCTCAACTGCAAACATATCTGCAACATTGACATTAATTCAGTGTTATGTAAGGTTGAGTAAGAACTGTCATCAAAAATTAATGGCACATATTTTCATTTTAATATATTTTTACATAAAACTTTTATATAATTAAAAATTGTATTTGTTTGAAATTAATAATAAAGCCTAGTTTGCCTTCAAGGAGGTCCCTTCTCTTGAAAATTTTAGTAAAACAGATGTTTAACAGTCATAACTAGGGATGAAACAGAATGACGTTTTTATTTCAGGATGGGAATGGGACGAGAAATTAGTCAAAATATCGGGATTTGAGACGGGAAATTTTAAACTATATTTAATATATTAAAAATATATTGATTTCTAAACTGATATGGTAAGACTTGTTAAAGCTATAATATTATTAAAACCCTCTTCGGTGACTGCATGGTTTAAGGCCCCACTCTCGCAATAGACTAGACTACCAATGAAGGGGATATTTAGTTTGCATCTGGCCGGGTGTATTAAGGGTGGTTTTTCTTAAGTGGTTTCCCCCTCTATCCACGCAAATGCAGACACTCCTCTAAATTAAATTTTCCTCATTCCTAACACACTAGAGTAATTAGTACATAGGTATATAACCGGAGCTAAAAAAAAATTGCTTAAGGTAGTAAAAACAATAAAAATTAACATATTAAAATTAATAGAAGTGTGCGCAAATGGCATTTTTTTTATCAAATCAAATATCAAAATTTTGAATTAATTTCAAGGTTTAAATTAGGAGGGATAGCTAGCACACTTACCTCGGTGACACTGGAGTAGAAATTGTTTAGATAGAACACTAAAAAACACATTTTTAAGGACAAGCTTTCACTGTCACAGACAGTTTAATCAGGTTCAAAAAGTATACTTATGCACTTGGTTGAACTGCAAGTGTTTTTTAGTATTCTATCAAAACAATTTCTACTCCAGTATCACCAAGGTGAGAATGCCGGCTATCCCTCCTAATTTAAACCATGATTTAGCCTAGTGCTCTATTCGAAAATAATATCAAGTAATAAAATTAATAAAATAGTTAATTTTATTACATTTTTAATGAAAATTATTTTATTAGTTAATTTCTTTTGAAAATGGTGTTTTATATTTAATAATTTGCACAGGAAAAAAAAAAACTACAAAACATAATGTTGGCACCTCTTCAATTTGCTCTAAGTATGAAACTGGAAAATATTATCTAGGTTTAAAAGTTACTTTTCTTAAATGTTCTCTCTAGATTTGACACCCCTTATGCTAAGTTTGCTAAATAACAAAGAAGAAGACTGTCTACCAAAGAGATTAACAGTGATGAGTCAGCAGTAACTGCAAGAACATGAGCTCCACCCTTTGTTTTATATATTGGAGCATTATGTTTTGTTTCCCGCCTGAAACATTTCGGGAAAGGGTCAATCCCACCCGATCAACGGGAATAGATACATTCCCGACATTTCCCCAAGGATTCGAGATTCCGTCCACCCCTAGTCATAACTAAGCCTGTGTGAAGCTTTGAAATCATGGATTTGAATATGCATTTAGCTAGGATTTATATTTGGCTTGAAATTATGAATCTTAGTACTTGAAAGGTTTAAATTGTATCCACATAGTTAAAATCCAAATAGCTATCAAGTTTGGATTAGATGTAATTTAGTTTGAAATTCAAATATAAAAATTAAACTTTTTTTATGGAAATTAGTGTAGTTCCATTATTTAAGAATTTTATTATAATAATAATAATAATAGTCTATTTACTATTTAAGCATCCTTTTGATGGCCTTATTCATATAATGAACTCAATTCAAAATATTTATTTAATTCAGTTGAATATCCAATTTAAATTTGATTAAATAAATATAAAAACTTAATTATAAATTTTTTGGGGTGTGGGAAGTCCATTTTTCAATACGAAGGAAATTCAAACTGAATATAAAAAAAACATTTTAAAAGCCAAATCAAATTTTGAATATGATTTTTAAATTGTTTTGTGCTTAAAAAATATTTTATTGTGCTTATTTTTATAGCATTTTGCATTAAAATAACTTATAAAATGTTTTATTAAACTATTGTTTTTAATATTTCAGTCTTATCATCATCAACTGTTTCCAGCCAGTGGACGGGTCAGTTTAGTAAAATACCTCCTTTCTTCCTCATTTAATTGCTCCCAGCCTTCTCCTCTCACTTGCACACTGTTATCTGCTCCTCCCATCTCTATCTTTCCCTCCAATTACTACCTGACACTCTTCCTCAAACTTGTCTTTTTCTTCTGCTGGGCACTCCACTTGTGGGGCATACACTTGTATTACCACCACCTTTTTTCTTCTATCTGTTATTGACAATCTTTACTATCCTGTCATTCATCACTACCGCCTCCCCCCTTCTCTTAATACAAAACTTACTTCATTTTTTCTCCCTTCATCGTTTCCCATCCAATGCAAAATGCAGCCTTTCCTTAATTCACTGTTGCCGCTCCCTCTCCACTCAGTCTCACTCAGACCCAAGATATCCACTCTCTTCTCATCCGTCATGTCCACAATCTCCTCCACTATTTCAGTCAGTGTGCCAATGTTCAGAGTCCCTATTCATAATGGTTGTCAACAATTTTTTCAATCCTGCAATTTACTTTATTTTCTCGGATGCTTTGGTTTTTTTGGCCACCGGCTTACTAAGCTGGTTGTGGCCTAAACCTGGGTAGCAGGGCTGCCACTTATAGGTCCTCTGGTAGACCTTCTCTTGGTGATAGGTAGCTTTTCCTAATTGAAGTTACAGGGGCTGATGATGATTTAGTTCATAATCACCAACCCTCACAGTCCCAGCCCACCAAGCTGGGAGGCAATTGGCCAGACACTGTTCCAATCGTCTTGAATTTGACCATGACCAGTCCCCTGGTTTTGTTCTACATTGATATATTAAATTACTATCACAATGCAATTCAATCAAATAAGATACTTTCATATGAATGTTAATTTTTAATGTACATTTAAATTGACAGATAATAAAAAGGCCTTATCTTATAAGTTGCACCATAGTGTAACACATCAAAGTAGGCTTGTTCCCTTTCAAGGTAAACAGTGTACATAACATCTCACGATGGCAATAAATGAACATAAATATAGTATTTTAGTAGTCAATATTTTTATCGGCAAAGCTTAGTAACTGTCTATGCTGGAATTTTTATTCAAAGCAAAGTTGAAGCTATATATTTTTCGAAGACAGGTTAAAGTTTCAAAGCTTTGCACACCCGTACAAAACTTTGATTTGAAAAAGGTTAGTTATATCGAATTTTGGATTTAAATTCAAATTCAATTCAAATTCAAATCAAATTCGATTCAAGTTACTAGGCAAAGATTTGAATTTGATTCAAAATTGAAAATCTTGGATTCCCACAGGCTTAGTCATAAGTATACCTTTGATTAATTTAGTTACTAGATTGTCTTCCAAGTGGATTAGTCTTGTCTTTCAATTATGAATGAACCCTTCACTTAACCTAAATGGTTGCAAGCTTACAGAGCCTGTTTCTACTATGGTTAAACTTATAGGAGAGGAAAGTAATTAAGTCCAAGGTAAGGCTGTTTGTTACCTTTAAAGGTAAATGGAGTGTACACACATGGGATTGTTTTATGTGTCTTATTGCACATAGGACTATCCTAAGATTAAACTTTTCTAAGGCCACAGAATGACGATGATGTATAGTAAGGAAATGTATCAGTAAAGAGGATAACTATTGAAGGGAAAAATGTTACAAAGGGTCATGAATTGGATTCAACCCTTTGTCTCCTGAGTGAGAGTTAATCATAATGGCGTTGAGGTGACTGGCTGTAAAGCCAATAAGAGGATTGGCCTACCTGTATGAGGAGATGTCCCACTTTATAGTCACCTGTGGCCACCTTACAGAGTCCACCAATGATACCAGGCACCACCATGGTGATGAGATCCCCCACCTGTTTACGAAAGACGATGTCATTGAAGTTGGCGTCATCCTCCACCTGACACGTGACCAAAATATTGTCTACACACGCCAGCCTGTAAACAAGCAATGCAGTGTAGCTATCTTCAATCTCTAAAATATTATACCTGAGGTGAATAATGAAAGAGAAGATTATTATTATTGTCATTGTCATTGTTGTTATTGTTGTTGTTATCAGTATTAATTAATTAATACAATACTGTACAATACAAATTACAGACTATTACAATTTATATATTAATTTCAAGTTTAGAGATATTCATTATCATTACAAATTATAGAGGTATTACAGAAAATCTAGTTAATGTGCCTCTTAAGGCTCTGCCTACCCTCTATGGCGGTGTGTTGAGCTTTCATCTTTCAAAATAGATGGTGTTGCTAACATTATACAAACTGGTAAATTCCAGCCATCAGGTTGGCAGCATTACTGGTTTGTTTAAACAATTGGGAGGTTAGTTGACCGGTAATCAGTAAAGGCAGCAAGCAAACTTTTCCTAGAACTGATAGAGATAAGAAGTGTAGTGCTAGATCGTAAAGTGTGTTGGCAAACAAGTTGGAGTAAACGTGGGAAGATAAAACTTCAAGATGCAATCATACTCTTGGTCTCGAGCAGAAAAATTAGCCTATCCATTCCAGCCAGCTAGACGCTTCTATCTGGAGGTTCAAATCCCTGCTGAGGGTATTTTGGGGATATCTTATTCAATCGTTTCCTTCTATTATTATTATTATTAGCACCGCGTCTTACTACCCGTTCGGGTTATACGCACTTACGCTAATGTGTAATGGTAGGGGGATTGTGAGATGAAATGGAGGACCTACAGTTTAACGTGGAATCCGAACCACGGAGGAGGCCTGGCATTCCCCACAGTTTCCTTCTACTCTACCACAAAAATGTAGCTACATTTCATTAATTAAGCCTGTTTAAGTATGAAGTAATTATGCTAGTGTGATAGGGATAAATATGTTTCAATATAGAGTAACTGTACCCGCATTCGCGTGGAGAGAAAGAGAGAGTGGGGAAATATTTAGGAAATATCACCCGATCATGATTGAGCCACGATCTCCCAGTCATCGGCAGACTAGTCTATTGCGATAATGACGCCACCAAAGTGGGATATTACCAATCCTCATGTCTAAAAATAACTAGACGATTAAAATAACATGACTTACCAAATCTTTAAAACTTTTGTAAGTTAGAGAGGTGGGAGGGAGCTTACAAAAATTCTTCTGATCACCTACGTGAGGGAGGGAGGATCTAAAATCAGGTAAAAAGCCTTACGTAATTTAAGGATGGCCCCTTTGCAATAAAAACTATGGGCTATAGATACAAGCCCTAACATCCAAGTCATATTATTGAGCAGAGTATAAACAAACTCATGTCATTGCTTTATAAATCACCTTTTTAAAAAGTCTTGAACTATTTTTTTCAAATGAATATTTGGGGAGGGTGGTGATAAACAATACTGTATATTTATTTTTCAGAGAAAAAATTAGAGATAACTGAGTTTTGAAGATTTTGTCAATAACTATAATAGCCTATACGAGATAGTATGTAGCTTACGATTTTGTCGTACCATTTATTTGTGTTTATTAGTAGGTAGGTAAAATAAAAAAAAATAACTCAAATTTAAGGTGACCTGGTGGTCTAGGGGTAAGGTGTCAGACTTCTGTGCTGGCGGCCGGGGTTCAATTCTCGGTCCCGGCACAGATTTATCTGATTTTCAAACCCTTCCTTCACCTCTGACAAGACATCTTGTGAATGTGTGGAATGCCAGGCCTCCACCGTGGTTCGGATCCCACGTTAAACTGTAGGTCCTCCATTTCATCTCCCAATCACCCTACCATTACACATTAGCGTAATTGCGTATAACCCGAACGGGTAGTAAGACGCGGTGCTAATAATAAACTCAAATTTAATATGCTAAATTTAGCCAACATGCTTTGATTAATTTTTAAACTTTAAAGGCTAAAGAGGCAATACAATATTTAAAAAGCAGTTTCATTTTGAAGATTAGAACAGTTTTGACTATAGATATATCTGTTATTTTTATTACTGATATCACCGCGTCATACTATCTGTTCATGTTATATGCATATATGATAATCTAATTGGGTATTAATGAGGAAGGAAGCATTTGAGAGGTTACCTACCAGCATTTTTATGTAAGGAGATGGGGAAACAATTTAGGAAAAACACCCTCAGTAGACTCGACCAAGATTTGAACCCCAAGTGCTCCGCTATCAGCAAGCCAATTTAATACTGGAGTGACGCCTTAGACCACTCGGCCACTGAAGTGTATATCTGTTATTTAGTACGGCGTTTACAGTTTTCAAACATCTATAGGATTTACACAATTTTCCTGAAATAAATGTTTTTGGGAATAATCTTTCATCCTATTGGTAGATTTTAACTTTAGTAATATTTCCATGGTGTCAGCCTGCAAGCCGGCTATACCAATTAAGAGGCTGCCATATGTTGGTGAAGATAGTGGCAACATTTTTGGGCTGAGGGTGCCATGTGGTCAGCACAACGAGCTCTCCAGCCTTCTATCTCAGTTTTCTAGACTGAAACGCTACTTATTCATTCAAGTAGCTCCTCATTTGTCCTCACGAGGTTGATTTTGGTTCCGTTTCAGACCCACTGCTTCGCAGACAGAATAGGAAGCACTGGGGATTGAACCCGGTACTTCGGGATCTGAAGCCAGTAAATCTGACCACTATACCACAGAGGCGGTCGGGTATCAACTACTTACTTTGTGGCAAAGGGAACACAAAAGTTCATTAACTTTAATGGTTTTAAATATATTTTACTTATCATCGGCTCCATGTAGTGGTCAAGATTGCTAAAGCACTATGACTGAGCACTGAGTGTGTAAATTAATCAGCTCTAGTAAGTTTGTTAATTCTAATCAAGTTGAGTT
Organism: Timema cristinae; assembly: GCA_039000515.1. Lineage (NCBI taxonomy): Eukaryota > Metazoa > Arthropoda > Insecta > Phasmatodea > Timematidae > Timema > Timema cristinae. The sequence goes on from JBCFYV010011172.1 coordinate 73,364,153, forward strand.
TCTTCTATCAACCCATTCTTCACAAACTTGTTATTCACAAGGATATAAAATAATATTATGTAAATACTTTTCCACCTTAAATTTTTTACAATCAATTGGATCTTGTTCGAAAGCAAAAAAAAAAGGCACATTTTGTTAATTATATAAAAAGTAATCATTGTGCGTACTTATTGTTCGGAATTCGATACATTTCTTTTGAAACAAGCGCACAAACTGCGAGAATGCAACAGATTCAAATTAAAAGCAATCACATTTAACAAGCTAATAAAATAAAATTAACATGTTCACACTTTGACTACCAAAAACTTCGTTCATTAATTTTTTGAAAAATAACTTATTCCAAAATCCAATGAGAGTCAAATCCTAGATCGAAAATAAATATAGTAGATAAAAATATACTGAGAACGTCTCCAAATTAAATTTATACCCTATTTTATTTAAAATAGCTATGTTTGATATAAGCATGAATGTTTATTTTAATTTATTTTAATAGTGGATTAAAAATTAAATGTACACTAGTTTTCATATACTCTGAATATTAACACTTATTATTACAACGTGCAATACTCAAGAATGAGAAAACCCGTGAAAGAATGTAGGATAAGAGTGAAGAATTTTACATGTTTTACTGCCTCAGGTAAATAAGGGCTAATATCATAAAACTTTGTGTATGGAGAAGCATGTGGTTTTTTCTTTTAAAATAATGTATCACTAGAGTAATACTCTCATTGAAGTAGGTAGGGACAAATTATCTTTATCTACACAGCAGTTAAGACTTTGTGAGTATTTTAGTTACTTAATATAATAAGATGTCTATATTTAACCACGCAAATTTTCATAATTTTACATTGGCCCTTCTTATCCCAATGCACATGGTATTAATGTTTCTTTGACTCAAGAAGGTCACAGAGATTAGCATCACCCTCCACTGCCGCCGGGATTCCGATAAATCTGGCTAGCCAACGCTTGCAAAACGATACTATCTTGTAAATGGGTACTGATCATACTAACGGCACCTATTATCAACTAAGATAACTATTTGAAGAAGGAAATGTTGTATTTAAAACTATGTATTTTTAGTAGAGTGTTGAATTGGGAGTCGTTAGAGCTCAATATCGTCGTGATTATTGAAGCTAACCCAAATTTAAAAATACGTTTAAAAAGAAAAAGAAATTATTCATTAAATAATATGTTATAAACAAACACTCTAGCTTAATTGTACAAGGAAAATAAATAAATCGATTAATAATTTATGTTTTCCCATTTAAAATGAATTGAAATGGAAACATTTTAACGAAAATATTTCAATAACTATTTTTAGCATGGTTTGAAAATTCCATAATAATTATGAAAGATGCCCAGATATGTTACTAAAATAAATTTTTAAAAATGTTGAATTATTAAATATATATTTTTTAAAACCTTTTTTGTTAAGAATCGTGCATTTATGGGTAGGCTCAGCCTTAATCTGTTTATAGAATATAGAGCTGAAGGCATAAAACTATAGTAGATAAATAAGGTAAAAATATATAATTTACATAACTAATGATAGGCTGTTTCATAAAATAAACAGTTTACTACATAAATAAGGTGTTAATCTGACACAATGAGTATTTTTATTTGAAAAGTATTGTTACACCTAAAGTATACTTTTATAACTAGATGATAGTATCAAACAAATTGTGTAGTCAAGTATTATAAAATCATAGGGATCTTATTCTGTTGTTATTTCTATTAATAATCTTAAGACGATTAGTATTATTATTACTATGACTATCAGTACTAATACTTTAAGCTGACTTCTGGATCATCAAGAATAATATTAAATAAGGCTGATTTAAATTTGAATTTTGATGAATATCTAATATTTTAGTCCAATGAGTTCCAAGTCTTTGCAACATTCCAATGAAAGCTTATTTCTTAAAACAATTAGTTTTAGTTTTTGGTACGATTCTTTTTATTTATTTTTTATTTCTGTTCAATAAGCTTTGATTAAGATATTTAAAAGATAAGCAAGTTGAAGTATTCATACCATGTATGATATCATACATAAATAAGTATTAATATCTTATATTTAATTAGCTATTTCATATTTAAGAATCCAAGTAATCTAAGCAAAGGTGTACTATGTATGTGCTTTGAAATCTGAAAAAGTTATAGTTCTGACCATTATTTTCATTAATAATACTAGTGGTTGAAGATGGTTCATGTGAACCCCAAATTTCAGTACTGTAAATAAGGTGGGGGTAGACAAGTGTGAAGTACAAATTTCTTATTATTGATACTGGAAAAATATATCTTAGCCTAGAGAAAACACCAATATATTTGGAGATGATAATGATGATAATATGATCTTATGTTTCTTTATTAACAACAAAGCATCTTACTACCCATCCGAAATGTATGCTTTAAACTACATTTATAGGGGAGGGATGAGGAAGATAGAGTTTTAGAGTAAATGTACCCACATTTGTGTGGAAGGAACGTGGAAAACCATTTAGGTAAAAATTTTGCTATAGTAGATCTGGCAGAGATTCAAATCTCGACCTCTCTTTCACTAACAAACTAGACTTGACGAGTTTGACATTTAGTTTGTGTGCCCACCAATGCAAGTTTTTTGTTTTTATTGTTGTGTATAGTTAATGCTCGTGACTCCAACTGAGACCTCCCTCCTTCCCTCCTGATTATAGTAATTTAAACCAGATTAAGAGTTAGTTACACCTTGCCTGGTAACACCCCATTTGAGACACCTTGTCAACTGTTATTCCAACAGCAGATATTTGAAGATCCTTAATGTCCTAATATTCAAGGGAAACGTTAGCTATAGTGTACATAGCTTCTGAATTTTACCTGAGAGCTCTAAGCCTCTCTGTCTGTAGTAGTTGCATGCAGATGTAGATTCCTTGCCCCAACTTAGGCACATTCTCCTTCTGGTACATTTGATCAAGGACATTCGCTGTGGTGCTCCTCAGCACCTGTGTGGCGCATTGTACCACACTCAGCTTTAGTTCCTCTGACACAGACGCCACTGAAACAAGCAAGAAGACCAACGAGTCATAACGCCCTCTATTACTATACCACAGGCTTTGATCAACTCTTTTGATTCTTTAACTCTCTTTCTTCCAGTCCATTACAGTAATTCAAAACCTTGGCTTTTCATGTTTTTATGAGTAAACATCTATTTTTCAATTATCATTTTGGATTTGTGATAAGCTTTGTAGGTACATGTTTGTTTAAAAGAGAAGTTTGGGTCTCCAAGGTGTCAGATGGGAAGGAGAACCAAACCATCCCTTTAATATGTAAAACTGGGTTTATATAAGACATATTCACACATGGTGTGTTTTCAAAACCCATTATTAATGTAAATAAGAGAGCTAAGGGTGTGAGCACATCATTAGTTGATCAATGGTTGATTATTTGACAAAAATACTACTGCCCAAAAAATTTTGCCTGCTCTCTTTTATGGTTGCTACTTAAAATCTCGTATGTATGTTAAAATAAAGGTTACACTGATAAATTTAAATGATTCTCTCAACAAATAGGCTTCTTTCAAAAATTGTTACAAAAGAAGAAGTCGCCGTCATCATTATGAAATTTTAATGCCATTTAGCTATGTTACACTGATGTCACCTTCCTAGGGCAATTATTTAAAGTTTACCACCTGTTGGCCAAACAATGTCTCTTTCCAAATATCTTATTTAAAATCTCTTGAAACTTATAGTGTATGAACTTACCCATAGAAGATTGTGTTGGATCAAAGATCTGAAGAAACACAAAGACGTACAACTTGAAGAGTTGCTCCAAATGCAAGATTTCTGTCTTCTCGACCACATGCCTAATGCCGTTGATTAGTTCAACCTTAATTTCTGACCTGAAAAAAAAATTAGGCAAGTTTCTTTGTACCAAGATTACAGAAAATGTTTTATTTGTTTTCAAGTATTTAAAAGTTACCAGCAACTTAAACCTCGTTATAGTCAACTTTTAACCCATACATACACAGCAAGTATTCAAGTCTAAGGGACAGTTTCATAGTCAGACTTGGTACGCTGCAAGTGCGATGCTATACGAAATACAGGCCAACACCTAACTAGACCAGAATGGATTGGGTCAGTTTCATATGTGAAGATGGACCATTTCTCGAGTTTAGGGGGTGTTGTTTTGTAATTAGAATTGCACTGCACTTGAGGCATACTAAGTCCGACTATGAAACTGACCTTAGGAATAAATATTATCAATGCAGATGGCTCAAATCCACCTTTAATAAAATCTAGCTCTTCACTTTACAGATAGATCCCAACTCTCAAATCAGAAGCTTGGAAAAAATGATAAACATCTTAATAAACACTTTCCCACATTACCCGCCTCGGTGGCGTAGTTGGCTAACGCGCTAGTCGTGTTGAGCTCGACTGCTGAGGACAGGGAGATCAAGGTTCGAATCTCGGTCGGATGAACTGGGGGTGGTTTTTCCTAAATGGCTTTCCACCCTCCCTCCACGCAAATGTGGGTTCACTTCCTCTAATTCAACTTTCCCAATTCCTAATCCGTTAGCGTAATTAGTACTTAAACCGTATAACCTGAACGGGTAGTAAGACGCGGTGCTAAATAAAAAAAATAAAAAACTTTCTCACATTGTTATGTTAGTTAACTATTTGCTATAGCTTTGCTATAGTGCTATAATGTAAATTCACATCCATAAGTGGTAAATTTATTATCTTTGGTCTGGTCATTAGGTTTGTTCAAAAATAATGTTGGGCCATATCAACCTAAGAGCAACATAATAGCTCGAAAAAAAAAATCATTATTGAATCTGAAACTAGGGATGAATCTCAAATATCCTTATTTTTAATGATTTGAAAAAGCTATCCTTTATTGAAGTTAATGCCTTTGATTTTGCAGCCATCGGTGTGGGTTGTATAGTACAATACTCATTGGTTTAACCGCTATATTATTTTGAACTGACCTGAAAAGGTTAAACTGATATTATTATTATTATTAGCACCGCGTCTTACTACCCCTTCGGGTTATACGCACTTACGCTAATGTGTAATGGTAGGGTGATTGTGAGATGAAATGAAGGACCTACAGTTTAACATGGAATCCGAACCACGGTGGAGGCCTGGCCTTCCCCACATTCACAAGATGTCTTGTCAGAGGTGTAGGAAGGGTTTGGAAATCAGATAAATCTGTGCCGGGACCGAGGATTGAACCCCAGCCGCCAGCAGAGAAGTCTGACACCTTACTCCTAGACCACCAGGTCACCTTAAACTGATAGTGTTATGTGTCAATAAAAATAAAAATGTCTGCTTTAGTTATCCAGAATCATATAATCTCTACATACCCAAGTTTGGCATTATTTAGTTGCAGTTGCATGGGAAACAAGGTATACTCTTGTAAGTGCTGTAAGGTTGAGCTAGGCAATCTTTGCACTAGGTCTTTGAGGTTCTGTATATTTTTAATGGAGGGTTGGTGGGCCACATCGTCGCACACTGGTTTCAACAGCCTGAAGGCATCAGAGAGATATGTGGTCATCTGAAACACATTCAATATTGAGAGGAATAGTTTTGGGGTGCCTGTTATCCGGCTGTTAATTCATCTCTGTTAAAGCTTTGAGGCCTGGGAATAAGAGTAGGCCTATAAGTAAATAATTGGCCTTAATAAGTTGAATCAATAATTAAATTCACCTTGGCCAGAACTATCATTTGGTACAAGTCTCACTCAAACATGAATCAACAATGTGATTTAGTGAGACTTAAGGCCATTTGCAAGAATGAGATTAAAGTGAAGGGTGAGCGAGAAGTTAGTGGCGTTTGCTTTGCAATTTAAGTGGGTATGATCATGTATATGGCCCAATAGCAAGCAAATTAACACCACTTCCCTTCTCACTCACCCTTCACCTATTACTCATTCTTGTCCTTGCAACAGTTTTCATACTACTTGTCTCAAATTCTATTTCTGGTCAAAGTGAATGTAATTATTGACTTGTACTGTACTCTTTTTCTAAGGCATCTCACGAAGCCCTAATTTTTCCAATGATAAATATTTCAGCCTTACTGGAAATTAAACCTAGTAGACTTAGTTCAGTAGGCAGAAGAGTTACTGACTCAGCTAAAGCATCAAACTTTAAAGAAGAGATGAGAGTGAACTATGGTGTATTGGAGATAGGGATGAATGAAGTGTTCCCCGTTTCCAGTTTTAAAGAGATGAGAGTTAATTATGGTGTATTGGAGATAGGGATGAATGAAGTGTTCCCCGTTTCCAGTTTTAAAGGAGTTGTAAGGTTGTTAAAGATTTCAGAGGTCCTTTACCAGGTAAAACCCCATCTACAGAGTCCATAAGTTCTGTATCCTTATAGTCCTTAGGTTCTTAATGGTCCTTATAAATGGAAATTGCATCTACACAGTCTGTATCTGTAAGCACGTGACTATGCCAACCTATGAGAAAGTTGTATACATCCAATTAAACTCTTCGAAAGGATATTTTCTAGAGCTAGGGGCAAGCAGACAATATCCCAGCTGAATGATTATTAACAAAAGTAACTACAATACATTGTGATAAAACATCCAGGATAGGCTAAAGTTGAACGGTAGGTTAAGCAGCCTAAAATCACAAATAATATATTTAAAACATGAACTAGTTTGTCTAAGTGCTATGAAAATGCCAATGGTGCTTACATTTTGATGCACGAGTGTACCCTTACTTTGCTGTAATCGGTAGTGCTTAGCAGTCCATATTGACTAGTCCTTACAAAGTTAAAGGTGACTCCACACTAAGAGATTGCACTGTCTACAGGATCGTTATCCTTAATTCCTTAGTTCTTACCACTCTATAGGGTTGAGTAAATCTCTTATGAAGTATTACGCATTTTAAGGATACAGAGTCTTTAGGTGGGTCTTTATGCCGAGAAAGCTTTGAATATGTTTAACATAAGCAATAAAGGTGTTTGGCAAGCTCAGTACGCTGAGATCTTCCTTGAAACTATACACATATTTTATGGACATTTTAATGAACAAATTCATAGGAAAGTAGACCCTATACTTTTAAAAGTCTAGATTAAAATAGTATCTTAAATTTGTGTCATTAATTCTTATAGCATTTTAAAGTTGAAATGAACTTGAATAATATATACAGTAGGCCTATTTTACACATTAAAAAAAATTACAACCTATACATAGATATTGAACTAATAACATATGAATTAGTACAGTAACGTTCCACCAACTATTTTGGCCCATCTTATTTACAAAATAATTCTGAACTTGCTATTTAAGAGGAATGTGTTTAGCTAGTGAAAGCATAAACTTCTTTGAGGTGTTAACAAATTACAGTCATGGTGATTTGCAAAGGCTTTGTTGCTGCCAAGCAAGTTTATTTTAATCCCCGAGCTTCAATACTCATTCGGGATGAGGAAGTTTGGATTTAAAAGTAATGTCTGCATTTGAGTGGAGGGAGAATGGAAAACTAGATAGGAAAAAAACACCCTCAAAACACCCAAATAAGATTCAAACCATGAACTCCATGTCATCAGCATAGGGATGAGTTGTGAAATCACAACCTGCTCCTTTGTCACTGCTCATCAACGTTACATTCACAACCTGTTCCTGACAGATGAAAGGAGCTGTTCCATTTTGTTACTGATCCATGGATCAAATACACGCTGTAACAGGTCCGAAGTAAACTTGTTCCTTGTCTCTCTGCACAGGCAGCACTGGAACAGGTCCAAAGTAACCTTGCTCCTCATGTTTAGCACAAACAGCGCTGTAACAGTTCCGAGGCAACCTTGTTCCTTTATGCTCCGGAGATTTTTGGGGCAGTCATACAATAGAAAGGAAGTGGATACTTTGTGTTCTTGTCAGAGCACAGAGATCAGGTCCGGTGCACCCTTACTTATCTATTATATAGGCCTAGCTTAAAGTTGGTTTGGAGAGTCACAAATGAGTTTTGAAGGGGAAATATTTCATAGTACTAAACATTATTTCCACAATACAAGCATAGTATGTAATGTATTCTCACAATAAATTGTTACGTTGATGAGTGACATTGGAGGGACCCACTTGGTGATCAAATGATTTAAGGCAAGGGTCAGCAATATGACTGACTGATTTTATCTAGCCCACAAAATATTTAGCAAGCAAATAATTTTTCAAAAAATAGACTTAATAGCTAATTAATAATTGGGAAATGTAAAATTGAACTTCTTTTTTTTGCTCTACTTTTTTAAAAATTAGCCAAACATTTTTTAAAACCCATAAAGCCCATGATATCAGAAAGTTGCCAGCCTCTGGTCTCTGGCTTCACTCCCGCACTAGAATGGACTGCCGATGACAGGGAGATTGACATTAGATTCCAGTTGGGTGCACTGAGGGTGATATTTCCTAAATGTTTTCAACTCTCATTTCAAACAAGTGTGGGTTCACTTCCTCTATAATCAACCATCCTCAACCCTAACACATTGGTGTAATTGGGATAAATATGTATAACCCGAACGGTCAGTAGGCGTGGTGCTAAAAAAAACCAGGCTGGGAGTAGGTATGAATACTGTAATTGTGACAAAAATAACCGGGTAAAAGGAACAGGTCTAGTGGTGGAGCAGTAAAAGATTGCTCCTGCTCCACTAAAGGAGCAGTTTTCCCCATCCCTACATCAGCAGTCCAATCTAAATGCAAGAGTGGTGCCTTAAATCAGGGTGGTCCAACGTTTTTCACCCCAAGGGCCAAATCTGATTATCAGATTGCACCGTGGGATGAAGTTACATTTGGTAATTTCATCAACTTAATAAGGGCTTAAAAACAACCCTTAATAAATGTATTTAATATTTGAGGTATTTAACGTATCAACACACAAAACTTTCTACAAGCAAAAGTGAGAGGGTCTACCAATATTCCTGGGAAAGGTATTATAACGTAGGTACCTTCCAGGGTTATTTTACATAACACAATCGACATGAGACAGATGCCTAAAGCAATGATGGTCAACCTACTTCAGAAGGTAGTTGTGTTACGGAATTTTATCGATCAAAAATATGTTTGAACTCCGCCGCGGTTTGAACCCACGGACGTCGAAGAAATATTTATTTACCTAAATATTGTTTTGAAAAAAACAAAAAAATCGTCATGTTAAGATTGGATATATACCTTGTTAATATGTACTGTATATATTCAAAGTCTGTATTGCGTTTTCTATGGTCTGTATAATGTATAACAGTAATCTCACATGTCAAATGTCAATTAATATTTGATCCTTTTCCCTTATCTATGATTTCCTGACAATTATAATTTACCTTGAAATCAATTGGAATTTTACCTGGTTAACATTAGTCTTATGTTTTCTAGAAACTTTTTAGTTCCTGTGATCAGGTACTGGTAGTAAAAGAGCGCTAGTATCTAAGTATAGTACTCACCAAATCAAATAATGTAGAAACATTTAAACCACTAATGTTAAGTCCTAACGAATAAAATAACATGACATTGTAAGATTAGGCCTAAAATTTAATAGGGTGACAAGAGTAAATAATTAATAGCTTACAGAAAGAAGGAGCTTAATAGTAAAATATGCATCAACAACAATAATTGTTTGCGCGAGATTTTAAAATCGTTTAAATTTTCTCGAAGATTCTAAATAAGTATATTACTTTAATTAAAATTAGCCCAAGACACTGGGACGTGACTTTTAAAATATTGTGCCATGTATAATTTGTAAAACCATTGTTATAAATAAAAGATATTTCGCAAAATATATAATTACATTTAAAATATAAGAGTACATAGTTGGTTTTAGCTCACTCTACAACTGAAAAGGCATTATAAAAAAACCTATATGATTAAGTGTAGAAATTCAAAGAATAATCATATCGCAAGAACTAGTTTATTGTTTTATTGTTACATTTTTAGCATAACAACGCTGAATATTTTGGTCAACAACAACATAGAATAATACAATAATGATAGAATCTAGGATCCTCTTAAACTGAGTTGTATTGGATACAGAACCTAGGATTGACATATCAGAATAAGGTTCACACAAGACTTTGGAGAGTGATTAATTGTTTATTGTTCTATCTAATTTCAACACTCCCCTTCACTCGTCAGAATCATTGTCCAAGCCAAAGAGCAAATACTAGTTGACTATGCCTGGGAGAAGCCAATGCCTTGGTAAGAATATCAGCTTCAAAAGTCTCCGTTGGCTTGTAGTTGATGAAGATATATCCATCCTGTACCTTTTCTCTAATGAAGTGTTCTCTAGGGCTAATATGTTTGGACTTTGAGTTTATGATGTTATTCTTAATCAAACTTTGTGCAGACAAATTGACATTAAGTATTTCAATTGAACGGTGAGGCACACCCATGTGTGTAATAACTGTTTTAAGTGTATTGCTTCATTTGCTGCCTCTCTCAATGACATGCATTCTGCTGCCGCTGTAGACAGAGCTACAGTTCTATGTTTTCTTGATTTTCGGCTGATGGAAGACGCTGCAAACTGGAAACAATATTCTGAATAAGATCTTCTCTCTTCTCCAATTGCCCAATCAGCATCTGCCATCCCAATAAGTTGTTTACTAGTTTTATTTAAAACCAGTGTGAGATTTTTGGTTTCCTTTAATTAGCGCAAAACTATTTTGGCAGCTAGCCAATTCTCTTTCCCAAAACAGGTGTTGTACTGAATTAAGAAGCTGACTGTGTGTTATGTCTGGCATAATGGCCACATACAGATACATGAGTGAACCAATCAAGTTTTGATAGGGATATTTTTCGATATTTCCAGGATTCTTCTGCAACTTCATGCCAGATACCATTGGAGTTGCAACAGGTTTACAATCACTCATGTTGTATTCTTTGAGAAGTTTTCAATGTATCGAGTTTGTGATGCTGAAATCATACCATCCTTGTGGCAGAACTCGATTCCTAAACAATAATGTAGCTCTCCAAGGTCACGCATTTCGAAGAATTTCCTAAGTTCTTGTTTAAAATCATTCAAATGTTGCTGATTTCTTGATTCCACTATAATATCATCTACATATATTTCTATCATTGTTTGTTACCCCCTTTTAGTAGAAGTAGATGTGTATATACAAGCGTCAGCTTGTAAGGGAACAAAACCCAATTGCTTTAGTTTAAAGTCCAACCTTTTAAACCATTGCCTATCGGCTTGTTTTTAAACATAAACAGCTCTTTTAAGTAGGCATATTTAGTCCATATTTGATTTTTGAAGCTTTTCTAGCATCTTCTTAGCTTTTAAAAATGTAGAATAGTCATTGTTGTGGCTTTCTTTCATAATTATGTCAAATAAAAATGTTCTAACATGTCTGTTTTTTGCATTAAGATTATTTCTTCAAGTTCACCATTGAGGAAGGCAGTCAAAATATCCATTTAAGTAACTTTCATGTCTTGATTAAGTGCCACTCTAAGAAGAACTCAAGGGGAGCTCAATATTTAAATAGGGGCCTAGGTTTCAATAAAATCAATTCCCGGGTGCTGAGAAAAACCTTTTGCAACAAGACAAGCTTTCCATCTCTCTAGCTCCCCATTGGCTTTATATTTATTTTTTAATACCATACTATTACCTATCTACCTATCACATTGTCACCTTCTTCTCGATCTACAATTTCATAAGTTTTATTTTTAAGTGAGATTTTATTTCCTCTTTCATAGCTTTTTTGCTATGCTTGTCCATAACCTCCTTCTAATGCATCTTTAACATCATAATAATCTTACGCATCCTAATCTGACATCCAAATTGGAAGTTTCATTTCGTCTTTTGGCCTTGAGTGTACTTGGTCTTCACCTGGATCTTGCTCTCCTTGGTCATAGATGTCTACAAGGTATTTAAATTGAACAGGTGGTGCTGGAAGAGTAATTTCATCAACATTTTCTTCATTAATAACTCCTTTGTTGTCTTCATTAGGTTGATCATCCATTATTATAATGTTGTCTCCTCTTCTCTCCTTTGAGTCATAGAATTTTTGTCCAAAACCTTGACATCTCTTATGATTTTGATTTTCCTTTCGTTGGGCATCCATATTCTATGGGGGAACTGAATTGTATCCGTTTTGAATGGTATCCATTCAAACATTTCTTAACCAAGTACCACAAATAAAATTTCTGATTTGTATCCATTTTCATAATATTAACAATTATTATATTATATCATAATAATAATAAAAGGGTGATTTAAAAATGATTAGTTTTTAAAATTTGTATATGAGGAAGTATTCCCTAAATAAATTAATATTTTAAATAATTTGAAAAATTTAATATTTCACGATCCCGAAATTTCATAAAAAATGTGTTGATGTTTGAAAATTAAGTTTTGTTCGGATGTGTTCGTTTATAATATTAAAAATTATAACTATTGCCTATTAAATACTTTGGTGTCATCTTGTGACATTCTTTGAATATTCATGTTGTAAATAGAAATGTTCTTCTGTGATTGATGAGAGTTTTGTTGATTTGTTTGGATTATATATCATTTATTTTACAATATTAATTTTGTTACCATTGGAGATTTGTTTTGTTTCTGTGTGTAGAGATGGTAAAAAAAATAAAACTTGTCATATGGTGACAAAGAAAAACAAGTAATCCCGCTTTCTTTACATACCTACTATTATAGAAATACAAATAAGTGATTAACTTATATATTTAATGGTACATAATCACTTTTAACCTTAGTTTAAAGAATTACCTTCAAATCACAAGATGAATTTTATTATTTAACAGGTAAAAGCAAAAAATTGTATTTTTAAATACTTACCTTCCATCTCGTTTCACTTCAGCTTGATAAAAGGTTAGGCATTTCTACTTATATAAGGCCTAATGGGAAAAAATTCATATAGTTTGAACACAAAGCCGTAACCAGGGGAGGATTTGGGGGTTTAAAACCCCCTGAAATTTTATGAACAAAATATATATGGTTCTATTTATGGCTCAAACTATATAAAAATTAAGATAAAAGTATAATTTAAGCCACTTTGTTACCTTAAAAAGCACTTCAAAGAGCTTCTAGAGGTGTTTAATATTTGGAAATTTTACTAGCCTTCGGCAGCTAGAGGGTTATGTTGCCATAAAAAAACACTCCAGATAGAATCTAAAACTCTTTCTCATTTAGAATGTTTTCTACATTCCGGCAATTGGGAGATGAGCCCACCAAACCCCCCTTGAAATTATTGGCTTGTTACGGCCTTGTTTGAACATATAAGTTTAGCTGTCGTGGCGAATGGTAAATATAAACCCTATTTGGGGGGAGGGGGGGAGGTTCAAGCAAAATTAACAAAATTAGCACATAAAATGTAGGCCTGTATTCAAGCCGCGTATGAGAGCCTATAAACAAGGTTTCTTAATCCAACTTCAGCCCAGGTAGCTCTAGATTATAAGCTGATGAAATTATCTGTAGATAATAGGATTTGACACTTTTTCACAAATCTATAAAGATTTAAAGCATACAATTACAAAAATATTGTTTTATTTTTATTACCATGCACTGTGTGAGATATAACTTACTTTAAAATTTACTTAGAGTTGGTGATAGTTTTGCATGTCCAAAAGTTTAATAAAATTACGGGGTTGAACTATTCCACACCCACATAAACGCAGTGATCTCTATACTATACTGGATGGACATTAAGCTACTATCACATGACACTTGCTTGTACTAGAAATTAAGTGTGCTAGTTAGCGCCTAAATATCTGCATACTAGCTAGTACAAGAGAAACGGAACTACAGTATTCACACGCTGCTAGTTTAGTACTAGGAGTTAATGCCAATATTTATGGAACGTCAGAGATTAATTTTGGGTGCAGCAGCTGCATTAATTATTAATAATGATTTTAGCTACGAGCCGCCACTGGTTTAGAAATCTGCTAACATATTTTATGTGGGAATATATTTGCTATTAATTACTTCTGAGCTTACATGCTTTCTTAGGAAATGGTATTTAATGTCAATATAATTGGATCTCTGATTGGTAACAAGGTTTTTTGACAAATGTATTGCTCTTCTCTTGTCACAAACCACATCTATAGATTTGATTGCTCTTTCTGGGTCTATTTCAGATATTAAAGTTCTAAGACACAAAGATTCCTGAATGGTGACGGACAATGTATTCTGCTTCACGAGTAGACAACGCGATGGTTTTCTGTGTTTTAATACACCGCGAAATAAGGCATATTTGTAACATGAAACAAGATTCTGCTACTGAATACTTATTATTATTTTTACTACCCCAGTCTGAGTCACTAAAACCCATTAAGTTTTCATTTCCCTGTTGACTATATTCTAACTAAATCTACTGTCCTTAAAGATATCTGAAAAAAACTTTTGGGCTTAACCAATGAATTGCTTTGTAAAATGGGCTATACCTGCTCAGAAGGTTAACAGCAAAGCAAATGTCTGAACGGGAAACTTGTGATAGATACAATAGACTACCAATAGCTTCTTGATATGGAACTCTTAAGTCCTCTATCTCTTCTGAGTCTTTATCTTGAAAGTCCAACCAAGGGTCTAATGGAGTTGACGTTGCTTTTGCTATGTTATACCATGTTATAATTTTCTTAGTGCCTTCTTGTAAGATCCAAACAATACAGTATGTTATACCATGTTATAATTTTCTTAGTGTCTTCTTGTAAGATTCAAATTTTAGCTGGTTCTCTGTCTCTGGTAATTTCCATTCAAAGGCTATTCTTAACTACTCCGAGGTCTTTCATCCCGAATTGGCTTTTTAATGATTATATCACTTTTTCTTTCAATCTCTTGTTATTTGAAAACCACAGTAAATCAATGACATACAATGAGATAGTTAAAATATCTTTATCATTTTGTTGCTAACAGTACACATGGATCATCATGTGATCTAATGAATCCTAGCTCTGTTAAGACCAGATTAATTTTATTATTACCCACCTCGGTGGCGTAGTTGGCTAATGTACTAGTCGAGTTGAGCTCGACCACCGAGGATGGGGATATCGAGGTTCGAGGTCGGGTGAACTGGGGTAGTTTTTCCTAGATGGTTTTCCACTCTCCCTCCACGCAAATGCGGGTTCACTTCCTCTAATTCAACCTTCCCAATTCCCAATCCATTAGCGTAATTAGTACTTAAAGCGTATAACCCGAACGGTTAGTGAGACGCGGTGATAAATAATAATAATAATAATAATAATAATAATAATAATAATAATAATAATAATAATAATAATAAAAACTTTTATTATTCCAATTTCTCCCACTTTGTTTAAGTCTATATACCGACTATTTTAGTTTCCATACCTTGCCTTTGGTGATCAGTCCCTCGAGTAGCGTCACGTAAATGTCTTCTTGTAGATCTCAATAAAAGTACGCCGTTATAACAACCAAATGATCTATGTCTAGATATTATCTTGATGTCAGTGATATCAAGTATCGTACAGAAGTATATTTGACGACAGGCGAAAATGTTTCATTTTAATCGAGGCCTTTGATCAGTGGTGTAACTAGAAACCTTGTATGGGGATAGCTTAGGTATTTATATTTTAACCGTACACTAAATTTCATGTATAAAGATTCATGATGAAATTTAACAGTCACTGGTTTAATGTTATTACCTCTTATTCTTCAAAAAAGATTTATTCAAGCTAAAAATAAAATATTTTACATATATAAATAAAAGTACAAAAATACAAGCATAATTAACACAATATGGCTTTAAAACAATACAAAAAAATAAACTATAAATTTACAATGCAGGGATTATAATTAAATACAAATAACCAAATTATAGTTGAAAAGTTCAGTTACTTAATTATTTTAATCGAAAATCCAATCACCTTTGGGATGCAGCTAAAATAATTACAACTTCATCCCAAGTAAACTGATTTCTCGGTGAATGTTTAACATAGACAAATCATTCAGTCTCTGCTCCCCTGTAATGTTTCCAACATGAGTTTTTAGCCAACGCCGATGTCAAGAAAGATCACTCACTTATACTTTACTTGTGAAAAGTGAAAGCGTAGCGAGAATCTTTAGCACTCCGTTTGTGACTGGAAAAACATTTCGGTTGCACTCAAAATAAAATAGCATTTTTAGGTTTATTTAAAATCTGTCCTATGTGGTGGTATTAAAGCCATACCTATCCGATTGCCATATTCAAATCTCACTCTAGGTCATCTTCATAAAAAAAAGGTAAGATTTTTCATGCTGTCCTGCTCTAGAGCTGGAGAAATAATTTTCTCACTATGCAAAATACACATACAACTCTGTAATATATCTTGATGTTTCAGGAAGCGTTGTTCTAGCTCATTAATGAAAGAATCTAAAAAAGAGCACAAAAATTTACATTCTGAAATACTGTTTAGAATACTTTGTCTCAGCTCTAACGTCACACCTTTATGTCTGACGGCCAGCTATGCTTGGCAATGTCATCACAATTCCCAGCTCTTCAGCCAACTCAGATGCAGATTTGAATATCTCACTAGATTCACTGTCTGTTCTTGATCTCATTTATTGTATTTCCTGTTGAACGTAAGCTACCATAGTCATTGCTGCCATGAGGTCCGTGTCTCCTGTTGAAGGAAGTGACAGAGAGGCATACTGATAGTAAACACTTTGGCCAACACGGGAAAGCAGACCAGTAACGTTGACTGTTCAGCGGTACAACTAAGATGTGATTTCCAGCAAAGCTTCATGCACAGCAACCAGCATCTCCATTTGCAAAATTACGGCATCATGCCTCTTTATCTATCGCGTGAATAACATTTGTTTTAATCTTAGAGAGTTAGATTCTGGAAAGTTTTTATGAGGGATGTTCTTTAAAACATTTTAGCGCTTACGGGGTGTTGAAAAAAGTGCAAAGTTTACTAGCAGTTATATGGAAATTTCTTACAGGAGAAATGTTATTAACTTCACTCACAATAGAAGCCGTAGCTAGCCAATAATTTCAGGTGGGGTTTGGTGGGTACTTCCCCCAAATGCCGGAGGCTAAAAAACATTCTAAATGATAAACGGTTCTAAAAGTTCTCTGGAGTGCTTTTTAAGGTAACACAGCCTACTAATTTGTATTTGTACCTTAATTTTGATATTGTTTAAAGCATAAATAAAGTCATATATATTTTGTTCTTAAAATTTCGGGGAGGTGGGGGAGGGGATTGATCCCTCAAACCCTCCCCTCTGACTACGGCCTTGCTCACACCCAAATTCAAACTATGTACTGCACAGTGCACATATAGGCCAAGTGGGTGTTTTTAACTTACAAACGCTTGCATATCATTAAAATTTCCACTCATTAATGAGGCTCTATCGTAGCCTTTCCTTCTCAGATATTCGGTATTTATACAAAATTTTTGGAGCGAACTTAGAAGAACACTGGCTAAGTTCTTCCCTGTGACATCAGTAAGTGGCTTAAATTGGAATAAAATCTTCTCTAATTTTATCAGCATTGAAGTAATGGACCTCCAATACTTAACTGATTGATGGTTTAGATGTCAATAGTTTTATCAGCAAGTCATGTAAAGCACTTGGCGGAATTCATCATTGAAACAATCTTCTTAAGCAATACTTCATTCTGAATTTTTGGTGGTACTGTGCGTTTCTCGAACCTTTCTCTAAAGTAATTTTGCAATGTTATATTTTCAGCTTGAGCTCAGAAACAAAGAATGCGAAAGTTTCCATCGTTTGGAAATGGCTCCTCTGAAAGAGAAGAGGACCATTGTCCCTGTGTGCTGATAAAGCCAGTATGTTCAAAAGGTGCACGTTAAAAACCCCAATGAAAAAAAAGAGAAAAAAAGTACTTGTGCTTTTATTATATTTTCAAAAGGAGCGTTAGTAGCCTTAGGCCTATTATCAGTGGATTGAGTGGTTGTTTTTTGTTCTTCCATGTAAGAATTCTGATATTAACTAATTTAAAAAAGCTACTTTTAATTCTTTGTAGAAATAGTACATTTATTTATTTAGGTATTATATATTAATATTTAAGACCATTATTTTGCAATAAAATATTACTCTGTTACTGTTAATTTAGTTTGAGTATTTCCTTGATAAATTCAAGTATTTCAAAAAAAATCATTATTTTTATATTTCGGCTAGGTGAATGGAGGGTGTGGGGTAGAACCCATAACCTCCTGGTTACATCACTGTCCTTGACTGCACCCTTTAATAACAAGTATATCTTTTTACTTTAAGTGCCCACTTGCTCTTGAGGATCAACAACTTCAAAAGAATATTTTTTTACTATAATTTTTATTCTTTATAAATGGCTTCCATCAAGGCCGAAGTGGGGGGTTGGGGATTCAACCCCCTCACCGAAATTTTACAAAAAATATATATATAGGACTTTATTTATGGCTCAAACAATATCAAAATTAAGGTACAAGTACATAGTGTTACCATAAAAAAAACCATTTCAGAAAGTTTAGAGGTGTTTAGTATTTAGAATTTCTTCTACCCAGAGACAGTTATGGTGTTATGTTGCCATAAAAATAACTTCAGATAGCTTCTAGAGGTGTTTAATATTTAAAGTATTTCCTATTCTTCGGCAGTTAGGGGGTTATATTGACATAAATAAATCTTCAGATAGTTTCTAGAGGTGTTGATATTTAGAATGTTCCCTTTCCTTCAGCAGTTAGGGGGCTATGCTGTATTAAAAAAACAATTCAGATAGCTTCTAGAAGTGTTTAGTATTTAAAAATTTCCCTAGCCTTCGGTGGTTAGAGGATTATGCTGTCATAAAAAAACACTTCAGAAAGATTCTAGAAATGCTTATTATTTAGAATTGTTTTTAGCCACCGGAACTTGAGGGAATGTGCCCGCCAACCCCTCCCCCCTTCCAGACCCACCTCCCTCCCAGATGAAATTATTGGCTGGCTACAGCCTTGGCTTCCTTCCAATTTTTACGGCTACTTCCTTTCAGATCTTCATTTACATTAATTACTGAACCATCTAAGACAACTTGCTCTTTAAGTGATCAAGCCATCCATACCTTGCGTTTGGATTGTCTTGAAGAGCATCTGAGAGTCAATTTTGTTTGCTCTTACTCATTTACTCGTTACTCTTCTTCATTTTCTGTGTCGGAAAAACCTCAAAGGGATTTCCCATCATCTTTATTATCGTTTTCTTGTAGATGATCGCCTGGCTTGTTCTGAGTGACTTCCTCTTCCTGAAATTCTTCATTGGGAAAAATTTGTGAAAATTTGCTTGATTTATCTTCCAATTTAGCCTTGTTCTCATAAACACTATGTCTCGGCCAATTGTGATTTTATTGTTTATAGGATCACTAAGCCTGTACCCCTTGGTATTTTCACAATACCATGTAAGTGTTAATTTTTGCGACTTAGGATCCCATTTCTTCTGTGATGACTTAGGTATGTTGACCATAGCTTCATATTCAAAAATTCTTAGATGTGACAAGTTAGGCTTTCTACCTACCACTCCATAACTCATGAGGGATTTTACCTCACAGAATAGTTTCAGGCGACATATTTGTAAGATAAGCTTCCGTTTATACAGCTTCGGCCCAATAGGACTTTGGGAGGCCTGCGTCTAGAATCATTGTCCTAGCCGTTTCAACCAGTGTCTTATTTGTTATCTCAACCAGCCTATTCTATGCAGGACTATAGCTGACAGCTGATGGACGATGCCAGAAGAACTCAGTATCTTTTTAATAGACTCGTTAAAATATTCGCCTCCATTGTCAGTGCAAATCTTTTTGATCTTCAAGCTTGTTTTGAGTCTCAATTCTAGTCTTGAATTCAGAGAATATTCTATGAACCTCAAACTTATTTTTTATGAAGTAGACAAATATTTTCCGGAATAATAATCAACAAAGTTAAGGAAATATTTATTTCCGCCGTTAATGTTGTCGCCATCGGACCACACACGTCTGAATGCACTAACTCCAGAACAGATTTACTGTATATTTTGCTTTTTCTTAAACGGAAGTCTCACCTGATTACCCATAATATACAGTTCACATTGTTCATCAACTAAATAGTTAAGGCCCATTCCTTCTGAAATTTGGCTGAGTTTTTCATCCCTTTCCGATTGAGGTGACCGAGTCACCTGTGCCACAAAAAATCTTGCATTGTGTGTAAAAACTGGATTCTTTTGCTCGGGGTTTGTCTAAACAATATATTCAGTTTTTAACATGGGCTTTAGCAACTAGCCCACCATCAATGTCATTCTGTCATTCTGTCGCTCCTGTTTGGTCAGATATTACAGTATGACCTTTCTGAACTATTTTACTAACTAATAATAAATTCACCGTTGAGTTTGAATTGTTCAACACATTATTTGTTTCTACTTCTACAGTAGTGTAATTTACAATTAATTCTAAATTAATATTACCTGACACATCGGCGACTAAATTGGAACTGTCAGCAGCTGTCAGCTTGGTTCAGTTGAGGCTATGTTTGAAAGTTTGTTTGAATTGTTTGTAATATGAGTTGATGCGCTTGAATCTAGAAACCAATGATACTTGTCTTCAATTTTGTCACTATGTGCGGCGGTGGACTGGGTCTAAAAGTATTGGTTGCTAGGAGACAAAGGCAGCCACCCACAACTATAGGGCTATTAATTAATTTTTATGATAAATAGATAGAATTTTCAAAAAATACGTAGTTGTAGAAAAAGATCAAATCAAATTTTTTGCGAAATAAATGTATACACCTTGTTAATTAAAGTGTGCATTATATATTATAAATTACTAGAAGTATACAGTAGATATTAAATGTAAATATAGATTTTTATAATCGATTTTTTTAAATAAATTGTGGATATTTTTAAATAATTTGCTTGTACTAAACATTTTGCACATTTACAGGTATACTAGAACAAAAGCATATTCCATGCAGTCCCCTCGGCTCATCTTCAAGGTCCTTCTCTGCAATAGATAGTTTTAAACTTTAATAGGTCCAAGCAGGATAAATCCTTATACAATTTTTTGTGTTGTACAAAGTGTGAATCTAGTGACTGGACAATGCAGTCCAGTATTTGGTTAAACATATTTACTCGAAAATCAGCTAAAGATCCTGAGTAATTTCCTTCATCATCTTTAAGCTCATCTGCCATAGATATTTTCCAACAACTTCTATCAATACAGCCATTTGCTTGTATGATGTATCAAAAAAAAAGTTGCTAGATTCTGGATCAAATTGAAAAAAGAAACTGCAGGAACGCAACATTTTGATGTTTCGGTTATCGTCAAATTCAAGACATGGGCATAAAACCACCATATATGAACATGTTTACCAATCACATCAGTGAGTTTACTTTGTAAACCATTATACTGGTCATGGTTGCTTGCGGCTCCATCTGTACTATCAGATAAAATTGTTTTTGGGATAAATTTTTAGTATGCTGTAATGTTTAAGCCAATATATCAGAAAGTCCCTGTCTTGTATTATCATTAATTGGCAGAACTGAAAATAGTTGCTCTCAGATAACACCTTTGAACACATACCTAATAATAATGATACTAAACTGATTGATATACGAAATATCTTGTGTTGAATAAATTAGAATATAATATTATTTTGCCTAAGAAACTTCATGACTAATTTTTTCTTGTATCATATTATTCTACATAATTTGAAATAGCATGCTACGTTCCCAGGCTGATATTCCTAGCTAAGCTTCACCGAGCATTTACAATAGGAAAGTTACAATTCTAGGGTGGTATGCAAGAACGATGCTCGAGGAAGAGCGCAGGGATGTGTTGATAATAGTGTAACTGTTACATGGAATGTAGTCTCGTTATGGAACGTTTTGGAACGGGTACAGTGTGTCATTCCTTACCGGTATTGGTCAAAACCGGAATTCTCTTCTTCTCTCTCGTGTCTTCTCACTCTCTACCACGTGGAATGCATCCACTATCGCGCACCATCCTCTGTGCATTGACCATCTTTCTTTCTTTTTACTTCCACCTTTCTCTCAGCAGCTCCTAACTAGTAAGTGGTAACTGTGTTGGACAATGTCAATACCGATACTAACGTTCCTAAAGAGTTCCAGTTTCACGAGTATAAATAACAGAATTGCCATTCGCATATTTTCCTTACCGATGCTCTCACCCTTAGGTGGAGCAGGTACAAAGCAATATCACAGTCATACCACGAAATCCACTTAAATTATTTGATTGGTGGTTATTCTTGTAACATTTAGTGATGTTACATCATACCACCATCCATACTAATTTTAAAGTCATACCACCCACTCCGTATGAAACCGCAATATTAATAAACTTCCTGCAATATTAAGCTTTTCTATTGTAGTCCAATGTAAAATCCGTCTACAATACTAAGCTAGATCAAACAAGAATAAACTCCCTGCAATCAATAAAATGTTCTTCTGGCTAGAACAACCTTCAAGACTGGACTATAATCGCCGCGTCCTAAATTGAAGAGTGGGACGAACGAGCCATGGGGTAACTGCATCTGATGTGCCAAGTGATTCCGATGGGACTCAAGAATGACGCTCACAACAGTACCTGAATTACGACTAACCTGCCACCCTGCGGTAAAGACGAAATCTATTCTCCAAGACAGCGCGTGATGTGTGTACGACATTGGTGCTCTGGCCAAAGAGATATTTTGTCAACACTGGTGGACGTGATGGAGAGAGGCCAGCCAATACAAGCTTGATCGATGGTGTACGTGCTGATTTTCATCCATCAAAGTGGCCGATGGAACGTCATCAACGTATATGGACAACCCCCCCCCCCCCATCCCTCTTTCAACCCAATTAGACGCTTTCAGGAGAAGTCATGTTCTATACTATTAAATTGGACTCCATCAGGAGAAGTCATGTCCTAGACTATTGTATTAGACGCCGTCAGGATAAGTCCGCTCCTGGGCTTTGAAATTTTAAAAATGTTTTCGTATTCTCTATAATATTTATTTCATCGATATTATTTTAAAAGACTTGAACTGTGACTTGTTCAATTTTGAAATTAAAGTAACATATATATTAAAATAAACCTGAATAGGCAACGTAAAATATTTGCTAAAATTAATATTGTTTGTAATACTAAATTTTGTAATGAGACACCTAATTCTTTTTGCCGCCAATCAGTCACTAGTGTCAGTGAGGTCACTGAATATATCAGATTACCATATTTTTGAACTAATTTTTGCTGTAAGTATTTTATTTGAATTGTTTGAATTTATCTGTTTATGTAAACTCATATTTTGACGATGTTTTCTTATTTTGAATTGTTTGGTAAAGTAACGTAAAATTTTGCTGATAGATTGATTTTGACTTTAAATATCTTCCAAATTATTTAATTGAATTTAATTATGGTTTAGCTAGACTTATTTTGTATGCTATATAATTTTTATAGGGATCTTGTTAACGTCCCTAGTTGTATCTACATTTAATAATCCCGCGGGAGTTTGACCTATGGTCTGTAAGACAAACTCTTGTGTTTCTGAAATATCCGTACGATATTAAAAATAACTTCTCTTTTTTTTCTGTATTCAATGTAGCGTAGCAGACAACTTTTGTACCAATTTCAAAGATGCCCACTAGGCTCTTTTCTTTTTGTAGTCAATAAATGTCTGACTAAACATTTATTAGGTAATTTGCTAAGATAGTCAACACTTTAGATTGTTTTGTCAATATTCACTATTGTGAAACTGATATTGTGTTGTTGGATCGAGTGGTTGTCTCTTCCAGACTGACCTAGTTGACTTAAGAACATGTTTCATGTTTAGAAACATTAGAATGATAGTACTACGCATTTGTTTATGAATTTCAACACAACACCTGATGGATTTTTAAATTGTTATTTTATTAAATAAAATATTTATATTGTTACCAAATTGTTGCTAATGTCTTTCTTCTTTATAAATTTTGGTAGCTTACGTCCACTTTCCTTTTTGTCTAGTGCGGCCGTAGCCAAGAGGTAGTAGAGTGGGCAGTAGCATTCTCACTGACCTCAGAATCAATATTAATGAGGTCACTTTCTTTGACTTTATCTAAATCTTCATCAGCTTCTTCAGATCTTTCGCACTGCTATCAAGATGGAATTAGAAAGGTTCAAAGTTCTTAGATTCCTTATGTTTATTCAAAACTTTAACAGTTTCGAAATCTCTATAAATTTAACATCTCGACTTCTCAAGTAATTTTCCTTTTTTCTGGCTCCCAAATTCTGTATGCTTTTAATTCTGTGGAGTATCCTACAAAAATACCTGCTTTAGATCTTCGCTCAAACTTTCCTTTATTCGGCGCTTTATTCAGCATAAAAGCTTTGCAACCAAAAATCTTAAAATATCATATCTTTTGTTTCAAACCACATCAAATTTCATAAGGTGTTTGATCTTCCAGCTGTTTTGATGGACATCTGTTCCTGATAGAAGCAGCTGTGAAAATCGCTTCCACCCAAAAACTTTTTGTAAAGCCAGACTCCAACAGCATGTATCGCGCTATCCCCACCAGTGTCAGATTCATGCGCTCGCCCTTTCCATTCATTTCTGGGGTTTCTACAACCGTGTGTTTTCTTGTTATACTTGCGATACGCATCTCTTCTGTGAAATCTTTTCTACAGTACTCCAAACCGTTGTTTGTACACAAAGTTTGAATAATTTTACATGGCGATTTTCTGTTGACGCTTTAAAAGTTTCGAAAGCCTTTTTCACATAACTTTTTTTTTTCTTCAGAAAATACGCTTCTACCCAATTAGATTTATCATCGATGAACGTTGCGAAATAAAAAGCTTCGCAGCGAGACTTTACTCTCATGGGGCCACAAATGTCTGAGTGCACTAATTCAAGCAATCTTTCACTCTTCGACTTATATCTTTTTGTAAAAGTCGTAGCAACTTGCTTTTCTAAAATGCCAGTTTCACAAAGTGAAAATTGTTCTGAGCTCTTAAATTCCATTTCTTTATGAACAAGTTTGCGCAAGTCATGTTCATTTAAATGCCCATGACTCCTGTGCCACTTTTCAAGTTCACCGAGGTTGTTCGTTGCACTAACATCAGCTATATATGTTGAGTTTACATATGGCACGTCAGGTTCAATACAATACAAATTTTTGCGTTTATGGGCAGTCAGCAACACTCCACCGTTTTTATTGACAATTTCAGCATTATTTGCTGTGAAATACACGCTTAGTTCTCTTTGAACGGTTTTTGAAATAGAAAATAAATTTGTCTTAAGTGTGGGTACAAAAAGTTTTTTTTTCTAACCTCACTTTTACTATTTGTCCTTTTCCATTCAAAACGTTCATTACTAAAGTTCCAATACCATTTATGTCAGTTGTGCATTCGTCCGCTAACCTAACCTTCTGATTTACGGTTGGCGTGAGCTCAAAAAAACTACTTTTGTTGCGGCCCATTTGTGTTGTTGCTCCACTGTCGGTACACCACGCGTCATCGCTTTGAGTTGGCTCCGTGTGGAGAGCGCTCTCTGACAACAAAGCTACAAACTTTTCTGCAACGGTATGAATTTGCTCCTAAGCCATTGAAACTTGCTTTTAATTTGGCACTTTTGTCCAGAAATCAGCTGCATTGGGCCCGGTTTAAAAAAAAAATAGTTGCACTTCTACGATTTCTTTGTTGTTTTGAAATGTTGATTTTTCGCACAACCCTGGCCTTGGTTTTGACAATTTTTATAATTTTGATTTGTATGGTTCTTATCTGATGATTTTTTTTATTTACATTTCATCCTTCGTAAGTTTTTACATACAAAGTGCCCGCGCCCTCTGAGTCAGCTTTCTTTTCCTTTCTTGCACTGTACTCTTCGAGAAGTTTTACCTTCAACGACTCCGTATCCGGCAGTTCATCTCTAGCTTCAATTGCGCTGTGAAAATTATCTTAGCTATCCTGAACTCTACACAGTTACACTATACTTAATAACTCTTCAGAGATGCGAATATCCATTTCGTTGAGTTTATCAACTGTAATGAGGAAGTCTGTGAGGTGATCTGCCATGTTTTTCCCCTCGAGCATTTTTATGAACAAAAGCTTTTTCAGAAGAGTTGCTTTCCTAGTGGACCCTTTCGACTGATTAACTAGTTTAAGTTTTTGCCATACCTCATGGGATGTCTCGCAATGTCTTAGATGTGCAGGACTCACAGACAAGACAATGTCAGCTTTAGCTTTACGATCAGCTTTGTCCCACGCAGAAATGGTTGCCACGTCGACACCCTACTTTGTTGCCAGCTTGAGAATAGTTCCATCGGCGTATTCCCAGTTGTTGTTCTTTATAAGGATTGCTTCCATTTGTTGTCTTTATGTGTCGTAATGGTCTTTTTTTTTAGTCTTTCAATGTGCATTGAGAATCCGGATGCCATCTAAATTTATTGGGAAACCTACTGAGTTCAGGCGTCAAAAACGTGTTTAAGATTATCTCACTTCTGATTACCCTATCACTATACATGCACAGCTTATTTATTTTACTATGCAACATAAATATTGTTACACTGCCCTGGACCTATAACCTGTTGGTTTTATTTATTAAACAATGCTTTTGGTTTCATTTATTAAAACAACGCTGTTGGTTTCATTTATTAAAACAACACTACGCAAAACAACACATTTTATCTTGCATAGAAATAACAAAAACAATTATGGCATTGCTATGATAAAACAGAGCAATAGAACTCGTGTTTGATAATGAAACACATAGAATGTTTATTTACAATACATAACAGTTGTGTTAAATCTCCATGGTTGTTTTATGAATTCATGGGCATGGTGTGTGGGGGATGCTTGTGAGGACGCGTCTGGTGTGAAAATTGACAATATGAAGGTGAAAGTGATACTGTATACAGTTGTTGGCGTATAAATGGTTGAGAATGAAAGTGACTAGCAGAATACATTACTCTAAAAAAAAAAAGTAATATGTAACAAATTCCTTTAAAATAAATCATTTTAACCTCATTGAATTATATTATTATATTACTGCCTGTAAAGATAATAAATGCAAACTAACTATTTACCTACTATCCTCTCTAACAAGAAAATATCCTCAAGTACTACATCTACTTACATCTACTTCAATGTACTATCATCAACATCATCAACTATTTCCAGTCTGTGGCCGGGTTGGTTTAATAAAATGCCTCCATCTTCCTTTATTCTTCCACCACTCTTCCGCCATTAATTTCTTCCATTTTTCTCTTCTCACTTGAACACCTTATGTTATCTGCTCCTCCCATCTCTTTCTTGGCCTCCCTTGTGGTCTTTATCCTACATAGTTCATTTCCAACATTTTCTTTGGCATTTTATTTTCCATCCTCAGTTTATGCCCACACCATCTCATTCTTGCTTCCTCTACTATCCCATGTACTCCCTGTGCCTCTACTCTTGCACAGATAACTTAATTCCTAATCATGTTTCTCCTCGTCAGTCTTAAGAGCTAACATGCTCCTCACAATCTTTATTCTCATGGACTCCATCCAGTGAAGTTGAATTTTTACTGAAACTATCTATCCCTTTATAAAATTTGATACAACTTCCGTCAACTTATGGTGATAGAGTTTCACCTAAGCAGTCTACTTCCCCCCCCCCCCCCCCCTCAGCCCTGCACCTAACGTCATCAACACAATAATCGGTAGGATTATTGCATTGATGTTTAGTGTTCAACATTGGTAACAATGTGTTTTATTTCTCAACTATTTTAAGCATTGAGGGAATTTATAACGTAATATATATTCTTTTGGCTTTGAGGTAATCAAAATGTATTTTATACTTACCTATACTTTAATATATAAACTTACTGTTCTAATCATACCTCTGTCAATTCTGTGTGTGAAAATAACATCACGGAAATAAATATTCTTAGTGGTGGTCTAGGCCTACTTGTTTTTGTCAAGTAGGGGACCTAGACGCTCTTAAAGTGCCAAAGTAGTAGTTTTAATAAAATGTTATTTGTTTGTGGCGGTTTATTTTAGTTGCATATGCTATTAATTTTAATCGTGCTGGCATATAGGCTTTTATCAATATTTTATATAGCTGTTAATATAAGAGATGGGTAGTTTATAAATAACGATTTGACTTTCAAAGCAATTTAAATGAAAGTAAACCAGTATTTTATTTTCATAATATTTTTAGTATATTAAGTTTTGAAGTAACTAAAGTTAGAACAACAAGTTAGTTTTTGAATTATGTGTATGTTATAGTCCTGTGTCTAGGCCTATACTATAGTCTATCAAATTGTGTTTGATACCCTTGTATATCTTCATCCTGCTCCTGGGGTTGAGTGTTAAGCCCCATAAAAAGACTCTATCCCTAGGTTTGTTGTCCGTAGGCCTTATGCAATTGATGCCAAAGTATTGAATTGCTCTGTTTACATAGTCTTGTTGTGTAAAATTTGGTTAACTTTGTTGGTTAACTTTTTAAGTCTTAGTTTATATGTACTACCAATCACATTAAAGTAAATATGTGTGTGTGTGCATTACAATAGAAGCACCAATGGGAGCGAAAGGATCCCTTGCTAATTATAAGTTTGATAGCTCAAATTGTGTTACAGCTTAAATATATTTATTGCGATTGTACACAATATACATTTCACGTATATTCTAGACATTAAAAAAAAGTGTTAGTGTCTTAGATTGACTAGCTGACTGGTTGGGTGGCTTTTCCTTTCTGTAGAATATTTTCTTTCAATGAAGTTTTTTTGGACAAAGTCTTTTGACTATCTGGTTGGCATGATCAGGTGATTAAGAACAAGGAATATGTGGACGCAAATAGAATTTCCAAAGACTACGGGCTACAGACCTATGGATACACTCTAAGTAGAAGAGGCTGGGACTGGGTTGTCAACTTGTAATTTATAAACAATGATAAATTATATTTCAGAATGGTTAAAACTAGATGAATTAAGAACGGCTTAACAACTGTGTAACCCACTTCAGTGGCCACATGGTTTAAGGTGTCACACTCGCAGTAGACGAGACTGCTTAGGATAGGGAGATCAAGGTTCAAATCTCGGTCAGGTATACTGAGGATTTCTCCCAAATGGGTTTTCACTCTCCTTCCAAACAAATGCGAGTACACTTCATATAAATATAACCATCATCCATAAAACCATTGGTATAATTAGTTCTTAAACATTTAATCCAAGAGAGTAGTAAGACACTGCAAAAAAATACTGGTTATTGAGCTTAAAAATCATTATTTCAGTTGTTTCATTGCTATTATTTCTCAGATTTCTTACTAAATTTTCAAATAAATTTAATAAAAAAAAATCATGTGTTACCACAAATCTTTGAAAAATAAAATAAATCAAATTATCGACATTGGGGCCTGGCAACAAATAATTGGTAGTAAGACGCGGTGCTAATAATAACAAATTATTAAGAGCACGGCAAAATGACACATCAGCCCAACCCTAATTTATTATACGGTAGCTATTTTATATTCTTAACCAAAATAACTTACCATATGCTATAAAATAAAGCTCATATTGCACAACTTAGGGGTACAAACATGATCATGTACTACAATTGGCTTAAGCACAAGCACACCAGCCTTAAATATTTTTTAATTCATAAACCAAACAAAACTCCACTCCCCCCCCCCCCCCCAAGAAAGTGTATCCTACGCTTGTATTTTATTTAAAACATAAAAAGTTTGATAGGCTATTTGTGCTTTGGAAGCTATACCTAATCTAACAATAAATAAATAACAATAAAATAATATATATGTGTAATAGATCATATTTGCTTAAAGGGTTTGAATTGGTTCTTAAGGTAAGCTTAAGTAAGCTTTAATTCAACATCAAAATGAACAAAATTGTTTTGTAAGTTATGAATATTTTTTTAAATAATTACAACCCAAACTGGAGCAACTCTTTTAGCAAGAACACACTTTTTTCATATTGGAGCCATTTATCCATAGAAAAACCTGAAAAAGATATTTCAGTTCTAACTTGGGTCTAATCCTCTACCTTTACTTTACATCCATTAGCTTATTGTTTCCAGCCTGTGGGCTGGGTCAGTTTTTTTTATTCAAGCCATATATTTTCCACAACCGGCTGGCTAGGCCTGATGTAGCTTCATATGCCTTATAATCCAACTTAAGACTAGGGCAGGCACAACGTCCAGTCCCCAGCCGTTATCCATGGTAACTCATCACTATGAAAGTGTACACCTACATTTGACTGATGGTACATTTTTCAGGCCTATACCTACAAAGGGAGAGAAAAAAGGAAATCTGAGATGTAAGGGCACAGTGATATTCTCAAATTATGTGATTTCACATGGAATAAGCCATTACCAAACTAGCAAGCTCAATAAAGTATCTAATTCACATTAACCATTTTGGTTTACTCTTCCTCCCACAGTTTGTATATTTGACAACATTTCAGAAGACAAATAAAACTGAGACCAACTAAATGTATATAGGCTACCCACTTCTGTGTCCGCATTGTCTAAGGCGCTACTCTCACAATAGACTAGACTGGGAGATCGTGCTTTGATCCTGGTTGGATGTACTTAGGGTGGTTTTTCTTAAATGGTTGCGATTGCAGCACTACATGTGGCAGATTTGTCACTATGCTAACGCCTCCAGGCCCGACCTAAGCACCACGGTGTGGAGACACCAGTTGTTAAGATGTTATAATATGGCTGAAAGCAAGTGGATAAGTGAATCTGAAACCATAGGGTTAATGCTATAATAAAACAGTTTCCCATACTCTTTCCATGCAAATGTGGGTACATTTATCTGGATTCAACCTTCCTCATACCTAATCCATTAGTGTAATTACTAATTAGTATGTATAAGTGTCCATGGTGGCTACAGACAGGGAAAACCTGGAAAAGTCAGGGAATTTTTGGATGACAGGGAAAACAGGGAATTTAACTAAAAGTCAGGGAATTAAAAATTATTTCTCAAATATCCCATTAATTTTGCAACTAAACACTAAAACAAAAATTAATAATACCTAAATAAAATAACATATTAATTTTTAAAATAACTGATAAAACCGTTTGTTTAGTAGATACAAATTTTTTTTTTAATATGTGATCAATAATAAATAAAACACATCATCCGCCATTAAAATTGGAAAAAAGTAGTCAGGGAAAATTTAAAATTGTTGCCTGGAAAACCTGGAAAAGTCAGGGAATTTTTTAAAATATATGTTGTAGCCACCCTGCAGTGTACATCCTGAATGGGTAGTAAGATGGGGTCCTAGGAAAAACTTAATTTATACCCTAATTTTGGTAGAAAGCCTGTTCTGAAAGGCCTCATTTAGTACCTAAACCCTGCTATGGTATTATTGGTTCATCCTAACCTGAGACCAGAAGTAAACAAACATTACCATATCACTATGTGAAGGACTATACACGATTGGTGGAACACCAATGCAATATTTTAAATAAACACAACCTTGTATGGTTTCAGTATCATAGCAAAGTAAGTCACTACAAATTTTTGTATTTTTAAATTTTAAATTTCCTGTCGTATATTTAACAAAATTTGGGCCAGACTCAGCAAACACGGCAAATAGACTAGAAGCACTGAACATTCACAACCATCACTTAACTGCTGATATGAACAGTCGACCGTTGTTGATTTGAGGTTAACATGTGATAAGAACTGTACCATGGGGTCCCTCAACGCTGAGTCAGGAGTTTGTTGGCAGTTAAGTAGCGCTTGCAAAGCTCTAAGTATAATTTCTAACTCAAATGACGGGATAATTTAGTATAATTTTCTAATGTTATTTTAAACCCTGTTTAATACCAAACATAGAAGGGACTATTTCGTGAAAGAATACTATTGAAGGTGACCTGGTGGTCTAGTGGTAAGGTGTCAGACTTCTGTGCTGGCGGCCGGGGTTCGATCCTCGGTTCCGGCAAAGATTTATCTGAATACCAAACCCTTCCTTCACCTCTGACAAGACATCTTGTGAATGTGAGGAATGCCAGGCCTCCACCGTGGTTCGGATTCCACGTTAAACTGTAGGTCCTTCATTTCATCTCACAATCACCCTACCATTACACATTAGCGTAAGTGCGTATAACCCGAACGGGTAGTAAGACGCGGTGCTAATAATAATACTATTGAAGTCCATTCAGTAGCAAATCAGAGCATAAACTTCCACGTGGCTTTGTTTACATGATGTCTCAGCTCAGGGTGAATCAATAATAGTATTTTTGTAGGATGTAAAGATTTCTAAAACGTTGTAGGAACTCCATTCTGGATGGCCTTCTATCCTTTAAAAATAATACTACATGGTAGGATTATGTTGTGAAAATGTCTTTCAGAACTGGAGTCTTACCAAAATCATGGTGTTAATTATTATCCCACCTTAACTTAACCTTTGATTGTTTGCAACATAAAAGTTAAGGTTTTGTTAGGTAGCTTATAATTAATAATTTAGGGGGGGGGGAATATATATATAAGTGTAGCACATTAGACATAATATAGTTTTAATGGGCCTACTGTAACTCTTAGTTTTAATTTCATTGTGTTGTACATTATTTTAGCAGTGTGTGAAAGGGTTCGGGGTTAGTAGCCTACCCATCATATAGAGCATAAACGAATAAGATTTATTTTTCTTACCATACATATATAAATATTTTATGATTATTTTTACCAACAAATTCCTTAAGTAATTATTTAACAAAATAAAAAATTATCCCACCAAGATACTGAATAAAGGTTAAATCAGTATATTGTCTAGAATATACCAATATTATTTCAAGAACAAGTGTTACATTTAAGACAAAATAGTCTCTCAAACTAGATTTACCAAATTTATAATGCTGCAAAAACAGTTTACAAAGACCACATTTATTATTTTATCTTGTTAGAAAAATTTTTGAACATCTTTTAATGCTTTGGCACAACTTAAACTATCACATATATCTATTTCAGTTGAATCCAAAACAACCCAAACCTTAAGTTATATCTAAATGGTGTCATTTTTAAAACAAACAACTATTTATTTTTATAGTTCTTACCCTGTTAATTTAACCCTACCTTCTACACGTTAATAAATTAACATTTCCATTAATATTGGTGTAGTAAGTATTTTTAAATCTCATGTGATATAATTTTGTTGACATCTTAGACATGAACAGTATGCTTAATTTATGAGCAACTTATCACAATAGCGAGTTCGTATGGTCTTGTGTGGTTTTGGTGATTTTTTAAAAATGTATCCTAATTGTATAACTTTTTTTTAGCACAGCGTCTTACTAACCGTTTGGGTTATACGCTTAATTACTAATTACACTGATTTATTAGGAATTGGGAAGGTTGAATCTAAAGGAAGTGAACCCACATTTGTGCGGAAGGAAAGTGGGAAACCATTTAGGAAAAACCACCCACCCCCAATTCACCCAACCGAGTTTTGAATCTTGATCTCTTCGTCCTCAGCAGTCTGGTTCAACATGACTAGCGCGTTAGATAATTACGCCACCGAGGTAGCAAATTGTATAACTAAACAAACTTTTGAAACTTTATATTTATTTGTATTATTTGTCTTTTTAAGTGTAATAATAATAATAATAAGCTTGCTTAGTAATAAATAATCACTATCATCATAAAATATAAATATTAGTGTAATAAACAAATAAAATAACTTTTATATGCTCTATATGAAGGATACTCTCCCTGTTCAAGAGCTATTTAATTAAGGCAGCAAAAAAAGTGGAAAAAATAATTCCAGTAGTTTCTAGGTAAACAAATGTTTGAATCTTCGATTTAACTTTCCAAATTTAAACTAAGAACATTAAATGTTAAATGCCGACGTTACATCTTCCATTTCATTCTAAGTTTAAAAAGTCAGTAGGTTTCTGGTGCTATCGCTAAAAATATAGTAAATAAATCTAGGATATACTTTTGTTAGATTTTAAATCTGTCTTCTCTATTTATAAATTGATCCATTCGTTTCAAATTTTTCCTAAACGATATGCTAGACCACAATTAAACTTCTGATTAGGTAGCCTGCTTTATGCATTGGCCTTCAAAATAAACAATATAACAAATCATTATTTATTAATGCAAGTAGGACTGGATAGTAAAAGGCCATCATTTTAGTTAGGCTACATTTTTTTTTTGCATAAGCCTTAAGGTAGGCGTACAAAGTTTATTTGATGGATTTGCTTTTGTTTTCTGTCAATCTTAAAGCTGTGACCACGTTCAATTAAAACTTTGTCACAGGTAATTTTATTTCTTGATTTTACATTATTATTTAATGCAGGCCTGTCCTTGAAAATAAAATTTACTGGAGTAAAAAATTCATAATAATTAGTATATCTGATTTAGGCTATTCTTGTTTTTAAAAATAAATTATATTATATTAGTAAGTATCACACTTTGATTCCTTTTAATTAAAAATTCCCCAACCAGCTTGTGCTACTGACAGAAATTTGAGTGTAATAATTATAGACCTTACGTTTGGTTAAATATTCTCTAGGTCCCATGGTGTTAACTTATATTAAAAAATAGGATTACAATACATATATGTAATGCACACCTTCATACAGTACTTCTCTAGTTTATTAATAAATTGTAAAAAATATAAAATCCATGCGTTTCACTATATGAGAAGAAGTAGAAGAGATTTTTCTATGACCTTCTCAACTGATCTCTTATTTGAGTAAGTTTTCTTAAAGCTTTTAATTAAATTAGACTATATTAACTGTAGCCTACAACTTAAGTTGAAATGGAAGATGTTAAAATAGGTTAATATTAGAATTAACTTTTTGAAATGTTGCACATGTGTTGTTTTTTTTCATGCCAAGTAAAGGACCTACAATGAAACAGTTTTTGTTTCGCAGTAGGAACAGTAATCTCAATTCGACCTAGAATTAGATTAATTCTTTGATCTCTTGACCTAATTATTAAATTGTCTTAAATAGTACATAGGCTTAGGCCTATTTTTGCATGTCAATTTTTTGGGGGTATATCACTTTTTTATACCTGAATTATTATTTTGGAGCAACTTGATAAAGCTAAATTAAATCTTTTCAGATGACAGCGTGTGCCATGGAAAAACTTTAGTACTTCCATGTGTCTCATTCAGCGTGTTTGCAAAATATCTTACACTCCAAATTTTAGAAACTGTTAACATAATTCATTCTCACCTGTGAAGCTAAGGTGTCAACTGTGATGAGTACTCCGATAGCAGCTGGCTCTTCAAAACGTCGTGGGCTTCCAAATGCGGCATCAACCTCTGCCTCGGTTGCAGCCGATCTGGCGAGCCATTTTGAGTGCCCCGTATGCTTTGATTACGTTCTGCCACCAATCCTCCAGTGTCAAAGTGGCCATCTAGTTTGTACAAACTGCCGGCCCAAACTGACATGCTGTCCCACATGCAGGGGCCCTCTTGGAAACATTCGCAACCTTGCAATGGAGAAGGTAGCCACCTCTGTCATGTTTCCATGTAAATATTCGACTACTGGTTGCGAAATCTCTCTGCTTCACACAGAGAAGGCGGAACATGAAGAGGCCTGTGAATTCCGGCCTTATTCCTGCCCGTGCCCAGGAGCTTCCTGCAAGTGGCAAGGCTCCTTAGAGCAAGTCATGCCACACCTCATGATGTCTCACAAATCTATCACCACCCTCCAAGGGGAGGACATAGTCTTTCTTGCAACTGATGTGAACCTTCCTGGTGCAGTTGACTGGGTCATGATGCAGTCGTGTTTCGGTCACCACTTCATGCTTGTTCTCGAGAAGCAGGAAAAGTTTGATGGACACCAACAGTTCTTTGCCATTGTCCAGCTGATAGGGTCTCGGAAGCAGGCAGAGAACTTTGCGTATCGGCTCGAATTGAATGGAAGAAGGCGCCGATTGACATGGGAAGCGACACCCCGTTCAATTCATGAGGGTGTTTCCTCTGCAATTATGAACTCTGATTGTCTTGTGTTTGACACGAGCATCGCTCATTTGTTCGCCGAAAATGGGAATTTGGGTATTAACGTTACTATCTCCATGGTGTAGGTTGTTAATTTGGCTTTTATTAAAATACATTAATTCAGTGATTTCTGTTGCTAGTGTGCATTAACTTACTATAAATATATTCTGTTTTAATAAAAGTTCACCACTTTGAAATGCATTCTAGAAAGCATAGAACTAGAAATACACATAACTAGCAAATATAATTTTGTTGATATGGTGGGAAACTTAACAATATGATAAAATATTTTTGGAAAGAATGCATTTGTTTTTTGCCATAGTTTAGTGCACACTATGTTTAGTATAGTAAATAATTTCAGGAGGTGTGTGTGCATATAGCCTATTGTTTGTATAATATTTGTCTGCAATGGCTTGATAAATTTACTTTAAGTATTTTAAGTATAATCTTTATTTTTAAACTTATTACTGTGACAAGTGTTTTACTTTTGAAAATTGCCTCAGAGCTAAATATGTAATTTGTCAAAATGTTAACAGAATGCTGACCTCATTCAAGGTGTTTGGTCTATTTTCCTGGCACTACATAAAGCTTTGTCCTATACACACATAATATATTCTTACTTGATGATAAATTGATAAGTTTCTTGGAAAAGGGTGCCAACTACTAAAGGAAAATATCCTCACATGGTAATATGTTCTATGGGAATGGCAGTTATGAAGCTTCAAAATCACTAAAACAGTTATCATTTATTTTTTATGATTCTAATAATGAAAAAACTGATTTGTTTGAGGAAGGCTAGATACCTAATGTTTCTAACTATACATTTTAATCTCATAACCAGAGCTGCGTAGTTTGACTTGGGAGTTTGAAACGATTTTGGGTGAAGCTGGAGTCGGTTAAAATGTACAGACTCCATCTCTGGCTTAAAAAAAAACATTATATAATAACAATGTTTGGTAAATATATAATTTTGATTGTATACATTTTTATTACATAATAACAATATCTGGTAAATATATAATTTTGATTTTATACACTTTTATTCTTTAGGATCAATATTTGTAATTTAGATTGACAAATTTATTTAAATATAGATTCACAATGTCAAAGAAGCTTCCCATGAAGTAATCTGTTTTGGAGCATTTTACTCCAGTAAATTTGTTATTGATAATTAATATACATTAGACATTTCTGAAGAAGTCTCAGAGTTGGAGTCTGAGTATGTGTCTGACAGTAGAAAAATAGAGTAGTCAGAAAGTGTTGATGTACCAACTCCACAGCCCTGAACATAACTGTGACATTTCATGTTAAACATAATTGAAAATGAGCTAATTTATCTATTAATAAGTATTACAAAAATTATAAAATTGGAACAGCTTAAGTTTTTTAATGATATTGGGGCATATTGATAATATTCACCACCATTTTGGTGTGAACAATTTTTTTGGAACTGACAAAAAAAACCTTAGTAAATGTTGCAGGATTTCGAGACATTTGCAACATGCTTAATCACTCCGCTAGTGGGCCTTCTTAAGTACACTGGCCAAGGTTTGACTCCAGGTTGTGTGTTGAAATAATTTAAGCTCAAAACTCAGTAGTGTGTGTATTTTTTTACTTTTTCAAACCTTTGCTTAGTAATATTTTTAAATGTATTCCTAATTGATAACCAGTTGATTATTGTTATAAATATTGTTGTTTTGTCCCAACATTATTATGGATTAGGCCCTATTTTAAAGATGGGACCAAAGCGCATTATAGAAGTTTGGCACTAAATTATTTATAGGCTGCTCCATTTTCTTTTATTTATTTTTCAGTATCATTGAGTAAATTTTGTATGAATCTTGAATAATTTAATTTGTGTTATATTTTGATTTAAAGGATTAACCTTATTATATTTTTTGGACAAACCTATCATAAAGAAAATTATGATTTTATGTTGTGAACTATATAAAAGTGTAAGCTATTGTCACTTATAGATATGGTTAAATATATCCTACCTTTCCCCACAAGTTTTAATTTTTTTTTTTCTTAACATAATTTCCACTTTACCTAAAATACATTTCAATCAGGACTGTGGAGTCGGCATGGCAACTCTTTAACTCCAACTCGGGCTCCTCTAGTTTTCTATTGTCCAACTCTTGACCAGTATTTCAATTAGCTATAAAAAGTTTAGTTCAGTAAAATGATCCAATAGAGATGGTTTAATGGGGAGCTTCTTTAATATTGTGAATCTATATTTTAATAAATTTGTCAATCCAAATTACAAATATTGGCCCAGAAGGATTAAAAAAAAGTATCAAATTGAAATGCATATAGTTATATTATATTGTTAAGTTTTTATTTCAAAGGTGAAGTCAGATTCTATACATTTTTACTCACAATTCCACTCAAAATTGCTTACTACTACACAGTCCTGATTTTAAGTAAACATGTTTTCCACTGCTCAACAATTTATTGTGATGGCACAACCTGTCTATTTTAAGTAGTGTTCTCTCAAAGTTAAAATAGGATGTAAATTGTTGGCATGCGCATCCTCTGGGATAGATCACATCTCAAATTGACATGGTAGGTAAACACATTTTCAGCCTAATTTACTTGATAATACCAGGGACCATTGGATCATAGCAACCTTGGTCTTTCTAAGAGATATCCAAACATAACGCTGCACGAGTTGCTTTCACTCACTATGTTTCACAAGTTGGTGGGCATGCAAGTTTCTCTTCATTCAAAGTGACACTTCGGTTTTTAATAGTTCTTGGTTTGATTCGGGGCTGTGGAGTTGGAGTATGATTCGGAAGCGATTTTGGGTGTAGTTAGATGCCAGCTTCAAAATAAAAACTAATAATATTATATAACAATATTTTATTAATTTTTTATTATTTTTTATTTGGATTGACAAATTTATTTAAATATAAATTCACAATGTAAAAGAAGCTTACCATGAAGTAATCTGTATTAAATATAATTTTACTGCAGTAACTTTGCTATTACTAATTAATATACATTAGTCATTTATAAATGAGTCAGAGTAGAAAAGAGTTGAAGTCTTAGTGTACAGACTCGTCAGCCCTGGACTTCAATTTTCATGTCAAAGTATTAAATTAAGTCATTATTAATAATCTCTGCACACACACACGCACAGTAAAACATTTATAGGTATCTCGACACTAGATATGGGTATACTAAAACATTGATAAATATCTTCAAACACTTCACACACACTGTATAACATATAATCATATTTTTATTTCTCTATGGTGTGTTGCTGGTAAATAACTTACGTTAAGTATGTCTTATGAAGTGTTGACTGCTGTGTTCTAGTTCAAAAGTTTGAATGTTAGACTCGAGGGAACCTAGGAATTATTACGGATTTATTTTTTATTATTTGCTAAAAAAAATGCATTCATTTTAATATAAGGCTATTTTCTGATTTCTATTAAACTTTTCTTCCATTTTTGAGAATGGTTTAATTTTTGACACCATAAAATGTTTTTTTTAATCCTAACAATTAATTTGTTACTGCTTTGCTTTGACTGATATAAAAGTTTGATGAAACTGAGATTTGAACGTTTATAAGAGATGAAGTTTAGGTGATATAGATGTTTCTAAGTTAAGGTGGAATTAAAGTCATTAAATTAATTTTCACCATAATTGGTGGCACTTTAAATGTAATCAACATTATCTTTTTAATGTTTGTATGACTCATCATTATCTGTTTACAGCCTGTGGCTAGCTCAATTTGGTAAAATGCCTCCATCTTCCTCTATCCTTCCACCATTCTTCCTCCTTTAATTTCTTCCATTCTTCACCTTTCACTTGAATACTTTCTCCTATGTCTTCCTTGGCCTATCTTGCGATCTTTTTCCTACATACTTCATTGCCAATATTTTCTTTAGAATCCTCTCTTTTTTCATCCTCATTACATGTCCATA
Source organism: Timema cristinae (assembly GCA_039000515.1). Lineage (NCBI taxonomy): Eukaryota > Metazoa > Arthropoda > Insecta > Phasmatodea > Timematidae > Timema > Timema cristinae. Next base: position 73,403,844 of record JBCFYV010011172.1, read on the forward strand.
CCATATCTCACGGCTTCCAATTTCCTAGTCTCTCTTACATTCATTGTCCATGTTTCTGCTGCATATGTGACAATGGGTACAAAGTATGCCCTGTACAACACTTCCTTACACTTTAAGGGACTTCTCTTTTCACTAGCAGATCTCCTACACACCTATAGAACAACTTTCCCTGCTGTCCTGTTTTTTTTTTTTTTGTTTTTTTGCACTACATCTTACTAACCGTTCAGGCTATACTCTGGAGAAGTTAATATACATTTGGTTACAAAAGTATTATTTCTCATGAATATATCATAGTTCTTTGATTGTAAGACACCTTAATTTTCCAATACCACCAACAGAAAAAAGCTTTAATTCTAAGAAAAATCAATAAAAAGCAACAATACTCTATTTATAAGAAATATTTTTACTATAGAATTAAATATACTAACACGATCAGTATATATTTTTTTTATCAGTAGCTATGTTATTCTCACTCCCTTCTGAATCGGTATCAGTTCGATTATTCTGAGCCATCTTATCTTCACTATCCCATAGTATATCGTCTTCTGAGTCATCAATAGTATTGGTTGAAAAAAGAACTTCAATTCTAGGACGCCATCAATTCTAAGATGCACCCTGGTCTTAGAGACATTCAAAGGGGAAAAAATTTGCATCTTAGAATCAAAGAAATATGGTATTCTTGGTTTTTTTTAATAACTTTACATCATAACATTTAAAAAATAATTGATTAATTTTTCAAATGTTGGTGTGGTAATTAAATTATCTAGATAACTCTGCTAGCTATTTTTGTTTTGTTTTCTGGGTTTAAAGTCATACAACCCTTTTTGTATCATGTGACAAAATGATTAAAACAACTTCAAGCTTAGTCAACACCTTCTGTATCTTTGTCATCCTTAATGTTATCTTGTCAACTAATGGCAAGGTATAATACTTTCTCCAAATACAAAGCAATAAAACAGTTTCTGCTAACTCTGCAACCACAATCATAATATTCATAGTTTTAATTTTTTAGCTACAAACATGTTTAATCACATAAAATATAGACTTTAGTTTATAAAACGTTCAAGTAAAAATTAATATCAAAGTGAAGCAAATAAAAATAAATGTTTAGAAAATCGTGACATTACTTTACTGTCATTGATACTTTCATTTTGATGCACACCTCAATATTTGTTTATTTTTCAAGGCTTAAGAATGTTCCCTAGAAAGCCACGATCAAATTTCGACGAATGTATATGGAGTTTGTATATCATTCTTTACTTTGGTGAATAATGGCATCAATAGAGAGAGGGATTGTGATCAAAGTTCTCACTGCTGCTCTAATAATAGTGTAATTTTTTTAATGACCATTCATTTTAACATTGAAATAATTTTTATTTTTTATTGAGCTATCATAATATGTTTTTGTATTTTAACTAATCACTAATTATTTTGAATTAAATTTTTTATTTTAGACATCATTATTGATACGTTTTATGTTTATTGTGCTAGCTGCATTAAGGTTTTGCATTAATCCATACAAATTTTATATATTAGAATACAATTTATATTTAAATAATTTATAATTTTTATCTTTTTTTTAATCAAAGTAATATTGCACATGAAATTTGTATTGAAAATGTTCACAAGTCATTTAAACTAAAGGCTCTCACAGAAACAGTTTTGTTAAATCACACATTTTTAATATTCATATAGATAGAAAGAGAAATACTTAGAAATGTAAGTTATGTTGTTTAAAAAAAAATATTATGTTTCCGTTAATTTATTATTTGGGGAAAAATTAAATGGCCACTTGCATTAGTTTTGTATGATACCAATAATGCAAATGGAAATTTGCACTGGTCACTTTTTCTGTAAATAGAGGTGTGTTAAAACTGTAGCATAAGAAATATGTATGTTTTGTTGTTTATTTGTCTGTATTTAATTAATCTTGCTATATCAGGATCTTTAACAACTATAAATTTAATCGATATAATTGATATACATGTAATTATATTGTATAATATCCTCATCCCTACTATGCACTCAATGCTGTGACTAATCATAAATTAACTATTGAAAATTGGTATTAATGTTTAAAAGTATTTGGGAAAACTCCATCCTTTTGAAGGGGACTTGGGTGCAGAGTGACAGCTGAAACCAGTATTTCGAAAGTTTAACAACTTGGAATTCTTATATTTATTTATTTTTTATTATTCTTGTATTTGACATGCAATTTTCAAACACAGCTTTAATGTATCATTATGGTTTGAATATTCTCCTTATGTATTTTAAAATATATTGTAGCCTGGGAGGGCACACTTTTAGTGTACTTCAAATCACTTGACTGGAATATGATCAAGACAAAAGATTTGGTCAAAACTGAAACACATCACCTCAATGCTCTCAACCACAATTAAGGCTCACAAGGTTGTATCTCATCAGATAACTTACAAAACAACATGGGTAAACAATAAAATATAAAACGCTTCCCTAATGATTATCGGGTAGTAAACAAAAACTTCAAATTAATATTCTAGTAATTCAAATTAGACTAGATGATCTGCCTGACTGCTCATCGGGGCTGGTCAGGGATAAGTTAGTTCCTTTATTAAATAAATATATCCTAATTGTTTGGTCTATTGGCAGTTGGATTATTTAACAGCAGTCAAGACTTTGTTTAGTTTATTTTTAACCGCAACACACCTTTTTTAGCATTTCATCAAGGGCCAAAATAGAACACCTTTGTTTTATCGCAAGCACGTGAACCTAAAATATGATATATATTATTGTAAGTGGATTGTCTCTGTAATGGTACAAGCTTTGTGTGAATATTTGTTTCACCTGTTCTGTAAATTTAAAAGCATTAATGGTTCAATATGCATCGGATTGAATTTTAAACTTTGGTCTTTGTCACTATCATATTTCAACCGGGGAGAAAATGTCTGAAAAAATAAATCTGATTGTTGAGACTTTAGTCTTAAAAACATTGAACAATTTTTTTTTTTTTGGTCTAGAAAGGGGTGATAGGACCTACTCTTTCATCTAGAAATGAAACAATTTGAGCCCTTGTCCACAAAGTATGTTAATCAAGATGTACAATTGATAGAAGTGATATTCATATTTAAAATTCTCATTCTAATATCCATTTAGAAACAAGTTTTAGCATATGAACAAACAAGTCAACATATTCACACACTTAACGTTTGTTCCACAATATAACACATTGAATTGAACTGGTATTATCTTATCCTCTGTGGAAATTCTCATCAATAATATATTTAATGTCAATTTTCCTTTCTTAAGTTTTCAATTTCTAATAAATTACTGATATGTGAAAACCTATCCTGAATATGTTTTCCTTTTTTCCTTTTTTTTTTCTTAAGATATATTATCTTGTATAATCTTGTAGATATTCTACGTAAGTACACACACATCCCATTCCTAGTGCATATAGAGATATTTTCCCCACAAATGTATCATATCTGGTAAAACTTTCTTTGTATTTATCTATGTAACATATAAAGTTGAATCTATTGATAAAAGTAAAAATAAATATGAATAATTACACATTTGTGTTTGTGTGTTTTGATTTTTTAAACTTGTTTCGTTGTTTTCACATAGAACTTTATTAAATATTGATGTTATATAAAACAACTAAACTAACTAAATCGTATACAAGAGTTGTAGGGAAACATTTTCCTAATCCAATCAAAAGTGCTTGGTTGAAGAGGTGCTAGTACAGATGGAACTAATTTCTAGTAAATTTAGGAGGGATTGCTCCAAGGATCTGCACTGGTGAGCACATAGGCAAAGGTATTATTAGTCTCCTAATCTAGTATGTTCCTGACAAGGTCAGAGTTCAAATCCAGACCTAGTTTACTGCTGATATGTTTTTTTTATAAATCATTTCCATTAGATCTTGTCACACAATTTGGGTAAACTACTTTCCTTCATCTCTTCCCATTAGTTTAAATATCTGGAAAGCATAGATGAGTAGTCAGAAATGCTGTTGCACTAAAAACAAAAATGCCCATCTTGTTTGATTAATTATTATAATTCACTAAGTATGTAAGCACAATAAAATATTGAATTATTATTCAAATTGATAAGATGATTGAATGATGTGTGGTATTGAGTAAAATAATTTTAAAGTTTAAAAAAAATGGTAAGTCCAGATAACAATTGAAAAGATTATAGCTCTATTTTGAGGAGTGTGCCACTGAGAGCCTTACAACTTTACCCAATACACATTATTTTCAGTCTGCTCCATATCTTACTTCTTGTTCAACCTACCTCGATATTTACTCTTGTTGGGGTGGTAATTAAAAAGTGTACCCACATTTGTTCAGAGGCAGAGTTTGTATTAAAAAATAAATACATTTACGCATTTGACCAGGATTTGAACCATGAACCTACCAAACCAAACCAGATCAACGCTTTTGTCTGCATGACCACTAGGGAGGACTCACACATCTACTTCAGACAGCTTGGCGTGAACAATTTTTTTTAGCACCGCATCCTTCTATCCGTTTGGGTTATACATCGTGAACATGAAAATAGTGACATTTGAAACTATGAATTGCATATATCACAACATTGGATTATTATTTATCATGAATTAAATAATTTAGAGCTAATGCTATAAATATGTTTGTCAATCTAATTTTAAGTACTTTATGTTGCTTTTTAAAGCTAATTGATTTTTTTAAGTTGCCTATAATTGCATCAAATAAAAAAAGTTAATTATAAACATTCACCAGAATAGCTTTAAATTGGCCTTAATGCCATGCTGTAAAATTATTTTTAAGTATTTGGTAATAAAATATAGTGATCAACTGTAATTCAACTGTTAAGTTTGACTGGGGGGAAAAAAAACATTTTAATACTTCAACTGAAGTAAAATAATCTTATAAATAATTCAATAATTATTTATTAAATTAAATGTTTAAAATATAGCAACTAGTATATTGACATTAAGTAAACTAATGAGTCATTGAGGTTTATGATAGTATCAATATTTTCAATGTCCACAAACATGCTTTAACCAATGAGCTATGAATAATCCTGATTGCAAGACAAACTTGGTTAACTCAGTAGCTCTCTAGTTCCGTTTGTTTTCACCTACCACATTTTAATAAGATTCATAATATAGGTAAATGTTTTTCAAACTTTTTGATGTAGTGAACTAATTATTCAGTTTTGTACCAAGGGCCAATCTAGTGTCACTAACTAGGGGGATACTAAGGGAAGTGGAAAAAAAAAGTTAAAAAATATTATGACATTTGCCTCTTTATCAAGGATGGAATGGACATAAACATTAAGCTAATGGTGGGTAAGAGATGAGTTAAATTTTTAAGAATATAAAAAATATCACTTTTATTACAAATTAAAGTAAATAATTTGAAAGTATACATATTCTTTAGTGCAAAAAAAAAATCCGATTTTAAAAATAAAAATAAATTGTTGAAAATTAACTTTGAAATTGTCATAATGAATGCGAACTATTAACTGACATGTCGGCTAAGAATACACATTCCATCAGGTAAGATTATGCATTAGCACAAGTTGCATATAAAGGCATATTCACCTTTGTCGTTTGAGCAAGATTGGTGCCACCACTCTCCACAAGATCCTACATTGAATCCAATTATCATCGAAAGATTCATCACAATCAGCAAAAATTGTTGCATCATTCTCAGTAACAGTGGCTGTAGATGTACTTTGCTTGACAACTGAAGGTTGTTATGAAGAAAAATCTAGTTTATGACTTAAATTTTTTAGTAGTCATTCCTTTATTATTTTTTTCTCTCTTACTTGAGCTCATTCTTCTTTCTGTTTCTCCCTTTAGTTCTTTAATTTCTTTTATTCAACAGGTTCTAGCGATATAATAATAAAAAAATAGTTGATACTTAATCCTTTATTTTCTCTTTATTCCCGCCAAAGAAGGCTTTTGGAAGGTGTAAAATGTATGCGAGGGCTATTTTATGAAGTGGAGATTTTCCAGGTGTTAGAGGTGTGATATCAGCATGAGGTGTTGTTATAGGTGACATTAGAAAAAACCAGCAAAGTGATGTGTCGCTACCACTCTTCCTGGATGTTAAGTAAGCCACTTTCTACTTCTTGCTCATACACTGCCTTGAATGGACCGAACCACATGGTCTAAGGGTGGTAGCATGTGGCCTGCATGTGGTGGTAGAGAAAGCAATGTTATGAAATTTTCTCATCAGAATAGAATGGCAGGTAAAGTACGAGAGGAGTGCTTATCCAATGTATGAAGAGCTTGATTGTCTTCATTGGGCTTTAACGTTTTAACCAATCAATGAAAATGTATGTTATCATGTAGCCTGAGTCTGATGCTAGAGCAAAGTTCCCACAGGAGCATCTGCATACATTTCTAGATTCTTTCACTTTCTTGTAAAGATCAGGGCTGGTGAATAAACTGAGTAGAAGCATTGATGCAGCAAACTATAGACGATGTTTCACCTCTATCAACTGCAGATATTTTCCTACCAACTTTTTTTACCCTTTGCATAAACTTTTAGTGTTCGGTTTGGTATGGTCGACATTCCTGGTTTGTCCATATTAAATATACAATAAGGTTCAAATTTTCTATGATCCAACACAATCGTCAGATTATTAAAATAAATATTGACTTGAGTTCACTTATGAACTATGGTAATATTCTATATCAATGTTATGTTTCTGAAAACATATTACCCTCCTTCCTCACAGTTGGATAAGAACTGATGACTGGTGATTCACTAACTGGGCCAACACTTTAAAGCACTAATAAAGAATACTAACTTGTCAGGCTAATCTTGTCAGTACAGGCTTTCCAAAGACATGGTTGCCAGGATTGGATGGTTAGGTCATGATTACAAGGATTGTATGGTCAGGACATAGATACCAGAATAAAATGGTCAGGTAATGCTTGCAGGATAATCTTGCTGAGTCACACATTTCAGGACACAGAATATATTTTCTAGGACGCGTGTATCCATCAAACAACCAGCAGTCAAAATGTCAAGTGTTTATTTCAAGTGGGACACCCACGCAGACCTGCTCCGCTCCTTGGAGCGCCTACTTCAGACCGAATGTATGGTTGATGTAACCATCGCTATAGAGGGCCAACTACTCAAGGCACACAAGTTGGTGCTGTGTGCATGCAGGTTGGTGGTTATAATATGCTACTAATGCTGCACTGTTCACTTGGCTGTTTGGTTATCAAATATTTGATCAGTTAAAGGGGATTCTAAAATTATTAATATTTATATCTTGACACTTGTATAATATATCCCAATATTTAAACTGATATGGTAGACATAAATAAGGTGGAAGAGTGGGAAAACATTTGGGAAAAACACAATTTTTTAAATTCTCTTTTCCATGACAATCAAATCAGACAAGACTATTGACCAACACCTTTTTCTGCACCGATAATGCGTATTTTGACCTTGACACTCCAGTACTAAATATTCACATGCATGGTATATAGAAAGTTTTTTTAAATCCGAAATGTGAGTTCACATTTTGTCTTAAATTTGAACAAATACTAGTGCATACATTTAAAATTCACCATCATGTTCCCAATATTTTCACATCATGTTACGCTCCAGTCATTCCACCTACCCTATCATGTTCACAGCACTGTCTTAAGGGAGGGAACAAGGACAGGGGGATGCATAAGCCCTAGCCCAGGGCCTGACTTTAGAGAGGAAATCTAATTCAAGAGCAAAACAAAGTGTGTTTTTTTAAAGTAAAGAGATACATCGAGTTTAAATTAACTGGAATATAGAGAAACCTGCCTCGGTGGCGTAGTTAGCTAACACACTATTTTATTTAGAGCTAGACTAGAGTATGGGGAGATCGAGGTTTAAAGCTCGCTTGGGTGAACTGGGTGTGGTTTTCCACTCTACCTCCATGCAAATATGGGCTCACTTGCTGTACATTCAACCTTCCCAATTAATTGCATTAGGTGGATGTGAATACAAGTGGATGTTTGACTCTGATGCACCTGTGTATATGTCCAGGTTACCCAGGGGGAATTGAGACATACTGTAAGACCTGCACCACATACACAGCTAAATAGGAAGCCAGCATATTTCTGTCTAGACAAATACAAGTCTAGATACAAACCCGGTGCCACACCCTTACTTAAGGAGGGAGGATAAGCTGGGAAGAGGGTACTGAATCTGTCATTTAGCAAAAAATTTCTTCATCTATCCAAAGTAACAGCTTTGAAAATATAGTTATACTAGGATTATCTCATGTGTTGCCTTTCCTTATATTAATTAATTGATTCTTTGTATTAATTGATTGATTTTAAAGTGATTGTATTGCATAATTGTGGTAATAGTCAAATTTATGAAAAATAAAAATTTTTAAAATTTGAAAAGTAAAGGAAAAATAAATGTCACACCACAATTTTATATACTTTTTCATATAAGTTTACACAGACAAACAAACATACTATTTTGATAGTCAGATAGGCCTTTAAAAGGGTGTCCGATGACCTGGGAAAAACAGAAAATTAATGGAAAAGTCAGGAAATTTTATAAAATGTTTGGAATTTTTGCATGATTGGTTTTTAAATATGCAACTTATATTTACAATAGTCAAAATAACATTTTTCTTTCAGTTAACACTCACTTTTTTCCCTTTTAACACAGTTGACCCTTTTGAGCATACTAATCTCAATTCTCAAGGTCAACATGGGATTTTTGTGTTATTTCCCACTCTTCTACTGTGCATCTTTAGCTAAAATTAAGGATTCTAGGAAAAAAACGCAAGTGAAAAAGCGCACACAAAAACTCCGCACAGAAAAAAGTCCACATGTAAAAATGCTCGCATGAAAATTGTTCAAACAAAAAATGCTCCCGGAATAAAAGCTCAAACTAAAAGTACGCACACGGAATAATGTCCAATGAGACAAATGCCCCCATTCATTTTTACTTTCTCATCAAAAGAGAAAGTATTGTAATCGTAAAAAAATCGAAATCGAAATAAAAAATTTAAACAAGAAAAAAACTGTGTTTTACAATTCTGTCTGTCTCTCTATGTATGTGCTCAAACTTGATATTTAATTTTTACAAGTTTATACCTTTTTTTTTCCATTTTGCCTCTAGCCCTCAAATTAAGGATGATGAGTGCTTTTTTTGAATTCCAATTTTGAAAATGGCTTTTAACGATTTTGATTGAAATTGATGTATAGACTAAATTTGACCTCCCATATAAGTGCAATAACACCTTATATTTAGTTTTTGGGTAAAAATTAGTTGAAGGGCTGATGAGTAATTTTAGAAAATTCGAAATATTTTGAAAGCGGCTCTAACGATTTTGTTCCAAATTGTTATCTGTGGTATGTATGTCACTACGAAAATAAATTGTATGGAACTCCGCACGGACTTTCTCACTCTAGTGTTTAAAAATGTAGATATTTACTTAAAATTTGTAATATAATAGACACTAGCGAGCCCGTGAACGAATTGTGCTATAATTACAAACAATTTTTTTGACTTGCGGCTATAGATTTTATAATTTTATTTCTAAAGAATTAACGTCTTCATTTGTACATCTGAACCAATAAAAAATATCGATATTGGGTCTCCAAGAGTCAACACTTCATATTAAAATTTTTACTTCAGGTTAAAATATTCGACATTTTATTATGGGAGGCACATCTTATGGTTATCACATTGCTATTAAATGTCTCTTTTATAAATTTTTACCATTAAAATAGGTAATTATTGACTATTGGGTATAAAATGAGAGAGATAAATTATTGCTGTAACAGAGGTGGATCCAGGAATGCAACATGGGGGGGGGGGGGGGGAAAGCTTTCAAGAAATTAAACCAATTAAATAGATGTTAAAGTCACTAATAGTTTTATTTTCACGTAATAATATCTCACTAACCAGATTTCATTTTTTAAAATTGTTATTGGTAACATTATTAAATGATTACTATACAGTAATTATTATTAATACTTAAAACAATCACATTAAGAATTAAAATGGTGAAAATGAGCATTAATGAAACTACCCAATTTTAAGTTGTGTACATCTCACCTTGTTGCACAAATATTGTATAGGTTTAAATTTATTTTATCAATTTTATTACTACTATTTCAATGATTAGTAATAAATAAAGATCTTAAATTTTATTTTTTAAATAACATGCTTTAAACAAAATCTTTGAATAATACCACACACATAATGTGTTAATTGTTATAATGTTTAAACTTATTTCTCTCTTAGTGGCGTATTCTGAGAAAAATTAATAGGTATGCTGTACTCTAAAAGTTGAAACGGAGATTTGGGGGTCGAGGATCCTCAACCACCGTTGTCCAAGATCGTCAAGGGATTATTTCAAGGGATATGTTTGAAGATGTGTCCATATAGAACAGTGGTTCTTGAACATTTATTATTTCCCTTTAACTGTATGCTATCTTAGGAAATTTTGAGCCTACCCTCCACCACTCCCATATTCTATCTTCTTTTATTTATCGGTGACCTGGTGGTCTAGGGGTAAGGTGTCAGACTTCTATGCTGGCGGCCGGGGTTCAATCCACGGTCCCGGCAAAGATTTATCTGATTACCAAACCCTTCCTTCACCTCTGACAAGACATCTTGTGAATGTGAGGAATGCCAGGTCTCCACCGTGGTTCGGATTCCACGTTAAACTGTAGGTTCTTCATTTCATCTCACAATCACCCTACCATTACACATTAGCGTAAGTGCGTATAACCCGAACGGGTAGTAAGATGCGGTGCTAATAATAATAATAATAATAATAATAATAATAATAATAATAATAATAATAATAATAATAATAATAATAATTTTTATTTATCCATAACGATGATTACCATCCACTCAATATGCACTAAAAGTAACTCCATGGTGTCAGCTTTTCAGGCTATACCTACCAAGTGGCTACCAAACTGTTTGACAAATTAGTGCCAACTCTTGCGGATAGAGGGTGTCATGTGGTCAGACAATGATAACTCCAGCCATTAAGCTCGGCTTTCTATACCGGAGCCACTACTGCTTTATTCGAGTAGCTCCTTATTTATCCGCCCTAGGCTGAATATAACCCGTTCCAGACCCACTGCTTCCCAGATAATCTGGACGCTCTAGGAATCAAACCCGGAACCTCTGGGTCCGTAGCCAGAACCTATGACCACTAGACCACATAGGCGGTCCTCAAATTGTAATTATATCTACATGGTTAGAAATTTAGGTAAATATTAATATCGGGGCTAAGAGTGGTATGGGCACATTTCTGAATGCATAAGAGAAATAGGTCATATTCAATTAGCCTAGTGTAATTAAAAGCTGACAGCAATACTCAAAGCAAACAATCATAATAAAAGTAAAATGAAGTAGTACATGGATCAAGTATTCATAAGATTTTGGTGAGAGGGAATCAGGTGGATTGTCCAACTCACGTTGCAATGGAAACTATTTCTTAAAGCCTAACTTATCTCACAAAATTCAGCGTGGAAACAAACTAGTTTCCAAACTTGAGAATTTATCCTACAGAAGCTATTTAGATTTGTAAACTCTGACTAACATTGGGGAGATTATCTCGGACTATTAATACTCTATCGCTACGTCATTGGTTTATTGCTAAAATATTTACACAGATCTTTTGCTGTAAGCAGTGGTGCACCCAAGGGGGCGAGGGGCAAACAGGGTATTTGACCCCCTTTCCTCTCTTTTCCCAACACCACAAATAATGTTAATAGAAATTTAAATAATATTAAGTATAACTAAAATATTTAGCATTGAAGATGTGTTGAATGTATATGTTACATTTTAAGACCAGGCTTCAGACTTAAGCCTAATATTCAAGAGGTTTACCGTTAAACACAAAATTAACAATTGAAAAAAACATATAACTAATAGCTTTGATACCATTTGCATTATTTAAATCTCTTAATTACTATAAAACTACTCCATGATTTATAAAAGCATGTAATATTTATAAATATTCTCGGCCTTCAGGGCTTAGGAGGCTGTGCAACCCCAAACCCGCTCTCTCCATTCAAATGGCATTCTTGCTACAGCCTTGATTGAATGCCTCCCCCCAAAGTAAATGGCTGGGTGTGCCACTTACTAAGTAAATTATAAGAAAATATATTTTATTTTACCTTTTCCTTCTAAATCATCTTGAAATGGTGAAATAACACTCCTGACTTTCGGGAGTCTTTGATATATATTTATAAAAAATCACAATGACTAATCAGTCATTAATTTAAAACAAAAACTAAAAGAACACTATTAAAGTTCCACGATCCTTTCTACTAAATAAAAACAAGAAAATTACCGTCAACTATGATAAAAGTAGCCTCGTCACCCGCCCCGCCCCTCTTCATCCCCCCTTTCCCCACTATCAGTGCTGAAATGCCTAAATTTGAAAGAATGGTTAAATGTGTTTTCCAAATACATGATAATACATGTGACTAGAATACCTAAACATAACTCAATGTATTTAATTAATGTATAATTTATTGCTTGTTACATATACTATTATTTTACAATTATATATATATATAATATAATTTTACTTAAACTACACTAAATTAGCTTAATAAATAAACATTGTGATCTTGAATCTTTTTTTTCAAAAATTGGCACAATGCTTAGCTTGCTTCACATAAACAGCATGACCTTGGATGTAAAAAGTCAAGCTCATTGGCCGATTAGTTATGGGTGAGCGGAAAGGAATTTGTTGCAAGCCCCTAGACATTGGGCAAGGTCATTAGAGCCTCCCTAGCTTGCCTTGCGTTTTAAATTAGTAAGCCCTGGGTTTACTATTGTGCTTAGTAGAACCTTTTGGAAGAATAATTACTTAAAACACAGTATTCTTGGAATATGAACCAATATTAGTTTTAAAATTAATAATTCATTACATGTATATTTATTAACAATTTAAACATTAGTGTTTACACAGTTCACACAGACAGCATTGACTTAAACAAAAAACTAGTCTAATAATCACTAAATATGTTTTTATTATTTGCTTTTAATAAATTTCAATACTAATCACAAATTTCATGTTATACCCTTCATTAGAGGATTACTCTCAAATTTCACGTTATACTGAAAAATTACTCAAAGAATTCCTCTCAAAGCTTGAAGTATTTTTATCTCAAAATTTCTTGAAGCCCCCATCCTCCCGACTCGATCCCGATGGGAACACCCACGTCCCTCCTGCACTCACAAAAATCCTAGATTCACCCCGGTGCTGTACAAACACTTACCCTAAGAGGTTAAAGGAAAACATCATCAACTTCTTGAGAGACTTACTTATTTGCTTGCTCTATGACATTAGAGAATTATTGCCTTTGAACTTAAGGATCTCTTCACAACTAAAGCTCACAAAATGATATTGATATATTTGATAATATATCAGAAACTATTGGTTTTATAAAAATATATTTAAAATAAAAGATTTTTACTTTTAATAGTACTAAAATTGTACAGTGATAAATTGTTTATTATCTAAAATAGTTGTGGAGATATAAAACATTTTTGTTTTTGTAAAGAACCATAAAATCATGTTCATAAGAAAATGAAAAACTCACTTTTGTTTATAATCTTAATCGACACCTAGGTGCAAACTTGAATCAAAATCTTTACATCTGTTTCCAAGAAAATGGAATTTTTCTCAGTTAGAATTTACACATCAGACAGGAATCCTTAAAGTCATTTTGACAAAAAATTGAGGTTAGCCATTTAGTTTGTAATATTTATCGAAGTTTAGAAATGAAATTTAATCAAAATCATTAAAGCCAATTTTGATAAAATAGATTTTTTTCTCTTTCTGCCCTTAAGAAAACTACCCTTAATTTTAGGGTTGGATATCCAATTCCAAAATTTCCTTGGGGTAATCATATGAAAACCCTATAAACCGAGTCTTAGCCCAATTGGTAAGATAGTTTAGGCTCTAGCCCGAGGTACAGACTGACAGATATACGGAATTGCGAAAACAACTTTTTTGGATTCGGAGAATCATGAAATGATCACAACAATTGCTCTACCTGTAAGGTAGCGAGAAAGTAAAAGTATTGATATTGGGTCCCCAAGGGTCAACACTTCATATTAAAATGTCGATTTCCAGTTTAAATTTTTTAGATTAATAGTCTTTATTTTATGTAATATGTATCCTACTTATTAAACTACACCTGCATGTAGATCCAAATTAAATGTATAATAGCCATTAAATATAACTCTATTTTGATATATTTTTGTATTTTATTTGAACCCTAAGCAATTGTTGTAAACATTGGTTATGTTGTTGTACCAGGGCCAGAATTTTGGTGACCTAAAATACGTCAAAATTTATCCATAAAATGACACTAACAATTCCAAAAAATTACTTTAAATTAACAAAAAGACCCAAAAAAGTGAATGCAAACTCTATGAATGCACAAGAATAAATCAAACGCGCACTTTACAAGTGTAAACTAAAATGTTAGTAATGCAAAACCCAAATCAAACTTGCATTCCGTTAAAAATTAACCTTGATTTATAATTTTTTTCCATGTGGACATTTTATCTTGTGGGAATTTTTCCGTGTGACTTTTTTTTGTGTGGGCATTATTCCTTGGCATTTTTCCGTGTGAGCTTTTTTCCTGTGAGTATTTATGATTGTGGGGTCTTTTCTGTGCAGAATTTTCATGTGCGCTTTTATCGTTTACGCTTTTTTTTTGTCACCAAAATTAAGGCATGGTTATGAGCATGCACGATCATTTGATTACATTATATGAAGAAGAAACTAAAAAAAAAAAATCTGTTTCACATCAATTTTAGACTGTAGCAGTGTAAGGCGACCTTTTAATATTCAAACATGTTATCACTGAAATCTAACTTAGATACCACTACCCAGTAGCCCAGCACCTTAGGCTGATATCCTTTAACCTTTTCCTAGAGCAACACAATTTCAGAATGTTTGTGTCTAAAAAAATACCATTACGCTGCTATCTTAATAAAATATTTTTTGAAATATATATAGTGGCTGGAAATGTTGGAAATTGGCCTTGGAAAACTTGTTAAAGTCATGAAATTTTAAACTGTAGTTTTGCTGGACATCTTATACAAACACTCTTCAAATGAAGGTTTTGAACAAATTGCTTTATAGCAATTTATAAAATATTTCCAATTTTCAAAAATATTTCATTCTGGCTGGAATATGAAAGTCCGTGGCCCCCACAATATAATCTTGCCATTCAATCCTATCCAAAGATACCTTCATCTGATCCCTAACCTTACACCCAACCTCCTTCAAATATATTTTCACAATCACCCCCTCGATATCTGGTTCTACCAAGGGGCCTTGTATCTTCAGGTTTCCTAACTAAATTTTGTGTACATGTTTGTCATCATCCATAAGCACCACATGACTACCCACGTCAACCTACACACCTTGCGTATCCTTAGTATTTTGGGGGATGCATGTCGACCGTTTAGTTTTTCATTATATAATTAACTCATCATTCTCATCCTCCCTAAGCTTAGGTGCAAATATCTTCCTCAGCACTTTGTATATAAAAAAATTATCATTTTATTTTCTTGGTTCAAAATGAGAGATCATAATTCAGATTCTTAAAAAGCTTGTATATTCTCAGTTTATTAGTTTGGTGATTGTCAATTTTTTCATCTATATATGGGTCAATCTAGACTGTAGGTAGTAAGTATACTTGTAAGACTTTGTAAGCCGTCAGAAGCAATCCCTCATTTTTTTTTCTTTGGAAAAAACATACAATTTTATTTATTAATTGAAACTCTCCCCAGATATCCATGTTCAAATATCAGTCATCAGTAAATTACCCTTGATTTAAAAGATGGAATCAAAGTCACAATTTCACCTTGATAAATGAACATAAAACATATAAATATCAGTTTTGAACTAAAGGCATCTAACTGTTTTGCATGGTGACCTAGGCATAGTTAGACAGGAGACAGTCAGAATTACAAGAGACACACTTTTGAGTTTGAGGACACCTAAAGGTAAGCGTCCACTAGTCCGCATTGGATGTATCAAATTTTAGTATTCTTTACACTAATTTTTTTAATGAGACTGCATTCACCTATATCCATTGAACGTCGACATTGCCAATAAAGATTCCGGAAGGCAGATTAAAATCCGATCCATGCGATGTATGCAGTAATGTCATCTGGAATGCTGAGTGGTGCACGCACTCCCCACCATTTGTTTTCAAAATTCAAAGCTTAACTCTCTATTTAGTTTAAAGATGGGCAGTACAGTTAACTGTTGGAAACAGTTCAAAGTGATTTAGTTCACTGAAATGGGCAATTCATTTATTTAGTTCATTAGTATTTTATGAACTACTTACTGTAGTTTAGTCATTTGTTAACTACCTCTTGTAATTCAGTTGTTCGCAAACTTCATTGTTTGTGACCGACAGAAATACAGCCTGTAGCTCAGCCGTTAGCGACCGACCTACATCTTGCAGTTAATTTCTCCACCAGCTCAGGCACTAACATGTGTGATTAAGTTATCATTTTCCCCTCACCTCACTAATTACTAATAAAGGTTTGCCATCTAGGGAAACTTTTTAAGATTTATTTAAGTGTGCTCACAAAACAAATATAGGACTTCATTTTCAAAATATCTGTGATAAGCTTAAACTCAAATCCAAAAATTACTTAGACAAAATCTAAAAAACATAATTTTGATCAGAAAAATAATACTCTAGAGCTAAATTATATTAATTACATCAGTACAAGCTGTTATATTATTGATAGTTTTAAAATATTTTAGCTTTGTGAGGTACAGCAAAAGTATTTGCTTCTAGTAGCCTACATCTTAATGACAACCCATGTTAGTGATGTCATTATAGATACTAGGACACATGAAAGGTGACACGATAGAACTAGAGTAAAGATGTAGGGAACCACCTCCTTCAGAAAACTGAATGCAGTGCATGCAGTACACTAAATAAATCCGATGCAGGCCAGTGGATGCTTACCTTAAAACTTTTAGGTCAGGCATGTTTTAGACTGCATGTGGCATGGCCCATAATTTTGTGCAGCCTTTAGATATCTCGATGAACCATCATATAGTTTGGCACGATTCTTTTTTTTTTATAGGTCAATGTAACCATTTCAAAATTTTGCAATACATGGTAAAACGTTATAACAGAATACATACATTAAATAGGGGCCTAAAAAAAGTGACGGCCAATGACTTATAAATATCATGTTAAACTTATGCTTGTTTCCAGCCAATACTTCCACACCATGTTAAGCTCAATTCCTGCCACCCACCC
This sequence comes from Timema cristinae, assembly GCA_039000515.1. Classification (NCBI taxonomy): domain Eukaryota; kingdom Metazoa; phylum Arthropoda; class Insecta; order Phasmatodea; family Timematidae; genus Timema; species Timema cristinae. The sequence continues at coordinate 73,421,125 of JBCFYV010011172.1, forward strand.
TATTATATTTATGCGAGACGTTAAACTGGTCGAAATGAAGGCCCTGCTGAGCTTCATGTACCGTGGAGAGGCTTGTGTCAGTCAGGAGGAGGTGGAAGGTGTACTCAGGACTGCAGACGCATTGGGGATCTCAGGTCACGATTCAAATAAAATTTTATATTTGGTGTTTCACAAGGCTTTCCTCATATTTTAATATTTTATTTACACATCCAACTACAGAGCAATAAATTTGATTCTCTCACCAATGATGAATGTATACACACTTAGTTCAGTTGGCAGACACTCTTGAAGTTGGCAATCTTTGTTCTTATACAGACTATACACATTTTTGTATTTACTTTACAAGATTTGACTTTGTTTGAAATATTAGAAAGATATACAAAAAATGAATTTTTTAAATGTATTCATATTTGCTTAGCTGTTTCTCTTCTTTTAACATAATAAATTTTAAAAAGCTTCAACACCTTTGATTAAAATGTAGAATCAACTTGTCATTGTAGTTTGAAATAGGCCTACATATAGACAGCTTCAGATTGTGATGCAGGACATAGAGCATCTTTAAGTAGGTGTCAGGTACTAACAACCCTAGTGTGTCACGATCTTGTAAAAAAAAGTTTATAAATTGACTGTAATGTTAGCTTGTCCTTGGACAGGTCTGACGCACATATCATGGGCAGACACTGCAGACTACATCCAAGTCGATGAGACGTCACAGTGTGACGAGAGCGATTTTGTGACATTTGTTATTGGCGATGAAGTTGACAAGAAAGAGAAGAAGGATGAACCAATGAGGGAAGTTGAGGCAAGCAGCCTTCATAATAAGGCTGGAAGGTAACATAGAAGTGTAACCTATAGACTTGCCATGAACTAGATCAGTGGTTCTCAAACTGTGTTTATATTGTACCCCTTGGTCATGACTAAAAATCTAATGTACCCCCACGATAGAATTTCCCTAAATGACAGGTCAAATGACAAATGTAATTAAATGAGAAAATTTCCCTAATTCCTCTTGAAAACTCCTCATCACATTAATTTTGGCTCTCCACCATGTTTAAATCTCTTGCCATTTTGCCCATTTTCTCTCGAGAGCTGCTCGCGTGCCCCTTGAAAATTGTGCACCTACCCCTGAGGGTATGCATACCATGATTTGAGAACCACTGAGCTAGATTATTAAATAGATGGGGTCTTAACCGAGTCATAACCACCTCTTAAAGACTCTGGTTTGAATTCTGGTAGAGTTTAAAAATTTTAGTACTAACTAATTGGAGTCCACTATATGTGTGGTTCTAGGTGCAAACATTGTACATCTAGAGATCCGAAATTTAAAAACGATTAGGCTGGCTATTTTTATATATATATATAATATATATATTATATAATAATATTATATATCTCTTACCTGACGCTTTTTACCATACTGTATGATACTAATACTGGACAGCTCTATAGTAATAACAGGTGAACATGTGATGAGCTAGATTGCTCATATCTATATCTATTGGCACGGTGTAGCACAAATGTAAAATGTTAACTATTTATGGAATACTTTTAGTAAGGGATGGTTTGAAAATTAACAAGCACTGGTTAAATTATATTTATTATAGATATTGATCGCTTTTATGCTAATGAAAGATTAAAAACATGATTAAAATAAGGGCAAATAATATTGATTGGTCTGTCCAATTTATAATTGGATTTTTTAACAAAGGGTCAGTTTTTGAGGATTTTATTCCCACCCAGCCATTACAAATTTAGTGAAATTCATAAAGCTCCATTTTCGATATTTTTCTTTTGCTTGGAGACCCCGCTGTCCACTATTGTTCCTCAGGCCCATGGAAACATTATTAGTTATAAGTAATTTTACGTTGAAAATTTTAAAAATATCATGTCCTTGTCCACTTGAGCTATCACAAGTACAAATTAGTTGTTAGGATTGATGGTATTGGGGAGGTAGTCCTTATATTTTCTACCAACTAATTTTTTCGGGGAGGATTGGGATTAATTTATCCCTCTTCCACCCTAGTGATATTAGAATCTGGGAGATATGGTAATATGGATGTTTTACTAAAATTGTTTATATTTTACACAACTTGAATATAAATGTTAAACTTTCTGGTATGAAACTGTAAACATAGTGTACAGGTGGTAAAAGTCAATTCCTCTCCTCATCTAAACATTTTAATATATTTGGATTTATTATATATTTATGGACTCATTGGTGTACATACGTTTTCATGCATCACTCTTTAAGTCTAGTTTGCCGGGGACGGGGAGGTTGAGGTTTGCACACCGAGGAGATTTTTCCTAGGTGGTTTTACAATCTTTCTTCAAGCAGATTTGGGAACACTTCCTCTAAATTCTACTTTTCTCAACCTTATCCAATCATTATAGTTAAAATAAGTATGGGCCTCACAGGTAGTAAGACTTAATGGGTGGAGTTAGGGGGTGGGAGGGGAGGAGGGAGAAGACTTGTAGTAAAATAAAAATTGGCTCAAAAAATGGTGTACTATATGTCTACCAAGTTTAAGTGAAATGAAATTTAAAATTCTTTTGTCACTTTGGTTTGCTTTTTTAAGGCTTAAAGTATTCTATCACAAACTCTGACTTAAAGTTTGAGAACAGGGCCTTGTATATCTAAATGATAGAGTAGTGATGCGCTATGCCAAGGATCTCAGATCCATTCCCGTGCACAGGTGTTATATTTAAATTATATTTTAATGAATGCTAGACAGGATTATTTGTACATAAAATCAACACCACTGGTATATATCAGTTTTATGTAATGTAAGTAATGTATTTTCTTTTGCACCACATCTTACGACATATCTGGGCTATATATCAGTGGCATATTCTCTGAGTATGCTAGTTCTGTGCTGCATACCCATAATTATATGGACTAGTTTTTAAATTCAATCATCTTGTGAATGTGGGGAATACCAGGCCTCCACCGTGGTTCGGATTCCACGTTAAACTGTAGGTCCTTCATTTAATCTCACAATCACCCTACCATTACACATTAGCATAAGTGTGTATAACCCGAACGGGTAGTAAGACGCGGTGCTAATAATAATAATAATAATAATTTTAAATTCAATGTTGTTTGTGCAAACTGTGTAAATAGTAATGTTTAAATTGTGAATAGATATACATGTATAGTGTATCTATATATTATTAATTTGTAAACTAATATTTGTTCATAATTCAAGAATAATGTGTTTTAAGTAATTATGTCTCCAAAAGGGTCTTCTACCTACCCAGCTTATGAATCTCAGGGCCTCCTGCTTGAAAACAGCAGGCAAAGCTAAAGAAGTTCTAATGACCTTGCCCAATGTCTATGGTATTTCAACACTCCCCTTTGCCTCTCACCAACAAACTTTGGCAAATGAACTGGGGTGTTTACAACCCAGGGCTTGCTGAAGACTTATCACAAGCAAAACAGTGTGCCAAATGTTGAACAAATATTCAAGAATCAAGATCACATTGATTATTTACTAGGCTAGTATAGCTTAAATAAAATAAAATATAATAAATGCAAATAATGCATGTGAATCAATCATATAAATAACAAGCTTTAAACTATGCAATAATAATTAAATACATATTTGATTATATTTATGCATTCTAGGCACATGTATCATCATGTATTTGGCAAGAATATTTACCACTATTTTAGAGTATACACGAGTGAAGTAGGATTGGGAGGGTGGGGAATGAGGGGCTAATTTAACTGTAGTAGCTAGACAGTGTTTTTGTTTTTAGTATGAAGTATTTATGGAATTTTAACCTTGTTCTTTTGATTGTTGCTTATAAGTTTATAACTTTTTGCAACATACATTATATAATTGTTAGTCATTGTGATTTTATATAATTATACATCAAGGAATCCCAAATATTAGGAGTGTAATTTCACAGTTTAAAAATGATTGGTCAGAAAAAAGGTAAAATTTAATATATTTTCAGATGTAAATATCTTAGCAATAAACCAATGACATAGTGATAGAGAAATATGCCCAATAGAAAAAAAAATCTCCCCTCTGTTACTGTTATCACAGTTTACGGATCTACCTTCTACTAACTTCTGGAGCATAGTTAGGATTTAATAGATAGTTTTACTGTAGCTCAGTCGGCAGTTTACCTGCCCACTGAGCTAAGGGTTCCAGGTTTGATTTCCGGCATGGCCTATAAAATATAATTGGTAAAATTTGGATTTCCCCTTTCACTGTGATGAATTTACAGTCTGGGGCTGGGTGTTGTGTTTGTTGTGTTTGTTCTAGATTTAAGTTAAGTCATGTGCTGATATAATCACTTGGCTCAGAAAGGGCATGCTAAACACCTAAAAAACAATGAAAATGCTACCCGTGTATACTTTTAATTACACTCAACCAATTTTATAGTGTATGTCACTCTTATCCAGTCAGGAGTGTGCTCATAACTCTTAGCCTTAACATCTTTACTTAAATCTCAGATTATTTAGGTATTGTGTTGAACTGCATTGTGCTGTGTTTTGATATGCCATTACAATTTGAGTGGATAATATTCATCAGTAGTTTCACGTTTTGTTTTGTTTTGAGTATAGTTCTGGTGTACTTTTATGAAGTCAGAATATGTAATAGGCTGTAAAGGTGGATATTGAAACAAAGATATATATAAGTAAAAAAGAAAGACGAGGGAAGTTGGGTGGTGCGAAGTTTCCCAAGATAGAATGCGAGTACGAAAAAACATAAATGTTTGAGATCCATTGTTCTAAACTAGAGGTACTCATATTTAAATATTTCCAGGGGAAGCATCTCTTGGTCTTCTTGGCCAACGGTGGTTAAGAGTCTTTGACCCCCAAATCCTCCTGCAGCTTTAGAGTACAGCATGCCTATTAATTTTTTCAAAATACGCCACTGCTATATTCATATGTATATAGTTGTTTATACATACATATAAAGATATTTATATATTTGTTTGTATATTATAGATATGTTAACGGCAATGTGTGTAATCCAGACACTCTATAAAATGCATAGGCTTTCTATATAATTCCTAAGTGGTTTTAGCAAAGTATGAAATAAATTAGTTTTGCTGTTGTATGTCATACTTTTCATAGGAAATCTATAGAATAACCAGTCGTTATATAATACTGAGAACAATAGCTAACCTAACCTAACCTAACTACCCTATTCTAAAATAACCTTATCTTACCAACTTAAATCCTAGGAATTAGGTGAACCTGCAGGAAAACGGTGCAAGACTTAGATAGAACTGGATAAAAGAATTGATAAAATATTTTGGGACTTCAAAAGACAAAGGATTTGAAAATAAGTTTGAATTGTGAATGAATGTGAAAATAAGAATGAATGGTGAATTTTATGATCATGTGATCATTTTTACTGACCAGTGTTTTAATTGTTTAAATATGTATATTTTAATAAATTTCGCCATATTTGATCTCAATGTGTAGGCCTACTTTGATATGCTATTGATGATCTACTGAATTCAAATAAAAATATAATTTATTCTGTACAATTTATTGTACAAAATAATATTGCAATCACACAACAATGTCAACTTTTATAACTTTTGGCAATTGTAAACACAATATAGAGCATTTTGTAAATTTTCATAGTTGTAGCAATGATATTTTGCGCAGAGAATTTCACTCATACTAATATTAATTTAATAATATTGGTATGCAATACCACTCATAAACATCAATTTTAAATCTTTTACTCTATGCATTCTACACTAACAGAGACGATGTTTCACACCATCACATTTCATATGAAATGTAGCCAGCCACATTGTATTAATGATGATAAAATATTTCCTTTTACCATTCTTTCATTTACTCTCCTCCCTTTCCTTATTCCACTCCCCAGCCTCTTTTATCTCTTTATTCTTACACTTGGTATATGATGGTGCATTTCCTGAGTCAACTGAGGTTATGTAGGATAAGCCATAGCATTTGCATTAAAATAAAATAATATAAAAATGCCCCATCATTAGCTTGAAATCTAGTTTGTTTGTTTTTTTTCCAGAAAAGCACCAATATTTATTGTGTGTGTCTAAGATATTTTATTTGATTTTGAGATTAGTTTTGTTGTGTTTTCACTATTTGCTCACACAGATTTGATCATGTAGCTACAATAAATCATCTCATTTCCACACAGTTCTATACACAGTCTGCACATATTATTAATGGTTTGATATTTTTGTGTGTGTCCAGTGTTACAGTTCACAATACCATCCAAGATGCAAACTGCAAGTCATCACATGACAGCTCACAAGTTATTGATGAGACCAATCTGCAGATCAATCTCCCCACCACTTCAGTAAGATCAACCATAGTGTTTGTCCCTCCTTCATCTTAGGGTCGTTCCCAGAAATTTATTTTTTTGAAGGAAGGGGGCTGTTTGCAGTGCCTTGTGGTGGTTTCCCACAACAGGAGAAGGCTTTTTTTTTTTAACACTAAACCCTCTTCAATTAACTTTTAAAATGTTTTTAAACATAATTTGACTTGTGCTATGAATTGTACAAGATTTCAATAAACCACCACCCTAGGCATTAAGGAGACACATAAAAATACTTTATTGATAATACTTTCAAGAGAGGAGTCGACAGAAAAAACCTCCCCGCCTTGATACCGTCCTGTTTTGCCCTATTAACGTAACATTAGAATCAGGGTTATCTAAAGGAATTTAGAGGTCATGAGCCCTCACTTATTTTGAGCCGCTCCCCCTTTATTTTTGTGGAGTCAATAAATATTTTTATAACCTTTTTGCATGGATAGTAAACTTTTTAAATGGCTAAATTGATTATAAAATAATTACTACTGGAACTATTGGAAAAATCAAAATTCTAAATAAAGAAAAATATGCAGGAGGCTGGTGAGCTTATAGAAGTATATCACCAATCAAAAGTGTTTTTTAGGCACAAAGTCTGAATCTTTGGATACGTTTCTCAGCTTTTCTTATTTTTTTGCTGTGAAAATGTGATTGTTTGAGTAAAGTAACAAATCTAAAAGAACTTCATTTCCAGTTGTTTCAGTTTCACATCCTTACATGTACAGAATGTGTGTTTACTTTCTAATATATATAAAGTATTATAATTGTGAAAATTCTTGACCTCTAGATTTTAATGTTTTTTTACCCTTTATGAGGCCCTGAAGTACACTTTACGTTTTTTATATAAATAAGATATATATATACACACACACACACACACACTTGAGATTACAACATTTTATTTGCCCCCAATTTCAAAAGAACAGGTTTTATAATTCTGCCTGTGCTTGGAGCCGCAGCTGAAATTTTTTAATGGATTTTATTCAAACTTGATATTTAAATGCTATACTGTCATAGATCAAGGTAAAATTATGATTTTTTATTCCAGCTCTAAAACTAAGGATAGTTTATTGATAATTGATTTTTGAAAATAAGTATGCAAGGAGTGTTTCACATAGTAAATAACACTCTATTCTTGTTTCTGGGAGAAAAGCTGATTTGAGGATTGTTTACTGACAAATTAATTTTGAAAATTTGATCTATTTTTTATTTTATTTTGTATAAATGGGCGACAAATTTGTTCAAAATTTATATCTGGAGAGTGTTTCATATGATTATTAAAATAATGTTTATTTTTCCAAGGAAAATTTATTTAAGGATAGTTTAACTTAAAGCCAATTATTGAATATTTTGTTTCAATAATATGAGAAAGTATTTACAATTGTGTCATATCCTAAATTTTTCCTTAGCTTTAACTGCTTTAAAAAAAATTCACTGTACCGATACAAAATACAAACTTTGAAATGTGATTAATTACTATTGATTTGATGATAACCACAATTATAAAATAATTAGTTAACAGAACAAAAGGGACCAAGTGAAATGTTCATAGTGTAGTTAAATTTTCATTTTTACATGAAGCCATGCAAATATATTTTGATAAATGACATCCAGCCCATTGGGCGAGTAGGCCTAAGCTTGTGTCACTGTGTGTAAACAATAAGTCAGGTCTAGACAAAAAGATGGAAGTAAAATATGCTGATTTCCTATTTAGCTCTGTATTCTGTGCTTTGTCTTCTGTGATCTGATAATAAGCACAGACATAGCAAAGTGAAAAAGGCAACAACATACTTTGCTGGACAACTTAATTATTATTGTTTTGTTTATATTATATTGGTTTAATAACTCTACCATTCTGATTTAAAGCACGTTATTTTAATGACAGGTTTTACATTCCTCTAGAAAACAGAAAAATACTTGAAAAGATCAGTGAAATTTTAAAACTTCATTAGAATTTTAAAATATCTTTTCACCAATGTGAAATAGAAGAGTAAAACTCAGTGTAAACTGTTATTTTATGTCAAATTCATGTGATTTTACTAAGGACCTTAACAAATTTGCCCTTAATAATTCTTGTTTCAAGAATTTTATAGAAAAAAGCGAAAATTACAAGAGTTTAATTCTTGCAAATTTTTTGGTCTCAAAAACTCGGGGGATTTAAAAACTTTAAAAAGTGTATTAACCCAAAAGCAATTTTCCTCATGTTATATTTTCCCACCAAAGTTCCAATCTAAAATTTGATCATGAATCTCCATTGACCTTTCAAGGTCAGTATTTGATGGTCTTGGTTATTTCAGGACCAAGCATTCTAACTCTTTTGATAATTAAGTTGATCTCAAGAAATATACCAAAAAATTATTTCTCTTTCACTTAAATATATATCTCAAAACCAAGATTATTATTTGAACAATAATTGAAGACCTGCTTCAGTGGCCAGGTATGGTCAAAGGTACCACTCTCATGTTAGACCAGACTGCCATTGACAGGGAGATTGGGGTTCGAAACTCAGTCGAATGTATTGAGAGTGGTTTTTCCTAAATGGTTTTCCGCTCTCCTTGATTGCAAATGTGAGTACACTCTCTCTAAATTCAACCTTATTTATCCCTAACTCAGTAGCATAATTAGTTCATATGTGTATAGCCTGATCAGGTGATAAGATGCGGTGCTAAAATAATCATAACAATAATCTTATGTTCAATTCCCTAGTGTTCAGGTGGTATGACTTGATACCAACACTCACAGTGAAGTCTTCCATTTCAGAACATCTTGGAACTGAACCTATTACATCTAAATGAATATTTAGAATGATTCAGAGACAATAAAATAAAAGGATGGAAAAAAAAGGGCACTAAGCTTGATAATTTGTATTTGGTTCTCGTTTAGAAAATAATCTATTATTTTGGGTGAGGTCAAGAATGTGAAATTTCAAATCCCTGATTTCGGGAATTTTAATTTTAATTTTTCATTCATTTACATTATTGCATTCAACGCTAAGGGAAAGTCATTGGAGTATTGAAGAGGAACGTATCAAATTGCATTAAATTATGACAGAATTGTGTTTGCATCTAAATAGGGTCATAATAATAAATAATACAGGCATAGTCATAAACAGGGTCTGGATGTTGATGACATGCAATTTTTTTATTGGTTCATCAAATACATTGCTCATAAGTACATAAGCTCTGTTCATGCCCCCCTGGTCGCAGAATTGAATATTTTGTAGGTCATTGTTTGTCATTTTTTAATTTAAGGTCACATTTCCTTGGCTTGTTTCATTTATAAGGAAATTTTAACCATTTTTGAGTCATTTTTAGGCATTCATGTTGAATAAGTATATTTAAAAATATATATATATATTTTAATATACTTTTTTTTGTAGCTGTTGATATTTTATAAGTGCATAAATGCTCAAATATAAATTTTTTCTACACATAGTTGTTGGTATGAGAAGATAATGCTTGTATGCTCGTAAAATACACATTTTTGGTGGGACAATGCAACTAGGCTGGAGAAGGTTGCGTTGGGAGGGGATAGTTATTACTTTAGAAGCATATATTTGGAAATCAATTTTATTTTTATCAGAATGCAAGAGTTTAGTGGTTAAAGGATTTTTCATTGAATTTTAAATTTGTAAATTGTGGGTTTGATTTAGTCAAGTGCATTTATTACAAGTTTTTTTTGTCCAAATTTTAGGTCGTTTTTTGAAAATTTTGAGTAATTTTTTAGAAAGTTTAGGACATTTAATGGATAATTTTTTGATCTTTTTAGGTCATTAATATCCAGGCCTTGCTCAAAAATAATGTAAACACACTTTAAAATATATGCTTTTTGGGTTTGGCTTTGTATAGGCCTACATGTTTTCTTATATTTCCATTTTGTATGTATGAAATAAAAATTAAATCATTTTTTTATTGAGGACCTGACACTGAATCAAATATTAAAGCTAAAATTTTGCTGTTGTTTGAAGAAAGAATATTTGGTTAACATTTTTAGTTAAAAGTATAAACAAAAGTAAGAATATTTACTTAAATTACAGCAGATGTACCATACCTCAGGCTAGGCACAGGAACTCAGGATTTCCACACACCCCTAAATAGCAGTTGTTTAAAGTCCTAAAAAGCAGTCCTATAAAAGGGCAATCCCAAAGTAAACCTTCATTAACTGTTTTGGCTATAGGTGTTGAATTTGAACCTTTATGATCATTTCAATGAAAATTCGAATAAATGATGTTCCTCTACAGGAATTTCACTGTTTTTAGCAATACGTTGATGGTGTTATGTTTCAGGGATGTTCAAGGCCATCCGGACGCCAATACACTAAAAAAGATTTGCAGGTAACTTTACTTTTAAATGGACCCCATCATATACTCTCCTAACTTAGGAAGTTTATACAAGTGGTTTTTGTTAAAAAATAAAAACGTAAGTATATTTTATCTTTATTAACAAAGGTTTTTATCAGCATACAACTTGAATAAACCTTTGTTTGCTAGATTAAAACTGAAAATTGGGGTGTTTATATTTTGTGTAGCCATTATTAACTATTTTAAAACCAGATATATACCTAGTGTTGGAATTATTTACAGCAAGCGCTAGATCTGATCAGCGCCGGACAGATGGGTATCAAGCCCGCAGCCCGAGCATTCAGCATCCCCGTGGCAACGCTGCACCATGCAGCAAGACGCAGGAACATCACCAGCCCCATGCAGCAAGGAGGGTACCACATCTCGGCTCACAAGTCTCAGGAAAGGGGGAATACTCGTTTAGCACTTGGGTCTGACTCTGGGACTTCGGGAACAGCGCAACATTCACATGATCAGATAGGTCATACCCTACCAGAGGGAATGCTTGTTACTGGGCTATGACTTGGGGGGCCTGCATTGGATTCTGACCAGTTTAAATGTGTGTAATTTTTACATATCATTGTTTTGCATTGTTGCTAATGCATTATCTTAAAATTCAACTCACTTGTGCTATAACTTTAGTTTAGGTTATCTCTTTAAGGAAAATCTCTTTTTGCTTTTTGAGTTAATTGTATTATATTTGGAAGAAGGGGGATAGAAAAATTTGTGCTTGGTTTTATCTGCCTCTATTATATCTTGTTCTAAATATAATACAATTACCTGCAAAAAGTGAAAAGAGGTTTTCCTTAAAGAGATATATTATATATATTTACATCCAATGTCCATTTACTATGTTTGTCCTTTGTGTTATTTCTTCCTTTTACATGTTCCTATCTAAGTGTCATTCTTTACCATTTTCCTTTTTCTAGCTTTTGTGCTTTTGATTTCCTCTTTTAGGAAGTTGCGTTGCATGATTTACTCTCCTCCCTGGTAAGTTCTGATAAAATGAAACCTAGGCCGGGGGATTGGGCAGTAACAATCGATTTTCTTTAAGAGGCGACCATTACCTCTTTGTCCAATGGCAGAAATGTAAAGTGTGAACTGTGTTCTTCTTTAATAATTTAGGTTAGCTATTATTGGTATTAATTTCTATTCTTTATTTAACCTTGATTTAAATAGTTCTAATAATCATTCTAATAATATTCTTTCCCCCTCCACATCTTACTACTTCTCTGGGCTATACTCATTTAAGTTACTCTAATGAGGATGGGATGATGAAATTAACTAGAGTTTAGAGCAAATATATCCATACCTATTTAGTTGCAGAGTAGAAAACCATTTGGAAAAAAACATCTTCAGTAAATCTGCTCCCTGACCTTCTTGTCACCAACATTTTTTTTAAACTTTTTTTTTAATACTACAGGCTTATCCCAAATTAATTATAGAGTAAATCTAACAACTAACTTTAAACCAGGGATATGCAAACTTACTTACAATTTAAAAAAAAGCAGTGTGAAGACTTTTATTCAATAATTTTTCTTCAAAATTAATGTTAAAGAAATTATAAACACTCATGACTGACATGTATAAGTTTAAATATATTGAGACTGCACAACAATCATAAATGTCATAGTGGCTTAGTATGTTTTTAAGTTCATTCAGAAGATTTATATGGGGTGGGAGATAAGTGAAACTGTGAGATGATTATTAAGAGTAAAAACAGATGCTCATCAGTAAGTTGGTTTCTAAGATCTTTTCCCTAAGTTTTATGGCTGAAAAATTTTTTTTACATAAATATGAAAATGCAAAGATTGCCATATTTTTTTGGCATGATTTACCATGGTCAGAAATGTTGATTTTGACATGTTTTTTAAAAATATATTGATGTTATGTTTAAAAACGTTTGCTTCCCAATCCAACACATTTTAATTATTTATCTCGTGGGTCAGATTGAACAGACCAGCGGGCTGTAGTTTGCCCATCCCTGCCCTAAACCATTGGTTTTATCACTTAACTGAATGTTAATTCATCTTATATCAAAAAATGTTCATCTAGCTATAATTTATACTTTCTATAACAACTAAAGAATTAATCAAAACAGGATTGAAAGGAAAAAATTATACAATTATAGAAAAGCTACTCTCCTATGAATATCATGTTTTCAAAGATTTGGATTCGAGATTCAAAATTCATAGGAAATATAATATTCAAAATTGAAAAAAAAAGTGGATTATTTATTTAAATTTTAATATTGTTGCATTCTCCAAGGTGCAGCTTTTTATATAACTGCCTTAAAAATCTACTTGGTCAATTCATGTCACATCAACAGTGGCAATTTAAAGGCCGGGCGAACCAGGTGGCTGCCCAGGTAGCCAAACAGAGCACCAACCTAACCTAACCTAGCTTAGGCATGATAGGAAAATAATCTCCAAACCTCATTTCTCCGCTAATGTAACCTGGGCATGATATTAAAATAATCCCCAAACCTAACAATTCCTAATCTAACGAAACCAAAATATTGGAGTTACTAATCATAACAATCATTCACTTTTTGATACTAACATGAAATTTGACATATTGGTATGGTTTTTTGTGGTGAATAAAATAGGATATAGTGTCACTTTTAAAAAAATATTTTATGTCCACCATTATTATTTATGGAGTTTCCCTTCAGATTATTTTCCTATCACACCCAGGTTACGTTATGTTGGAGTTACTGGGCTTGGGAATTATTTTCATACTCCTATTACTCACTGATAATACGGGGGTGCCAAAAAGCAATTCTGCCCAGTCGCAACATTTACCTTGGGCCATCCCTGCATATTAATGATGAAAACAATACATTTTGTTTTTCTTAAGATCCTCATGGATGTATTTTTATACCATGCCATTTCATAATTTTTAAATCTATATAACAGGAGCATTTTTTAAATATTATATAGGTGCTAGGAATGGGAGCTTTGAATCCCTAAGGATATTGAAGATTTGAGAAGTTCAAAAAATTGGATTTCATAATCGAAACCTAAAAAAAAACAACTTTTTTTTCAATTTTTCAAGTGAAATTTGTGTGAAGCTATAATTTTGCTTATATATGGTTGAGAACCAATTATAATTATAGACTGAACTTAACAACCAGACCCCAGACCAGTAATTTAACACTTAACTGAATGTATGAACATAATGACTAATGGCTTATAAGAAAACATGTTAACATTTAGTTACTATTCATATTTTCTATTATTCAATTATATTTATATTTCCTCTTCTTATGGTCATAATTTTTTCCTAGATTCTGATTCAGATTTGAAGGTAAAGTGTATATACAAATTCTTAAAATAGTGGATTCAACTCAACTATAATAGGTACATTACAAATTCTGATGTACTAATTTTGTACGTTTGTTCATTTGATGATAATGTCATGTGTCACAGTGAAATTTACTCTCTTTATCAAATATTAATTGCAACATTGTGTATTTAAAATGAAAACATTGTGATTTTAAAATGTATGGTGTTTGTCCTATGAATAAATACATTGTATATTTTAAAAATATAAGCTTCATTTTCTCAAATTAAGTTGCTCTTTTTTCATTTAGTTTTACTTGACTGACTTTAATCTGGTGTTCATGAAACACACATTCAATATAAATATATTTTTGATGAACTTTTTGATTTATATACAAATCTTTTGTCAATTTAGTTGTACTAAATTATATCTGTACACAAGAATTGAACCTTTGTAAATTAATGTGGAGTAATAGCTTCAGCACAAAAATATCTCAGTGAGGGAAAAATCAGAAGTTTAAGTCAAAAGTATTTTTTATGTGGGGTGTTTAGCATGCACTTTTTGAACTTAAAATTATATTAGCCCTAAACTTACAAACTAACTTAACTTTATAGAAACGACACCCAATGTCCTGGCCATAAACTCATCACCAAGAAAGGGTAAGCTCAATTTCTGCAATGATAACTTTTTTGGGCATGCCAGTAATCGAATCTCGTACTCCTTGTTCTGTCAGTATACAGGTATGCTACTTAATGATCCAAAGTTTCATATAGTCCCAGATTTATATCATTTTTCAACTAAATTGTTGACACATTAATTAGTTTATTATATTTACAAAGAAAGTATTGGAATCTAGGAATATTAGTGGGGCAGGGAGAGAAAGCAGTTTTTTCCAAGACATTTTAAGTAAATTAAATAAACGGGATATAATTTTATGTGTTCTAATAATATATTTAACTTTTGTCTTCTTATTGTTGGCATAGCTGAACTTTATGATTTTAGTCAAATCAGAATGGTCAAGCTCTGAAATTTCCCTAAATTTACCACTTTTAATATGCCAATATTTTATAATATAATATTCATAACCTCTAAAAAAATGTACTATTGAGAATCTATTTATATTATTTTTTTCTAAATTTTTTTTAATGAAAGTGTAATTTTTTCACACATGAAACACAACCTATGATGAGTTTTCCCCCTGATACATTTTGTTGATCTTGGAAAATACTGCATAAAGTAATAACAAGAAGTCGATGCGTTCGGAAGTAACATTTACTGTCTCCACTATCCACAAGTTATAATATAATATCCTAGCTTATCATTTTCACATCATATACATATATATATATATTTTATATAGAGACCGTATTGCAATAGACTCAATAAAATATGTTTCAAGATGTTTAATTTTTGAACCATTCTCTTTTATACTTTGGGAAAGGGGGGGAAAGTGATGTTAGACCTTTGGTGGATATTTTGGAATGGTCCAAAGACTTGACCCCCCACCAAAAAATAAGGTATTTATTTTAATTTTTTGCGAATTCTCGCAAGAAACACATTACAATGACAGAAAAATTGTAGTAGCACATTAAATATATATATTAAATATCTTTTTAAGTAAGAGATTGTACAGAGCGTAATATAACATTAGCTAGTGTAATGTAATGTAATAAAAAATAAATAACAGCGTACGACACATGGTCCTAAAAAACATTGAGGCTTCACAAACCTGCCGCACGTATATATTGTTCACAAAACTTGAATGCTCCGGAAAGGCGATTTGTGAACAACTGAGCCCCATTACACGCTTTGGCAGGTTTGGAATATAGAGGCTGATGTCCGATTCCGGTCGGGAGACCAGACTCCACAAATTTATTAGCCGTCGCTTTTTTTTACTTTCATAATTTTTTTAAATCTTATTTTAAACATTTCATACCGGGGAGGGGGAAGAAAAGAAAGACAATAGAAACAGATCTATAGTGATTTTTTTTTACATCAAGCAATTGAAGATGGGAAAGGGGGTATCCTACTTGGATTTTTTTTTTATGTTAGTGTGGATATTGACTAGAATGAGAGCACGCAAACTACCAAATGCCAAAAAAGTGGCAATTCGATTTTCTCCAGTGAGAAAACCTTATTATTTGGACAAGGGGAATGGTTTTTTTGCTCTTTTTTTTCAGAACCTAAAAACCATTTCACTGACTCCAAGTCCTGACAGATCCTGGCACGACTTCTTCCCAAGGACACCCTTCATCTTTTTAATTGAACAGATCCTCATCTCTCATTAACCTTGAATTCTTTTCATGTGATTTCAAAAGAAACAAAGAGCCAGTGTTAAAAATACATTCAATTTTCTCTTATCCTTAGTATAAAACTCTTCACCTCACAAACATAGATATTCCATTCAATTCGGTGCCTAAAATAGTTCTTCCCTTAAATTGAGAATGACACCAGCAAAACTTTTTTTATTAACTGATCATTTTCTCACCACACTTGAATTCTGAAGAATATAAAACATTCTTGCAACACACCATTACCAACTTTTCAACAACTGAGATACCAGCAGATACATGAATAGTCACTATAGTAAACCTCTTCTCGTCTGGTCCTTCAAGAGTTCATGCCAGAGAATGCTCGCCAGGTTAAGTACACGTGTAAAAACAAAGATATGGCATGTGGAATGTTGCCTCGCCATGAAGGGCGAGATTTCTGAGTGATGTAGACCTCCATCTTAAAAATGGTCAGCCAATCACTCGATCGTTTCGTTGTACCTGGATGTCAATGGATATTTTTTCACCCGTGGGCTTATCTAATAATTGTAGACGCTTCGGGGACATTTTTATTTTATCATTCTTCTCGTATATTGGTGAAATATTATGGGTATAATTGCCCTTTTTTATATAAATTGGTAAAAAATTACCATACTTTTATAACATCATTGTCAACGTTACACAGTTTTAGCAAATGTGCATGACAAAATGGAACAGACAACAGAAAAAGAAAAGAAAAACTTAAAACAGAATTTTTAATATATTGTGCAAACCCATGCCCAATATTATTATTTTTCATTCATGTTTGTAAGTTTTTTTAAACAAATATACTTTTTTTAAACACATGAGGTTTACATAACCTCATACAAGAATGAGATCTATATATAGTTTTTTTTAGCTATATGTAAACGCTGGACTGACATAAATACACTAGATGGGGAAAAAATCAGTCCAACCACCATAGTTGTTTTTCTTTCTTTTATATTTTAGAAGGCATCGTCTTCATGGTTGGCTTCAGCAGCAGTAGGCGGTAAAACGAACTGCGACCCCGGGGACACGAGCATCATTGGCTCAGTGTTGCGCCGCTTCATCTTCCCCTTCGTCTTCTTCAGCATGGTGGCCTAGAGAGGTAGTAGGGGTTATGGGAGAGGCAGGGAAAGAGAGGATGAGGGCACAAGAGAGGGGAGGGGACAGACAGAAGAAGAATCCGCTGTCAGTATTTATTTGTGTGGAAAATATATATATACAAACGTGAGACATACTTTTTCTCATATAGAGTTACAACCCCTTACAAATAAATGACCCATATAATTTTGAATGAATTAGCCCCGTAAACATTTCCTTGTAGTTATTTTATCAACTCATTATAAACTTAGATTTCCTTGATAAACTTTTAAAATTACAGATTATCTTCTTTGATAGACCAAATCTTTATAAACCTTCACAATAAACATTCCTATTGTTCGTATTGGTGTCTACTGCTACATTTGAGTTTGTTCAAAATGTCTCACGTCGTTGTGTGTTTGAATTCATTAGCCCACTATAATGTCGGGAACTAGCCCTGGGGGAAATAAAGTGTGGATAAGAGGGTTTGGCCAAGAGGAGGTGGGGGAAGCAGGAAGGTGGGGACATTTAATCATCACTGCTCTTGCTCCCTCCCTCCCCGTCAGCCGGGGCGATGGACGGCTCAGTATTCCGTCGCTTGATCTTATTTTTCTTCAGCATGGTCGCCTATGGTCAGATGGAGAGGGTTTTTTTTATTAGTCTAGGGGGGTAGATTATGCTAGATGATCTGTTCAGCTTTTTTTCTTTATAAATTATTTAATTATCAGGCTATGTCAGCAAACTATTTAGAAATTAACTTAACCTAGGACAACAACATACATAATTAAAACACCCAACCCTAACATCAATAATTTAACTATCAAGCTACTTACCACTGGTGAGCTTAGATATTAAACTTTATTGTGCATGAGAGAAGGGCTATGGTAGTGCAAGTAGAGGTAAATAAGTAAATAATTTATCTTTATTTTTTTTTTGTATGAGACATTCTATGCTACTACCATAGAAAAACATGTTTACGACTAGCCATATACCATTCCATATCACAATGCACAATGCAAAGTAAACTAAACTTCAAAAATAATATTTTTTCTAAGAGAAAATATATACCACAGACTTAGACTTGTTCCCCAAAATAACAGTCATCTGTTATTCATCCACAACTAATCAGTGTATGCATACGTATTGCTTTGTACCCCTTAAAGTTTGATATCCAATCTCACCAATAGTATTATGTGAGATCATATAGACAAATCCTATGTTCTTTAATACCACCCTTGAAATGGAAGTAAGCTCTCTTAAGTATAGTCATACAATTTTAATCAATAATTTATTACTAGATCAGTCAATCGTAGTAGACAATAAAGTTGGCTAAAAATTACTTTTTCTGAATAGGTATTTGCAACTCTACATGGTCAACTGACATAGTCTGACTGCCATCGGAAGAACCTGATCTAATTTAGTGTGTAAATAGGCCAAGAGGTGTGTTTTACATCAGTTATTTTACATTCTCATCTAAAGAAAAAGTATTGTAACTGTGCAAAATTTATGTCTCAATATTATGACAAATCTTTACATTTTATGCGCCCCCAAAACCAAAAAGTTGATTTTACAATCTTGTCTATCCCCATGTGAATCTGTCCCTGGCATCATATCTGAAACGGTTTTATGGATTTTGTTCAAACTTGATGTTTATATATTATATGCCTATATCTTGGGAATTTTTATTTTTATTTTGACCTTATTTCATAATGTAAGGATAGGTCTAGTTAAAGGATGATTGACTTTATTGAAATCCAAAATTTTCTAAAATAGCTCTAACAATTTTGTTTTTGATGGATATTTGGTTTTTGGGTAAAGATTCTTTGAAGGGTAAATTACTGATGAGGAATTTTGAAGAATTCAAAATAATGTCTCCTACGATTTTGTTTAAAATGTATAGCTCTGTAATGTTTTACATTATACATAAAACTGTATACTTGTTTTTTGGTAAAATATTCCCTTAAGGGGAGTTTATTGCTAGTATTTTTTTAAAATTTAAAACATTTTAAAAACCACTCAAGCAATTTGGTTAAGAATGGGTATATGGTAAGTTTTTAACAATATTAATAATTTTAACTGTTTTAATTTTAAACAGTCATTTTAAACATTCATATTTTATTTTTCAAAAATAAACTTATGAAGGGCAGCATACTATGATAAATTTTAGAATATTTGAAATATTTTAAAAATATCCCTTAAGATTCAGTTCAAAATGGATAGGCCTACCATGGAAATGATTTTCATGTTACGGTATATAAAAATTTGTTTCTGTATTTTTACAAATACAAATAATTTGAGGGTAGTTTACATATAATAGAATTTTTGAAAGTTTGAAATTTAAAAAAAAGTTGTATACAATTTTGTTTAAAATGTCTAACAATATGTTTGTTTTTTCTAAGAAAAGCATTCTCGAGGTAAGTTTACTCAAAACCTGTTTTTGAAAATATTGTTTCAAGATATAATTAACTATTTGAGAAAGTTTGTACAATTATGTTGTACCATATATTTTATGGTTGATGTCAATGCTAAGAGCTTAAAGATAAATCTAAATACATTTAGTCAATGTTAACTAATCTACATTTGTTCTAAACTGCAACTCCCAACTCTTATATCGATAACCTGGGGGATAGTTGCCCTTTCTTTCTATGGCATAAGAAAATAATATTAATTATAGTTATTTTTGTAATCTTATTCATTACAATGCCTATTAACATACATATATAGTCGGGTCTAAAAGTGGTACTTATTACATTTATCAGTAGTCAAAAGAGCTATTCTTATGCATCCCCATACTAGGCAAATCAAATGCAATAATTCCTTAATGTACACTTGGAATAGGTTCCCTTAAATTGCTGTGTAAGAGTAAATAGATATTGTGCGCATTGATACTAAAAACATATGCAAAATGGAAGGTATGTTATTATATTATATTATATTCTTCTCTGATAACTAATTTTAGATTCAGGCAAATATTCATATTAAAATACATTATATAGAAACTAATAAGAGATTCTTTTAAAATTAAATCAAAAAATAAACACAAATGATAAGTTACATTAATTTTATTCTAAAAAATATATAAATAAATCCAAAAGATTGTTTATACATTAAACATTTGAACTGAATCACCTTTTGGTTCAAATAGCTGCTTCATTTAAACTGTATTTGTGCCAAAATGCTGATGCACTCTCATCTCTTTCTAAAAGCTTGAGAATCTACTTTGCAATACCTGTTTTAATTGAAAGTTTGAGGACACAAACCTGAAATTCAGAAACTCCAGTTAAATATTTGTCTCCTGACCCCCACCTTTCTAACCCTGGTGAGTTGTGGTAGTTATATTGCAATTTATATTATTTGTCATTTAATATATAGGTAGTGTATAATATTAATGTCGGACATGGTATACTCTGCTTGTCTAAGAGAATATGACTGTTGTTTGGGAATTCCCTGAGTAGGTTTTGGAGGAGTGTGTAAATATCCTACATCTATCACCAAGGACAGTGCCAAGAGAGGATTTTGAGGGCTCACCCTCCACCCCGACCCCGTGAAATTTAAAAAAACAAACAAAAAAACTGCCTTATTTACGGTTTAGACAAAACAAAAAAATATAAGTATATAGCTTGTCATCACCATTTTAATGTTTAGGTATATTAAAAAAAAATAGTTTGTGATTGTGTTCATTAGTCAGACAACAAAGCTGGATAGACCAAGACAAAATATTAACAAGGGAAAATAGGAAGTATTAGTGAATGTGGGGATAGCTGTGAAAGAGGGTGAGTTTTTGAGATTAGGAAATAACAAAACCTTTCAAGTTAAAACTATTCGAGAACACATAAATTAGTCGGCAAAGAAAAAATAATCAGAGAGCGAGAATAGTATAAGTGGTAAAGGAGGTTGGGGTGTCTAGCTACACATCCCCGACTGGTTACATTTTGCGAAGATATAAATAGTGGCAGTTTGAGAACACATTTTTAGTGGGAAGAGCTCTTTATAAAATACAAACATATTTATTTGTGGTATGAATTGATCATATTTTACTGTATTATTAGTTTTAATTTACTAGTATTTACTAGTACTAGTATATATCAAATGTGAATGATGCAGATCACACGATTTGATGTATAAATAACAATGTGAAAACTGATTTAAGTTTCTTTTATAACTTCCAAAAGAGTGTCGTTCTATCTGAATATGACTGGAAGCAGTGTTGTCAGAATATCTGTGTTACTAACAAAATGTCAATCTCTTCTAGCTGGAATATTTTTGGATAATATACTTCTCTAGAATATATTTAGAATGGTATTACCTCAGATAATTTTAAATAAATATTCACCTAGAAGATATTAAGAATAATCTTTGTCTGATATATATTTTTTAATTTGATATCTTTATAAACTATTTGAATTTTTTTTTAAACATAGGCCATTATGTTTGAAAATATAAGAGGGTAGTTAAATAAATCTATAAAAAAAGGGGGGATTCATTCCAGAGAAAAAAAAAACTATTTTACTAGGGCAGGGCCCACCCACTACTTATACCTTTACCACCACTTATGCCATTATTTAAGAAGTGTTCAATATACACATTTTTGAACTTTGAGGGAGAAGGGGCTATATAAGTTTGTGAATGTTAAATAAAGTTGATAGCACTCAAAGTAAGTAATCCCTGCCATTAAAGTCTAGATAACTCCTAAGGTCATTTAATATTTGAAATTTTTCTTTGCCTGTAGCAGTTGGGAGGCTGTGCTTCCCAAACTTAAACCCACCCTGAAATTTTGGCCTAGCTACCGCCTTGTCTATCACGCACATGTTGTGTAAATTCGAAGAATACTGTAGTTAAGAGTTCAGAATACTTTAAAAAAGACTCTTTGCTACCTTTAGAGCTGACTTGAGTACAACGACATCTCCCGTGCTCTGGACCCATGGTTCCCCATCCACTTGTACTGGGATGTCAGAGTTGAGGTGGATCTTGATGTGACCGCCCTGAACACAAAATAGATACATAAAGTTAACTTCCTTAAGACTATCATACTTTATCCCTGCCTTTCTTTGTGAATAGTGAACACACAATTTGAAATGTTTCATTGTTCTATTTAAATGTGATATCTCTCATACAATTATGTTATAGTGATACGGAATTTTATTGCTAGTGATACCCAGCGATTGGGCGCCAATTAAAATGGTTCGGTATTATTGCCCCGTGATTGGGAGCCAATTAAAACGTCATATGTCTGTGATGGGCGCCAATTAAAACATTATTGAGTTTATTTAGATATATAAGCTGCGCGATGGGTGCCGATTAAAGTGCTAGAGTTGGTCATCCCCGCTATTTGCACCAATTAAAGTGGTATAGATTGTAATCATGATATTGCTCTGTTGTTTGAGCACTATCTATAATGATATTGGGTTTTGCGATGATGATGACGTGAGCATGCCTTACTGTGCACTTGCTTGCGGTATGTAATATGATTATTTCTGATATTTAATCTTATAAGTAAACAATACTTTTGATGTTGCACACTATTTATTTGAATGTTTACACCTTCTGTACTGAAGATATGATATATAAAATAACGTTTTTTTTTGTTAATTTCACAGATTGTTTTTCTGTGATTTTTCTCTCTAATATATTTAATGTACTCTATGGATTTAAGTTACTGGCACTGTGTGTATATTACCGCACTGTTAATTACTGTCTTACTGATTTATATTTTACTGGCACTCATAATTACTGTCTTACTGCTCTATAACCCGCCTCGGTGGTGTAGTTGGCTAACGTACTAGTCTTGTTGAGCTCGACTGCTGAGGATGGGGAGATCAAGGTTCGAATCTCGGTCGGGTGAATTGGGGGTGGTTTTTCCTAAATGGTTTTCCACTCCTCCACGCAAATGCGGGTTCACTTTCTCTAATTCAACCTTTCCAATTCCTAATCCATTAGCTTAATTAGTACTTAAAGCGTATAACCCGAACGGGTAGTAAGATGCAGTGCTAAATAATAAAAAAATAAAATACTGCTCTATATATTACCGACACTGTGTGGATTCATACGCACAAGTTGCTTATATATGACCTAACCCTTGCCTCTTGGGCCCCTTGTCAACAGTGTTAAAACTAACTAATGTATCAACTCCTCACAACAGGTGTTGTGAAGGCTAGCTTCCCATATGGGTAGAGGGACCCAGTGTATCACAAAATCTTTCAAATATGACGGAGTTAAATTTTTAAAGGGAAAAATTGTTTGTAGCGCAATATATTGAAATCACTTCTTTTTCATGGATGAAATACTAAAAGGGTATTTTATATACAGTTTATCTAAGAAAAATACACTTCATCCATTACTTTTTTAAATATATGAGAGGGGTCCAAAACAGTATCATTACAATATTATAACCACATTTCACTGTTAGTTTAGTGTTATAACGTTAGGTGTAACTTTTATTTTTAACTTTTACCATGTTAGTCATACTTCTAATTTACGAGATGAATCTCCAAAGTGTAGCCAAATAGGATTTTTTTTTTAAAGTTAATACATATTCTGCCAGAGACTATAGGATATTTGGCTTTTCAGTGACTAGCAGGCACGTAGCCAGGATTTCATTTTGGGGGGTTATCCAATGCTATGCTACCCCCACCCTGAATTTTTGTAAACCCCATTATTTATTACTTTGGTTATAGTATTTAAAAAATTTAAATGAAACGTTTTTGCAGTGTCACTAAATTCATATTGTTTTTGGGTCTGTTAGAAAAGAAGAAAGCAACAAATTTGCTAAATGAATTTACTATATTAAATTAACACAATTAAAGGTAACTAACCCAAGTCCAAATAATGAAACTACTATGTATATACAAAAATGTTAATGCACCACTATCTATCACTTTAACAATAGTAGTGGTAACCTGGTGGTCTAGGGGTAAGGTGTTGGACTTCTGTGCTGGGGTCCGGGGTTCAATCCTCGGCCTTGGTATAGATTTATCTGATTACCAAACTCTTACTTCACCTCTGACAAGACGTGTATTAATCACAACTTGTGAATGTGGGGAATGCTAGGCTGTAGGTCCTCCATTTCATCTCACAATCACCCTACCATTACACATTAGCATAAGTGTGTATAATCCAAATGGGTAGTAAGACGTGGTGCTAATAATAATAATAATACAATAGTAGTCTTCTGTTAGTTTTCTTGGCCATGACATCCAAAACGTCCACAGGTGTGAAATGCACTGGGTAGTAAATTGAAATCAGTGCCAGGCCAGTCAATCGTTCACTGCACATTGAGTTTCTTAAGTAAGTCTTAATCCTTTTCAATGAGGAAAATTACCTTTCGACCTCAGGGGTATCTCAAGGCCATGTTACAAGATAAGATCAACTAGCCACTCGGTCAGCCGTGCGCTGTAGCTTCCCATTGCTGTATTGGGTGATTGTTGTTGAGCCATTAGATTGATTAGTTAGGCCACTGACTGTGTCAAAGTTACAAGCAAGAGATCATACTTTATTTTTTATTGTATTTTTTTATCTTTCGTTAAATTTCGGGGGGTGTCTGGACCCGGAAACACCACCTGGCTATGGGCCTTCTAGGAGATGATTGGATTGCCAGTGACTAGAGTATTAGGGACCTACCTGTGCAATCCTCATGGCGGACCGAAGCCCTGACTGGATCTGTCCGAGGTGAACAACCCCGGTGACCCCCACGACCTCCAACATGCCATCCCAGTGATTGGGCTTGGAGAAGTGGTCCTCTTTCTCGGGCCCCCACGGGTTGGCCCCAGAGCCCCAGCTAGACAAACAACACAACACCAGTTAAACACTATATGCTAAGCAGTTAATAAACTAGTTATATTTAATGCTAGTGTTCTGGCGGTTAGCGAACTAAAGTACTTATCATAACCCATTTAGCAAGAGAAAGATGATGAATAGTGTAATCTCTTACTACTTTCTGTATTCAACTATTTAGTTCCAAGTGCCCATCTTTTTCTCAGTATGACAAATATACCTAACCACAAAGCTTGTGTGATACTTCAAAATTTTGAACCCAAATATGAATCTAACTTGGATTCCCATTTGATTTGAAATTTTTAATCTTAGTGATTTAAAAATCGTAATTGAATTCAAAATTTAAATCCAAAATGTATCTTAGAATTTGATTTGAAATTCCAATCCAATTGTCAAACTTATGAATACCTAGACTTTTATAGAAACTAACATCAATCCATAATTAAAATATAATCAACAATTTTATCCTAACATTTGGGGATAAACTTGGAGCTATTTTTATGTTATGTTTTAATTAGAAAAAAAGTTTATAAAAAATTTATTTTGATTCAAAATGTAGTAATTAGCAAAGGTTTGCGATTAAATTCTAAATTGAAAATCTTGGTTTCACACAGGCTTAAAAATCATACATATCACTCATATTGTTTGACATTTGTCTTACAACTAAAACTCCTCCACATTGATAATCGCACTGACAATCATGCAATATCATGCAGATACTGTTGCAATTAATTGTTCCTTGTGCTCTGGTTGTGTGTGTTCATCACCTGAGGATGTTGAGGATGATGATCCCCTCCACCTGCGGCAACTCAACCAGTTTCCCATCCACTTCCAGCCTAACCTCTTTGTGGAGGTCCTTGCACAGCTTACGACCTACCATTTTGCGCAAGCCCATCTTCACGTACACTCCTTTGTTGTGGAGCCTGGAACAGTATTGACATTCATTAGCACTAAAAAAAAATTTAATCTGATATATTTTTCAAAAAAATTTTTGAGTAAAAATGTCAAGTCATTCAATACCACAGGAAGGAAATGTATTCATGTAGTCATTGATTGTACTATTGAGGTATAAACATCTGTTATACTACATACTGGAAAACCTTTTCGATAGTGACATATTCATACACCAAGGGCTTTAGTCAACAATGTGAGTAAGAAAAGAACTTAAATCACTGCTAGTAATTTCATAGAACTTATTTATTATCTAATAGTTTTGGTGTTAACTTCCTTATGAGAATTTAAGTGAAAGTGGAAACTTTAAAATTTTGGATAGCATGATTAAATTAATTATATTTTCAAAAGATGGGAAATTTCCTATAGAAAATTAAAGAAAAATGTTCTGTCTCACATCTCTGGTTAACACTTTAGATAGATCAAAGCAAAATCTAAATTTGAATTATTATTTTCATATCTAGAATCCTCAATTATTGAATATTCTTAAGGTTTCAAGGATTTGAGGACCCACTGCTAGATAGTAGATGAGTGGGGTTATTCGGACCTAGGAATCACTCCTAGTGTGTGTCTGCTTTTAGGACACACAAGGAATAAATTACAACCTGACTATGATCTGAAACAAGTCTTTCAGAGTGGACTAATCATGGTTTTATTAAGATAATATATTTGTTCTGTTGAAAAATGAATACTGGTACTTAGTAACTAGAATTTAACCTCATACCTTTTGACTTAGCTCACTAATGTTTTGTTGCTGTTGTATTATCTTGCTTTATATCCTGATTGGGGTAGCTCAGTATTTAATTTTAACTTAACCTTGATTGTTCCTGGTACTAGAGTTGTTTTGTTCAAGGAAAACATAATATCTATACTCCAGTCCATTAATTTACCATTTAGTGAATTAGAAGAACAGGCCTAGTTTCGCAAAAACTTATTTCTGGCTTTGCCAGGAGCTAGAGCAGATCTAGTGCTGGTTTTCGGGATAAGGGGTAGCAATCTGTTTTCATAAGGCTCCTTCAAATATAAATTTAATAATTTTAACTAATCAAGATTTACATTTATAATAATTTTAATAATAATAATAATAATAATAATAATAATAATAATAATAATAATAATAATAATGCTGACTGAAATGGTATGGGCATGTAATGAAGATGGATAAGGAGAAGACGCCAAAGAAAATGATGTAAATGAAGTATGTAAGAAAAAGACTGCAAGGGAAGCCAAGAAAGAAAAGGGAGGAACAGATAACAGAAAGTTTACAAGCGAGAGGAGAAGAATGGATGCAATTAAAGGAGGAATAATGGTGGGAGGGTAGAGGAAGATGGAGGCATTTTACTAAACTGACTCGGTCACAGGCTGTAAACAGTTGATGATGATGATGATGATGAATAATAATGCTAGTTTATCAAAATAATTTTTAAGTATTAGAAAGAGGACTCGGGTAGAAAAAAAAAGTTTTGATAAACAAGTTTGTAATTTGAACATAGTACAAAAAACATAAAACAAAAAGTCAGTCACAATAAAAGTAATAAAAAGCTACATAAACCTAATATGTTCTAGTATTAGTAAAATCATATAAATACATACTAATTCAAATACTTTTTTATCATACAAAACTTGTTAATCTTTTTACTAGAAAATGTTAGTTTTAAGCCATTTGCTTTTCTGAACATTAGAGCTAAATTGAAAGAGCTACTGTTTAGATCATGTAGGAGATAGGGCAAGGGAGGTGTCAGAGCGAGTAATTCTTTACAACATTAAGGTATTGGTTTCAATATTTTTTATTGTTTTCTATGCACGGGGGGGAGAAGGAAGAAGGGCGATCGCCCTCAACCCCATTGCCCCACCCAAATCTGCCACTGGCCAGGAATAAAACCCACACAACTTAAATCAATAGGCAAAGATGATATTGACTAAGTTAATATGTTGAAATGTTGGAAAATAGTGTTAAGTGTTGTGCTGTTTTACGTTAAGTTGTTTATATCCGGTGAACTAATATAATTACATGGCCTTTATGTGTTTATTGAAAATATATATTAAGTGTTAAGGAAATTATTAGTGAGTAAATGTTTTGGTCTGTCTACAAATTATGTGTGTGCCACACCTCCATCAATCGGCAAGCTGCTGATTTTCTCTAACATCATGCAAACTCAGCCTTAAATAATGAATACAGAACCATCCTGGGAAGATCAGTAGCAATGTTTTAATCAATGCACGAATAAAATGTCCAGAGTATAACTTTCTTGTCAGATAGCATTTTTTCAGATAAATTTTAAGTGCATATTAAATACCTAGAGTTAAACTTGTTGGGGTTCTCCTCGCGAGCATTGTGGAAGTCTAGGCACAAATCGGCGTCAATGCCAATGCCAAAATAATTGTTCATAACGAAGATCTGCGTGTTGTCCTCGTTTGTCGCTCCCGCTGAAACAGAGGGGACACAAACAGGCAAAACAAAGACAATAGCCACCAAATTCGAACGTAGTCGAGAGCACTGTACCTCAATAATTCATAGACAATATCATGATTATTTATGACTCAAAAATAACAAATCCTTTTTTTTTTCCCTTGAAGGTCTTGAAAAGTTGCACATATTATTTTTATTTATTTTTTATTTTTAGCACCGCATATGTCTACTCGTTCAGGTTATATGTATGTACTAATTACACTAATGTGTTTGGGATTTGGGAGGTTAAATTTTATAGGAAGTGTACCCACATTTGCGTGGAGAGAGAGTGGGAGAATATTTAGGAAAAACATACTTCAGTAAACCAAACCAGGATCGAGCCCTGATCTCACCGTATTAGGCAGTTTAAGCCTATTGCGAGAGTAACCCCTTAGACTATGTGGCCACTGAAGAGAGGTGTGTTGTATTATTATTATTATTATTATTATTATTATTATTATTATTATTATTATTATTTCATATTTCAGAGGGTAGTAGATCTCTGGCCTCACCTTTTGGCTACATCCTTACAATAACTCACAAAATAATATGATACTTTATGATTCAATAATAAAACATCTCTATTTTTAATTTGACTTATTAAAAATATGCATTTTAATTGGAGATAGGTTGTAAGGTTGTATCCACTTTTTTTTCAAACTCAAATCTTAATTTTTAATATGAATCCTGAATTTCAAACCTGGATAAGAATCATATAGAACTTGATAAGTACAAATTTTCCCAAATAAGTAGGAATTTTTCTGGCTTTAATTTTAATTTTGTTCATGAGTGGTAAATTGATGATATGGGGCTTGGTTGTTAGATTCGTCCCATAATTGTTTTGGGTTAAATCATAAGTTTTCATCATAATAAATACAAAAAAACTAGAACTCAAAATCTGATAAAAAAATATATGTTTTTTAATTCTTGAATTTGAAATATCTTTAAGGACTCAAGAGATTCTGGGATTTGAAGGGCTCATCACTAATTTTAACTGTGATAAAATTTAGTATTAGTTGACATTTCAAGGGAGAGAGGGTATTCAGACCGCCAGTCCAGCATATTGATCATTGGGCTGCACATTTAAATGACTCATAGATTCAATGGGCCTAACCAGCGGGGTTTGGCGTCTGCTGGCTCTTGTCCTCGGTCTTCTCCTCTGGGTGGAACACGACGGTCCACCGGTCAAGACGTATCTCCTCTGCGTCAATCACATCCCTCAACAGATTCATGGGGTCCTCCCCTCCAGTGTACCCTGGACCCCACCGCAGCACCCGCGCTAAGTCATTGCCCGTGCCTAGAGGTACGATGGCACAGGCCGGGCTGGAACACTCGCTGTCCTGCCCCACGTTGTCTAGACACTGCAGCACCCAGCCTATGGTGCCATCACCTCCGCAAACCAGGATTTTGTAATTCTTGATGTGGCGGAACACGTACAAGCTGCATAAACATGCGACAGATTAATAATGATGGGAATTAATGTTATCATTACTAAGTTACTGGTGTCATACTAATTTCTTCAATAGAGTATCAAGCCGTGCACAAAATAATAAAATTATTAGTTTTACTAGCACCATGCTTCTTTGCTCAGTAATGAATCAAATAACGCATCAATTTAATAAAATAATTAGATTTAGATATGCCCTATCACATTCCTCAGCAAAGAATCAAGTAACATACCAAATTGATAAAAAAAAAAATCAGAATTACTGGCATTGTTCTTATTTCCTCAGTAAAGATTCAAGTATTGCACCAAACTGATAAAATAATTAGAGCTAATGCCCCCATGCTTCTTTCCTCAGTAAAGAATCATGTGGTGCAGAAAATTGATAAAGTAATTAGAGTTACTGGTACTGATGCCATGTTACTTTCCTCAGGAAATAATCAAGTAACTCACAAAACTGATAAAATAATACGATCTACTGGTATTATGTTACTTTCTCAAGTCTATAATCAAGATATGCACAAAACTGATAAAATAATAATAGCTACTGGTACTGTGCTACTTTCTTCAGTAAGGATTCAAGAAACACACCAAACTGATAAAATAGTTATAGTAACTGGTAGCAGTTGATATTTTGTAAAATTTACCCTGGAAGAGGTCCACCGTTGTCCAGATCAAACACCTGATAGGGATTAAGCAGTTTGCGGAAACTCGAGATAAGTTCCAATCCTTGGCAACCCCCTGACTTTACATTAACAAACACCAACAGAGGCTGGACTCCAGCCGGGACGGTGCTGGGCTCAATGCTTGGAAGCAGCATCACTGGAACAAAATCAAATCAGCATGACCCACATCCCACATGAGAGTGGATATTTGAAATAGGAACCTACTTAATTAAAACATTAGCTTAAGAGAAACAAAAATTTAACATATCTCATTTTCCTAAAAACTAGGAAAAAATGGAAAATATATCAATTAGGGAGGAAAAAAAATTATATTTTAAAATGAAAAATTTAAAATAAATGTACTATTCACAAATTTCAAGTTTATTTAATTTTCATTATTTAAACATTAGTTGTGGTTCTTCTTATGTATATTTTTGGTGTCACCTAACCTATGGCACTTGGTGCAAGTTCACAATCTGCCCGTTTACTATGCACCTCTAATTGTGTAGTCCAGGGGTCCTCAACCCTATGTCCACGGGCACCATGGCGTCTACTGACCCTTTGCTGTGGGCCTACCACTTTTTGTCCACAACTGATAAGTTTTTGAATAAGCTGTCACTTTTCTTACAAAACTCAGTGTATACCTATTGCCACTTCTGCTGCTCTCAAGAGTTGGGGATTGAGAGATCACCCTCTACTCAATTCAACCCCCTTATACAATCTTTCCCTTTCATTCCTTTTTCTTTGCCAAATTTACTTGGAACTACCAGTTTAATAGTTTCAAGATGGAAGTTTTTCCTAGTATAAAAGATTTAACCCTTCCACCTTTCTCATTAGACTCATACTTCCTATTTTCTTTGTCAATGTTTTTGTCTTAGTCTACCTAGTTTTGTTGCCTGATCAATATACAGAATAACTCATCATTATATCATCATCTGTTTCCAGCCTGTGACCGCGTCAGTTTAGTAAAATGCCTCCACCTTCCTCTATCCTTCCACCATTCTTCCTACTTTAATTGCTTCCATTCTTATCACTGGCACACATTTTGCTATCTGTTCCTCCCATCTCTTTTTTGGCCTCTCTTACAGTATTTTCCTACATACTTAATTTCCATAATTTTCTTTAGCATACTTTCTTTTTTCATCCTCATTACATGCCCATACCATCTCACTCTTGCTTCCTCTACTAACTTATGTACTCACTGTACCCCCACTCTTGCCCAGATAACTTCATTCCTAATCTTGTTTCTCCTTGTGACAACTAATATGCTCCTCACAAACAGCATCCCCATGGCCTCTACTTTCCTAGTTTCTCTTACATTCATTGTTCATGTTTCTGCTGCATGTGTGACAATGAGTACAAAGTAAGCCCTATACAGCACTTACTTACACTTAAAGGGCACTTCTCTTTTTGCTAGTAGATCTCTTACACACCTATGGAATAGAACAACTCCCCCTGCTGTCCTTTTCTCATTAAATCCTCTCTACTTCCCCCTTTTGCCTCAATCATGCTTCCAAGATATTTTACTTTCTGTATTTTTCTCAGCTCTACTCCATTCAAATTTATAGCTTTACTAGGCCTTATATTCTTCCTTATCATTATTTTCACTCCACATTTTCCATGCTAAATTTCACTCCACACTCTTTCACTTTCTCATTCCATTCTTGTAGTTGTTCCTGTACTTCCTCTTCCTTCTCCCCCCATACCAAAAAGTCATCAGCAAACATCATGGCTTTCAGTCTTTACTCCCCGAGTTTTCCTGCCACTTTGTTAATGATCATTTCCATTACCATTACAAATAGTAGTGGTGAGAGGACACTCCTCTGCTTCACTAATTTTTTTTATTTGGAACCACTCCATCCTCCCTCCATCTTAACACAACTGCCGTTATCCTCATATATGCTTTTCACTCTCATTACAAATCCTCTTTCCACTTCAGCCTACTCCATCGCTTTCCAAACTTTAAACACAACCACAGAATAACTGGTATTTTTAAAATGTACTTAAATACCAAAATGGTGGTGAGTAGTTATTTATTTTCTAGTACAATATCTTTATTTTGATCTTGTTAAAACTGTAAATAAGGCAGAATTATTTTATGTTTTCGTAAACTTAGAGGAGGTGGGTGTTGAACCACAAATCCACCCCTTCTCACTTCCTCCATAAATTTGCTTTGAAGAAAAATTGTACCCATCACAATATTGTTAGTCTTGAACGTGCTCTACAGCACAAAAAGGTTGGGGACCTCTGTTGTAGCCCAATGATGCTCACGTCTGTGTTATGTACTTTTTTTTAAAACTATGGCAAAGAAACACATTTGAAAAGTGAACTGAAGTGAGATGTATGATATGTAAGTGTGTGAACAAGAATAGAGAAGATGAAGGGATCAGAGTGTTTGAAGAAATGAATAGATAGATTGAGTTATTTTTACTAAGGGCTAACCTATATTTTCAGCTTACCTTCCTTTCTTATTTTATTACCTACTTGCACTGGTGGCCATGTAGTCTAAGGAATAATACTTAAAAAATATTGTATTGCTAATAGTGAAAAAAATGAAATTCGAATTTAAGCCTCTCCACACAGATGTGAGGACAATTCCTTCTCAAGCTTCCTTCCCTTTAGTTAAAGTAATCAATAGCCTTGTTGTTGAATGTATTATTTAATTTGTTTGTAATTTGCTATCACCTACATTTTACAGTATATTTGCACTGTTTTCCTGTATTTCATATTCATTATGAAACATCATCATAATAATAATAATAATTATTATTATTATTACTATGCTGGTTGAGTGTAAGTGAGAACGTTTTGTCAATAATCATGCCTAAATACAACTCACCGAGTAGATGCTTGTCCTCGTATCGAGACTCCCGCAGCGTATAGAGCGCTCTCACAGCTTTGTTGGAGTCCTCGTACGTAATCACCATTGACCCATACTCATAGTAGATTGGACCAATAGAGGAGAACTTGTTATCTGCAGAGTACAAAGGACATATGTCTACTCTTACACACTCACTTTCAAACAACAGGTCAGAAACAAACTTGCAATCATAAAATATACCAACACTTAAAATATTTAATAACAATTAAATTGCTAAAAGAGTGGAATAAACTTAGGTAATAGTACTCTGCCAATGTTAGGGGTTCATATAATATATTTTAAATATAATTGCAAACGACTACTGGACATGTAAATCAAACCTGATACTTTTGGCTTGGTGAATCAGTTCTAGACCATCGAGTACCCCTGACAATGCTACCAAAATGTATTCCACCCAAATAAGTCTACGTAGCCCTGCATAATTAACTAATTTGTACAATACTGCAACATGAAAGTCACCATCAAATCGGCAGGGCTTGTGTTTCTGATAGCTATTTAATAGCCAACAATCTTACATCCACCACAAACTTCAACTTAAATTATGAGAGCACAGGAGTCACTCCTGGATGGATCAATGGTAGATCATTGGCATGCTAAGTCAAAAACACAGAATTTAATTCCTGTGTCTTAAAGTCATTTTTCAAACATATTTAATCAAATCGGTTATTAGGGCATGCTTCAGCAGATGAACTTTATCTTCACATTAAGTTTGATTAACAATTAATTCAAAACACTTTTTAAACCTGACAATACAAGTAAAAAAACACTGTTTATAAAGTGATGTTGAGCATATCAAATCCTTATCTTTAATATAGTAATATATTAAAGAAATTGCTAATTAAATATGACTCTTAGTATTTTAATTTAATTAAACTATTTTGTTTGGTTTTTATAATGTTTTTCCTAAAGGAAGCTTTACTTTAAACATGTATGCAAAGTCAATTTTCCTAATTTTATTAGAAATAGTGAAAACTTTGCATTGGCATTGAACCAATCCATTAACTGGTATTTGAGGAAAAACTCAAATCAGGCTCTTAAAAGTGTTATTGTCAGATTTATTGACGTCTAAGAAATACAATAAAACAGAGATAATCCAATTTAATGACCAATTGTCCATCCTTACAGAGTGTAAATTTTACTTACATCCACTACTGTTTACAGCCTGCGGCCTGGATCAGTTATTCATTCAAGCCATATATTTTCCACTACCAGCTGGCTAGGCCTGCCATAACTTCATATGTCTTATAATTTACCTTAAGGCTAGGACAGGCACAACATTCAGTCCCTTGCCCTTAATTTATTAATGTGAAAGGGTAAACCCACATTTCAGCAATGATAAAAAATTTGGCTTGCCGGAAATCGAATCTGGGACCCTTAGCTCAGTAGACAGAGACACTATTGACTGAGCTAAGGTGTTGGATGGATTGTAAGTTATGGATTTAAAAGACATAGTCAAATAACTAAGGACTCAAGTAGAGAGTTATTCTAGGCAAACAATTGTAGTGAAAAGTGAACACTGCATAGTTCACATCTTGCAATATGTTAACTGGTACTGGTACATTAGAATAAACTTAGTAACCTTAGAATTGTGTTATGAATGTAAATGTAAAATTAGGATAGTGGTTAGAGTGTTTGACTCTGACCCTGGTAAGCAGGTGTTCAAACTCTTGAAAAGCTACTTCCATTGCAATACATTACTCAGTGAAATACTGCCTAATTGTTTGGAAATGTATAATAAGACAGTGTAGAAACACTGTACAGTAGTGTAAAGCAAGTGATAAATAAGCTAACCTGAAAGCATGTAGTCCCATATATCTTACTTTGTGTTTTATCTATTTTGTATTTCTCTCTTTATATGAAAAAAGAATAATTCTGAAAATTCAAAACAATATATATGTAACTGTGAAAAGTGAAAGATGAAATAAAGACAGAAGTGTGTTTGTTTCTATCTAGGCCTAACCTAACTATTCTTTCAGGTTGGTTTCCTTCACTATCAATTACTTTAAATTATTGTACAGTGTTTGTACACTTTCTTACTATACATTAGATTATTTAGGTCATCATATTTTTTGAATAATAAAGTGTCTTGACTAACTACCTTTTCCGAGGAACTCAATCAACATGTTCTCGTAGTTGCGCTGTGAGAGGTTGGGTGGCAGATTCCCGACGAACAGCGCAAGGTTAGGACCGTGGGGGTCCTGCTTCAGCTGCAGGTAGAACCTCATCAGTTCCATCTGACGGATCGAGTCTTTTCCTAGCTGTTTTACAATCTCCCACGGGCGCTCATTCCAAGACAGCACTCTCTCTGTCACTGCTAACAGAGGGAGCAAGACCAACCCTTCTCTTTACACCTGGATCTGCATGTACTTTAATATTTTAATTAATATTAGCCATAGGTTTGATGAAAAGATGTTTTTTTAATTGTTGGCATTCACTTAAATAATGACCTTCCTGTCAGATTTCTACCAAGGGGGTGGGTGTGTTTAGTAAAAGTTCCTGCACTATATACTTTTATCGCCCATGTTAAGGTAGTATGCAGATGTTAAGTTCCCTAACCTCCACGGTCCAATAGAATCTCGCTCATGCGATAGTCCTCAGTTTTAGAGTTGTCCAGTCCAAATCTCCCGAGGGACTCCCTGATAAGGTCAGCAATGGTTATGTCACTGCTGACAGGAATAGTGCAGTAGGCCTCTGATACAGGGAGTTTCCCCGGGTATACTCTCGATTCGCCGGCCTCACAATCCCTGTGAAAGACAATTTATATTAGTAGTGGACAGAAATAGAGAGAGGAATATGAAATGGTTTATCAACAGAGATGAATGGAATAGTGATATGACAATGATATAAGTGATTAGAGAGGAGATGAAGACACAGTGAGAGGTAAATAGAACAGGGAAGTTGATAGAAAATGAGGTAAATAGAACAGGAAGGTATAGAAACAATGAGTAAAATAGAACAAGAAGGTGTAGAGGGAATGAGGTAAATATAAAAGAAAGGTTTAGAGATGATGGGGTGTATATAATAAGAAAGTTTAGAAAGAATGGGGTGAATAGAACAGGAAGATATAGAAACAATGAGTAAAATAGAACAAGAAGGTGTAGAGGGAATAAGGTAAGTATAAAAGAAAGGTTTAGAGATGATGGGGTGGATATAATAAGAAAGTTTAGAAAGAATGGGGTGAATAGAACAGGAAGATATTGAGAGAAGAGGGAAATAAAACTGGAAGACATTGAGGTGATAGTGTGAGTAAAACAGGAAGGTGTAGAAGGAATTAGGTAAATATAACAAAGATATAGAGAAGATGAGGCAAAGGAAGATTTAGAGAGTGTGGGGAAAATATAGGATATAAAGAAGAAGTTATGGAGGTGGAGTATTACATAGAAATATATAATGTCTGAATATTTGATTATTTTTTCATCTAGTAAAAAACCTAAATTCAAAACTAGGTACTAGCAGAATGTGTTTCTTAACCTGGATCCATTAGTTTTTCTACCACTATTAGTAGATATGTCACGGTGGGTGGAAAGAATGTGGAGTGTTGAAATGTTATCACCACACATATTCCATAGAATTTCATGAACCTCCTTATAAGGGGATCTAGTAAATTCTAGCAGTGTCTTAGGCATGAGAATTTTATATTTCTGATTTCATGGGGTGGGGAACGTTAACAATCTTACCTCACCACTTTGCTCGCCATCACAATTTCCCCACCCCCCACCCCACCCCATTTATTCAAGGTATTTAGCGTGCACTCTCTGAACCAACTGATTATATTTATCAGCACATAACTTATAAACTACCTTAAATATAGAACAGACACAACATCTAGACCCCGGCCATTAATTCATCACTGTGAAAGGGGAAAAACCCTCATTTCACTAATGATAAATTTTTCAACCATGCTTGGAATCAAACCCAGGACTCACATCTCAGCAGACAAACACCCTACCGACCGAGCTAAGGTGTCAAATTCAACAAAAATCAAACTAACTTAAAGCGCAAGAAAACCGCCGGCCTCTTCCCTTCCTTCCGATGCAGGTTGAGGACCGGGAGGGGGTCGGCAAGGCGGCTCTCGCTAAACCTGCTTTCTTCAGATGCATACAGGTCTGTCAAGTAGAAGTTTCCTGCAGAAACAACGAAAGTATTAAACTTTCAACTGGGGGAACTAATATAATAGGACCAAGCCAAGCTTATAAGGTTAGTCATTAATTCTTGATCAATGAGCATTTATTTTATAGGATGTCACTTAAAGATAGATGTATATATGCTTTATATTAATTGGTGAATGTATGTATGCTATTATCAAAGAGCTCCCTATGTCATAAAAGGTGGCTGAGGTCTATAATGTCTCAAGCTATAAATTTACACAACAATCACAAAATTACTGAACTGTCAATGGCCTTTTCTAAAAACCTGTGATTAGGAAAAGCAACTAAGTTGACTTAGGCAATTTTTTTAACTAGTTATGATGGCTAGTACAGTTTTAGTGAGGCCTCATGTATCACCAATTTATTAAAAAATAACACTATGAGCTAATTAATTTAAATGTAAAGTTCTCAGTTTACAGTAACTTCTCTCTTTTTTTTGACAGCTAGAAATCTATTAAAGGACAGTGGTTATATAAATTTGCATTACTTGTTAAAAGACTAAATATTTTTTAGGTGGATAGGTATAATAATATGTATTTGTTTAATTTTACATATGTCATAAGAATATAAAACTACCCAGGGTTAACTAAAACTTGTATTAAAATCAAAACTGCTGTGGGCCTATTCATAACATTTCATTTAAATTAATAATTTAAGTTTAAGGAAAAGATTGTTTTACCAGTGCAATCATATAAATTATAAAAATATTAAAAGAAATTACCATCATTAATAAAATTACAGATCGCTTTCACAAATGGTTTCAGTCTTATTTTGAAACAGGAAAATGAAAAACTAAGAAAAATATAATAATTGTACAAGCCAGGTCCTGCTGCTATCTACATATTTTGGCAAAGCTTTGTACCTCTCTTTTATATTATAATATATTTCGATGCAGGACCTGAGTTTGGATTAATTTCTGTGAATATAAGAAGGGGAAATAAACAAATTCAGAGGGTGAAGTAAACAAATTAAAAGGAGGAGCAAAACAAATTTAGAGGAGAGAAATTTATTTCAGGGGGGCAAATTTTTATTTAATGAGAGCAAATATATTTCAGGAGGGGCCAATGTCCCCCTCAACCTGATAACACTGAAACTAAATGCATTTAACTTGCATGAACAAGTCCTCTAAAAGGAGTGTTCCTAATGCTGAATCCAATGACACCTCACGGTCATCCTTGCTGTTGACACCAAAAGTCCTTTTAAATGCCCTCCCAACAGAGGACCCTATATCACTGTAGCTCACCAGGGTCCTTTAGGATATGAAATGCTCTCAGGGCGGCCGTCAACAACTGCTCCATATTAGCTTGCCTGGCAACCACAATCACTCGGAAAATACGCCTCCGGAAAGAACTGTTGCCGTCATAAACCTTGATCATTTCTAGAGCAGTACAACAATGACTGCGTTATAAATAACATATATACAAATTGCTGCATCCAATATGTGATAATCAAGACACTTGTACAAATATGGTAATGAGATTAATACCATTATAAAATATACTATCTTTAATAATAAGATATTCCTATAATAGGGCAACAATTTCATAATGACTAAATGAAGATGATATACCCCTTTGATAATAATTTGATTGAGAGTCTTTGTAAAAATATTAAAATTAAGCTTAAGATGACTTCAAATATTGAATTTTATTGTTTATAATATGAAAAGAACAACACAGGTCCAATTTATGTGTTTTTGTGTCATTTTTCAACTATAATTAATATATTTAAAAAATATATATCCCTGTGAATAGCTGTCAACAATAACAAATGATAATTTCCATTAGTTGTTAATTGATTTTGTTAAAAATAAGTTTTCAGAGATTTTAAGAGGTTATAGGCCTACATTTTACTCAAAGTAATTTCAGTGCTTCATTGTTTTGCTGAAGAACAATTTATCATATTCTGTATCCGAAATATAACACCTATTTTTTATCACTAATATGGCGATCCTACAAAAATATTTGTTGGATCAGCTTTGAATTACTTTGTTGCTCATAGAACATATCACTCTCTAGTCTGTTTACATTAACATTGACCTTTAAATAGGATTGTAAAGTTACTAAAAACATAAATCAACTTTAATTGCCAAACTGACAAAACACAATTGCATATGTTAACATAAGTTATCCTCCCTCTCTCCCTTTCATCCCCTACCCCCAAAATGGTATAGGGTAGTCAAATCAAATGGGAGAAGAAGGGGGAAAGACAAAATACAAGAGAGAGAAGAGTTTAAACTCTTATTACAAACCCTTGTTTTTAGTATAGGATAGAAGAAATTTATTAATCTCTGCATACAAACAAAAATGCATGAAAAGTGAGTTTTTAACCAACCCAGCTAACCAAACCCCCTCGCACTACCGCCTTTCCAGCCTATATAGGAAAATAATTTGACTGTAAACACAATTACATCACATCCCATCCTAGTGGTATTTTTTTTACCAGATTCTAACTGACAGCCAGACAAAGTCTCAGACCTTCTATTCTCAAGGACCAGATAACTGACCTTCGTCTCTGTCTTCCTTTTCTTTCTCTTTACTCCTATCCTTGGCCGAGGAAGTGTGCTGCTGCAAGTACTCATCATTGTCTCTGTACCTAGCGGTGTCTCCACTGCTAAACTCCTCCGAGATGCTGCGAGCTGTACCAAAATGACAACAAACAAAATTCTCATTCCAGATGTTTTTACACAGTAATTATTATTTATTATTTTTTTTTCAAAGTTGAGTAGGAACCTTCATAATTCATATTAGTTGGTTATCTAATGGAGATAGAAGTGAGAGGTTTCATTGAATTAATGTTGCAAAATGTTCATATCTGTCTTTATATGTTAAACTAGTAGTACTGTATGCAATGGCATCCAAGCCATAAAAAAAAAGTGGTACTGTGAGTGTACCCCTTCAATATCTAGACACCCCTTTCCCCTCTCTGACTCAGATAAATTTGGGAAAAAGAGTGGACTTCCCCTCACCAATTATTTCTAAACATTCAGCACATCTTGAAGTTATTTCCAGAGGGTTCCCTCCATTATTTTACCACTCTCCCTTCATTTTTATTTTTGAAATATTTTCCTCTACACCTCTCTGCACCCAACCCTTTTTACAAATATTATGACTTCAAAGCCTTGAACTTGGAATGAGCACCACTAACTCTATGTATGCACGTACTGTTATTTAACGCAACAAAACAATAATTTTATTGCAGCAAATTCCAATCACTCTAATCTTTCCTTCAAGAAGAAAAATTGATACATTTAATAAAAAAAACAAAAAAAAACAGGCCACCACCGTGGTTCGGATTCCACGTTAAACTGTAGGTCCTTCATTTCATCTCACAATCACCCTACCATTACACATTAGCGTAAGTGTGTATAACCTGAACGGGTAGTAAGACGCGGTGCTAATAATAATAATAATAATAATAATAATAAAAAGAAAAAAAAGGCATTCAATATTATAGATTGAGCATAAATTGGTTTGAGGGGGCCCATGAATGTTGTTATGGGAGATTTGTGCTACTAATTGGTAAAAAAATAAAGTTTATTAGAGCAGGAGGGATAGCCAGCACATTTATTATATCAGGTTAGTTACGAGAGTAGAAATTGCAGAGAAGAAAAACTAAAACACATTTTAACCCCACTTTTTTTTTTCAATCAAAGTTATCTTCCTCAGGAGATGAGATTAGACAGGTAGTTGAACAAGGCCTTTATTTTGTGTGTGTATGTAAGTGTTTTAAGAATCAAATAGCCAAGGCTATTATATTTTTTTTATTGAGGATTTACTCATATCTAGATATCATATTCTGATATATTCATATTAAGAATTTATAATAATTATATTATAATTGTAAGGGATCACATATTTAAAAATCAAATAGCCAAAGCTATTATAATTGTTTAATAAGGATTTACTCGCATCTAGATATCATATTCTGATCTTTTTATTTTCATATATTATAGAAATGAGGGTGAGTCTTCAGGAATAATTTATGTCTCAAAATAGACAGTTAATAATAGGTGGATAAGTGATTAAAAATGTAGAGCAGTATTTAGATGTAGTTATTAATAGAAAACATAACTTACATGTCAAGACTATGGTACAACAAATGCAGAGCAGGGTAGTGACAATAATTTTAAAATTTAGTAAACATACAATTATCATAGCTATTAATGTTATTTTGAGTCATCTAGATTGGGGTAGTGTAAAACTAATAACCAAATACAATGCAATGTGTTTGATATTTAAAAGATATACCTAATAAGTTGATACCAAATTAACCAAGAGAGAAATAAATAAATTTGTATAGGTATTCATAGATATAAAAGGTAAAATAACAACTTCTGCCCTAAATCTACAAATAAGATGGCTACAAAAAATGTAGTTTTTGATAAGGTACCGGTACTAAAAGACTTTTAACCTACCTCGTTTAAGGTGAGAGTAAAAATACTTGTATTTGAGAAATAATAGAAGAAAAAACACATATACCTACTCTGTTTACCTACTATAATGTTCGCATATATTGAAATAAAGCTTATTATTATCAAATAAAATAAACACATGACACATAACTCTGCTTTTACATTTATAAATTTGAATAGGTCATATGTTAAAATCTTCTAATAATGAGGCCCTGACTGATCCTGTTCTTCATTTGTATTTACAGTGATGACTCTTTTGTTTAAATATATGATAAAACAATATAACATTAAGAAAATTAATCTAAATAATTGTTTGGTATATTTCTAAACATTCTATAGACAACATTGAACAAACAAAATAATCAGTCAAATAGTCTGGTAGTAATAATTAGCATTTAAAAGACAGCCTAACAAATCTGTTGCAAACCAATTTTTGGCCCAAAGTGCTGTTAAGTGGGTATATCCTATTTAAAATAGAAAAAATCTTTAAGTGTTTTACCAGAGCTTCCTTCACCTCTTTACCAATAAAAAGGACAAATGTAACAACATTTTTAATATTTCCAAGTTGTTGGATACTGTTCCAATTAAAAACTGTTCATTTCCAGCCATTTAGTATTGATTTGGAGTGGTCTTTTTACCTTCCTACAGAGTTTCAGTTTTCTACACATTGGAAGTAGATGTTTACTATTAGTTTTTGAAATGTTGAGCCCCACAACCGCTTTTCTCTAATTCACTCTGAAATTTCAAATGTTATCTAAAGTTGTTTCTCAACCTGTCTGTCAAATTTAATTTTTTTACCTCAATATACAAGTTTGTTTTAAATTAAAGGCTTTCCATTTCCGGGAGCTCTATTTTGAAATTTCCCAATTATAGATGTATCTAGTTATATGGGGCAATCACACCACTACTTTCCTGCTAAGCAAAATTTCAAGTTTACAAGCCCAGGCGTTCCCACTTTCTTAGGGGATGGAATTTGAAAAACTCCCAAACATGTCTAACCCAATTATTATAGAAAGGAACATTCATTGTAATTGTCGAGGTTTCTAAGCTCACTGGTTCAAAAGA
This sequence comes from Timema cristinae, assembly GCA_039000515.1. NCBI lineage: Eukaryota > Metazoa > Arthropoda > Insecta > Phasmatodea > Timematidae > Timema > Timema cristinae. The sequence goes on from JBCFYV010011172.1 coordinate 73,464,239, forward strand.
TACATAATTGGATTTTGAAAACTTTCAACCTCTTTTTTTCACCCCTTGAAGGTCAAGTTTCGCAAAAACACGTCTTATCTTTAGTTTAGGGCCTAAAAGGAACCTTAGGGCAAGATTTCAAGTTTACAGGCCCATGGGTTGGGGAAATATAGTGATGAGTGAATAAGTCAATGGGTTTTGCCTTTTTATTATATAAATTATGTTCAGCTTTTTTTGTTTATTTCTACTTGCACATGTTTTAATATTTTTATACTTCTCAGAAATATATATTTAAAGAAATAACAATCTATCAGTTAATGAAATTCAACACAAATTGGTGACAGTAAAAGGTCATTTTGCTTATCACTTGTCTTGTTGTTTTGTAGTGTTTGTAATTCTATCATGTTTTGGGAATACAATAAAATAATTAATTGTCATTTTAAATGTTTGAACCATATCTTAACTACGCTATATTTTTTAATACATTGGGCAAAACATAATTTCTATCCAAATTACCTAGATACTGTGAGCTACAGTCATATGCTCATACCAAATGACTGAAAATATGATCAGTGCATTCTTTTGGTCATGTTTAGTGATAGTAACTTATCTCTAGAGATGTTGGAGGAATAAAGAAATGTGTTTAGTGCATAGTTTCTAACTTGGTGTCTCAGTTGGCATATCATTGGTCGGTCACTTTGCTAAGCTTGCGAGGAAACTTACCTTGCTATCAGCAAAAAGTTCAAGTACCTACCATGCATCACACAAAACATAACTAACAACATGCTGAGCTTAGAAGATGCATGCTAGCATGAGTAACAACAACATTTTGAACACGCTAACATCAATAGACATCCTCAATATCCAAGAGTGTTGGTGCCCCTGACTTCAAAGGCCTCCAGCTGGAAGCCTGTTTAGTTTGGTAGTGGGCAGGAGTTCTATAGAACGAGGCTGTCCCGTATGCTTATATTTAGAGATGCAATGTGCACATAGTACATAAATAGATGGTTATATAGCTAAATAAATAAATTCACATAAAACAGTGGTACACCCAAGGTGGAGCAAGCAGGGAATTTATCCCCCACTCACTTAAATAACAAATCATTTTAATTCAATCTAAAAATGGATATATGAAGTACAGTAAAAACAATAGAGCAATGGAGGTGTGTCGAATGTAGAGAATACATTTTAAGAGCAGGCTTATTAATTTATATTAAAAATATGTTATTTATCTTACACATATCAGAGCACCCTTAAAATTCAAAATTGTAATAAAGTACAGAAATATTAGCTTTGATACATCAGGTACAACTTCCATATTTAAATTTCCGAGGACACCAATGCCTTACAAGATCCAAAAAAACTTTTCTTTTTTTGCATCTTGAAAGTTTATAATATACCAATTGATTTACCTGTTTAGTCCAAATCCAACTTAAGAAATAAATTGGTTTTAGTATGTTAAATTCCTTTAAAGTTTATTACCTACTAATGAAGTTAATTTACAATTAAAAAAACTTTCCATTACTCATCAACAGTCCTAGCTGAATTATTACTAGCCTAACCTAGAACTTCTTGGAAATGAGATTACAACATTTCCAATTTGAAGCACAAAATTAATGAAACAAACTTTTAATGCAAAAATATAAATAAATGAAAATAGGTTACCTCCTTGAATATTTGTTATAGTTATATGACATTTTAAACATATCTGTTACAAAAGAGAAAGTTAAATCGTTACAAAATAAGGTATTTATAAATGAATATATTATAATCAAATATGGCTTGTATAAGAACATAAACATAGTATCTGTATGATATAATTCAGTAAATGTTTCTATTTATTTTAAGTAGGTAGTCTTCTTAAAAGTTATTTTTAACAACTTGGATTAGCAGAAGAAACTAAACAGATAGACACTATCATTATTTACTATGATGAATTTTAATTATCTCTATAATATAGCCATTGTAAGATCAATACAAGGCAAGGAATTTTCCCTGTGTGCTTACTATGTTACTTCAATAATAGGCGGGAGCTATGTTATGTGTCCTAACATTTTTATTTCAATACAAGGCAGAACTTTGCTCTGTGTCCTAACATTGTTACTTCAATACGAGGAAAGGACCCTGATTTGTGTACTAACATTGTTATTTCAGTACAAGACAAAGACTCTGCTTTGTGCCCTAACATTGTTACTTCAATATGAGGAAAGGACTCTACTCTGTATCCTAGCATTGTTATTTCAATACGAGGCAAGGACCTTGCTTTGTGTCCTGACATTGTTACATCAATACGAGGAAAGAACTCTGTCCTGTTTCCTAACATTGTTACTTCAATACGAGGAAAGAACTCTGTCCTGTGTCTACCTATACATTTTGTTTTTTACTTCACTACGAGACAAGGACTCTGCCCTGTGTTATAACATTGTTATTTAAATACAAGGCAAGGACTCAGCTATTTCTCATAACTTTGCTACTTCAATACTAGGCAAGGGTTATGCTCAAAGAAGAACTAATATTTCTCTTACCTAATATTCTTAAACTAAAATGGTATTATGAGAAATATAGCCATAGCACACACCGTATAAGTCTTATTGCAAAGGATGCACTACTAATCAGTTATGAAGTGTAGGTTAGGTACCCAATCACCAGTAGCCAATGTACCAATACTGCCTCATGTCAGCCATATTTGTTATTTGGCAAGAACTGAACAGAATCAAATTAACTCACTTGTAACATTTTGTTGACTTATACCTCTGACGTTGTTGAGCACAGAAACGAGAAGCTTCAGGAGAGAAGGGCATAACAAGGGGTCTTAAACAAAAGAAAGAAAGAAAATTCACAGAACAAAAAAAAAATGCTCCAAATAAAGTAGGATTTAACAATGAAGTTAAAAAAAAATTAAAGTTCCAAATATCCTAAGAAGTTGTATTTCAGATGGACTCTACTATTAAATTTAACTTTACTATAAAATAGCCCAAGGGCATCTTTAAAATCTATAATTCTGTTAGATTGCATATTTTTGCATGAAATGTAAACTTATTTGTTTTCTAAAATAAACGGTTGAGATGGATTTGTATTGCCGTTGACTTCAAAGCAAAGCTGTTAGTTACAATTTATTTGTCATGATTGAATACCTAATTAATTGTAAATGATACAATTACATCCTAATAATATTTAGGACTCTACTCAAATCCTTATTAATATTTATTTATTTAGGAGAAGGGAGAGGTTATGCCAGCTATGGATTGTGGTGAACTCCCTCAAAAGAAGATGCCAAGTAATTGAATCCCTTTTGAAGCGATAAAAGTGTTTTAAAACATAATTTGACGGCTAGCTGAGGGGAGTTGTACAATTATCCAATAAGCTACTAGCCTAGACATTGGCAAGATACAAAAAAATACATTACTAATCATACTTCCCGGGGAGTAGAGGGGAGAAGAAGGTTTGGCTATTCTGCCTCTGATTTTTTTTTTAATTCTTGTTTAGCGAATGGTATTCTGACCGGGAGAAACCTGACATTCAATTCGGCCGCTTGTATGTAGACCAGCAGTTCCCAAAGCGTGCTCCACGAAAAGATTGGAAAGAAAAATAAATAAAATAAATGTGACAAGATCTCAAAACTTTGAATTTGTGTGGCCATGAAATGTGTATATGTAAGTATTGGGTAGAAATTATTTATTTCCTGTAGCGTGCTGTAAAACAGTGTGTGTCAGTCATCTTTGCCCACCCACATCTTTTGTAACCGTGCAAAACATCAATAACGTTGGTGAAGCACACAGACTGCATGCGGCAATACCAGACAGAGACACTAAAAGGTGCCAGTTAACACCGTCTCTGTGAGAACTTTGCCACGCTTTCAGATACGATTGCTAGCTTCAACACCTTTCCAGAATTTTCTGGGAAATTTCTATTGCCTATTAAAACCTTGAGTTTCTTCGCACCTTCAGTCAATTGCAGTTCAGTCAGTATTAATTTGAGAGTCGAAACAAGTCAAGTCGCAGTGCAGTGTTATTTATCATTTCAACTGTTATTTTCTGGAAGAACTCCACAAAAGAAATAAAAAAAACTTTTGGATTGTGTCGGAAAATCCACTCTGTCTGACATCGCAGCAATATGATAGCTTGATTGATTAGACATTAGATTCTGTGTTAAAAGAGACTTTTGCAACTAAGATTTCACTATCAGAATTTTGGTGTCAGCTAAGAGACCAATTTGAAGTTTTGTCAGATAAAGGGTAAATCATCCTTCTGCCCTTTGCAACAACTTACTTATGTGAATCAGTATTCTCTGCTTATGTGGCTACTAAAACAAAATACAGATCCCTCCTCAAGACAAAGCCAGATATTTGGTTGCAGCTGTTCCATATTCAACCAGAAATAGCCATGGAGTGCTAGTGACCGTGAGTTTAGGGCAGTATTTTTGCAGTTTTTATAGCACAAACATCTTTTGGCCAAAATAAATCAAATATTTCTTCTATAGAAACATAGAGTTTTGTTTTCTGCACATGCTAATCTCAACAGTTGTTGAATAGCTGTCATGAGCATGGCGGCATTTGGTGACAAACTTTTATCTTTATAGAATCTATGATTCTATAGAAGAAATAGTTGATATATTTTGGCCAAAAAATGTTTGTGATATAAAAACTGCAAAATTAATGCACTAAACTCGCGCTCACTAGTACCCCGCCTTAAGCAAATCAAAACAATCTCATCCCTATCATTGTAATCAAAGTTCACGGTCTAGACTTTATCGTTCTTTTTTTTTATGTCAAGTCACTTTTTTTTGTAGCAATGAAAATGGATTTAAATATCATATATATGTGGGTCACATAATATTGTGGATTAATAATACCTACTTTGAATTTGTTATCAAATGTGTTGCCTTACTTTAAGTTTTTTGTGTTTTTTTTATATAATTAAGTAAGTTCCTTATTTATCTGAAATTAGTGGAGAGAATAACATTTTGAATGAAGTAAAACTTTATGTTTAACATGCTCAAATTTTTAAACATGCTTTTTCCTCTTGAATACTGCTGTCATTCAGTTAAATACCTATGTAGGTACTAGGTGAAAGCATCGTAGCCCTTAAGCCAATTGATATTTTGAGAAAACTATATTTAAAATTCCGATTTTCAATGGGAAAAAATTAAGTTTAGATCAAAATTTAAGATATTTAGAACTCGAAAAATAATTCGTACTTTTGCAATAGGATAAAATATCGACAAACAACTTTAAAAGTGCAGTTAGGTAAAAACAGTAAAAAAATGCAAATACGTGCCTTTGGCATCAGGGCAACGATAGTGCTCCGTAACAAATTTCTTTCTTGAAAAGTGATTCACGATTCAAAAAGTTTGTGAACTACTGATGTAGACTATTCGTCGCTCTGGTGGCACAAAGCGTTGCCCAGGGTTCACCATAGGAGGTACTCTTCACATACCCGCACTGAGATGTTATTAAATATGGAGGAGTGAGTCAGTGGGAATCTTAAACCTAACTTTTGCCCAATTTACCAACCACTGGCGACCGTTGGGATAATTCCCCTTGAGAGAAAGATATTCAAGGTACCAGCTGGGAATCAATCCCGGGATATCTATGTTCACAGCCAGTTGCATTGACCACTACACCATGGGAAGATCCTGATAATGACTCTTTAGACATTGGATACTAATTTTTAAGTGTCTATAAAATATTATTGTTGGTAATATCAGGTAACCAGGAGCTAGTGGTTTCCTCTGTACTCCAGTCATGGACGTGGGAATGCTGGCCAGCTGGTTTTGCCAGCTAAAGTTACCAAAATCCCGCCAAAAGTGATCAAAATTATGTAATATTGTGCTAGATTTTAAATAAATGAAGTTACATTTCCAAGGAAAGGATATATTTTTTGTTTTCTTAGGCAGTCGTTAAGGGCGTCGCACAAAATATATTTGGTGGAAGGGGTGAGACATTGAATTCTCAAAATAGGCCTTCTGAAATTAGAAAGATTCTCAGGTAACAATGGCAACATCGATAACACCTGAGGTATGGAGATATTGAATATCACCCAGTTAATAGAGGGTTCAAGGGGAATAATTGGGCCTTGAATTGAGGATTTAGGCAAGCGTCTTTTCAAAGTTATTTGTAAATGATGGATTTTTCAATCTGATGGTGTTATTTGTTTTGGCATTCACCATTATTGCGTGCCAGAAAACCAACACATATCGGCTCATGAAAACTCCAGGCTTCATCAAGCGATCAACATAAGACATTACCTAATCTTCTTGAGGCTACTAGTATAGTGTAGTGGCTACTAGTGCTAGCATTAGTAGCCTTAAAACTAGTAGGCAGTGACAACGGCGCTACTACCCCGGGCACTACCACCCCCAACGCGACGCCCCTGACAGTCATAGATTAGGCCTCTCTAGCAAAGAAATTAAACGTGAGGTCGACTTTAAAATAAACTTATTTTATCCTCAAAATATATTGACTAGCTCGAATCTCTTACAGAAGAGAATATTTTTGCAAATTAGTATTGTAAGCCATAAGCATGTGCAGTACAGTTCACTAGGGAGTGCATACTCCGGAAATGCTCCTCCCACCCACCCTCATTGACCAGTAAAGGGCTCGGAGACCGTAGATATTACTTTTGTGAAAAGGGGTTGGAGGGAGTAGCGAGTAACAATTTATAAAGTTTTAAAGAACATTATTTGTAATCATCAAACAAAGGAAAATAAATTTTGACCAACCTTTTACCTTTATGTTAATCAACAACTTAAGTTTACTTTCAAAATACAAACTTAAAAAAAGGGTGTATATATTATAATGAGCTAACCGAAATAGACCAAGACATATTAATTCTGAGCATTTTGAAATTTATATATTACTCAATTTGACATGTAGTGCGTAATCTACATTTTAAACATCTTGTGAATGTGGGGAATGCCAGGCCGCCACCGTGGTTCGGATTCCACGTTAAACTGTAGGTCCTTCATTTCATCTCACAATCACCCTATCATTACACATTAGCGTAAGTGCGTATAACCCGAACGGGTAGTAAGACGCGGTGCTAATAATAATAATAATAATAATAATAATAATAATAATAATAATAATAATAATAATAATTATATTTTAAAATACAAAGATTATATACGGGATTTAATTAAAAAGCATCTACATTTCTCATTATAAATCTAAGTGTTTAGTAGATAGGTGTGTGTACGGGGTGGTTCTATTCTAAACACTTAGATTTATAATGACAAATAATACTTTCAGAATCCCCTTGAAAAAGGCAATGGAATCATTAATAGAAAATTGAACTGTAATTTACCAAAATTGCACCTAAATTATTTTAAAATCGAGAAAACTAAACAAAAAACACTGAAATTATAAGTAAAATTCAAAAAAGCTATTATCCCTGCATGCCGTTATTTGATTATTTTAGCCGCCATACCAATTTTAAATCACGCTAGATTTAGCGGCAAAAAAGCCGAGCTGGCAACACTGTAGACCAGCATACGAGAGCTACACTATAATAACATTCTTGTGAGTCCTGTTATCAACTAAACTCGTAAACAAACAATGCGGGAGATAAGGCTCTCCTGTATAAAATACGATGTGAGGAGATGTTCTCGCTGTACGGCCAGGTGGCCTATATAGTGGCCAAGGGACAGTCATTCGAGAAAAAACCTTCACATCCCTCTCGTATTTAAAGTGCACTTTCTAAACATGGGGCAAGGTCAGTAACGAAAGATAGACACTATCTTAACACACAACAACATGAGGAGACATGATATCCAGGTCTATAAAATGATCCTTAGCCATATCGACTTATGTTAAGGTTACTGGTTTGATTTCAAGTAATATTTGATTAAATTAAAATGCATCTTTATCAAGACATTAAATTTAAAAATAAATTATTGAGCTATAAACTCCCATTATATTGCCTATGAATGATTGTAATCTATATTGTAGGCCTGTTGTATTGATACCAGCCAGACAAGTAGTCAATAAGAGGAAGGGGTTTGCTCTGTAAGCACCAAGATGGTCCACACAACGCCTGAGCGATACATTCATCCAATGTATTGTATGGTCAGCCGCGTCCGGCTATTTCCCTGCCCTGTAATGTCATGAGTCGTACGACATGAACTTGATCCTTTACCAGCTATATTGGTACGATCATATTCACTTGTATACTAGTTCTAAATATTAAAAAATAAATAAAGGTTTTCTTGTTATTATTTTATCTTATCGTTTATCGTGTGACCCGCCATGTTTGCTGAATTATGTAGATTAGCCCGCGAATCGTAGTGGGGTTGGGTTGACTTAAAGGTTCGTTTACACTATGTATAAAAAAAAAAGTTGTAAGACAATGTTAAGGTGGCGACTGACTTGTAACAGAACAGTGTAATGTAACACGCTAGTCAGTGCGGTGTGGCGAGCAGCTTGATGTTCGATGCTCGATAGAAACGTGCGCCACTCGGCTGTCTGTTTTTCCGCGAATACCTTTGATTGTTATATTATAAGTCAATGCCGGTGTTCGCGCGGAGCACAGTCATCCAGTCGTCAAAGTGAATACTGGAGGAAACACGTGTTTTGTGCTATTACCACGCATTTTACAACAAGTGTCAGAATAAAATGAGAGTGAAACCAAGAAAACACTTTATTCTTTATTGAACAATATAGGGAAAAAACTACTTTGTGGAATCCTCAAGATCGATAATATTATAATGATTTTTTTTAAATGCGACTAATTTCTTGATTTTTCAAAATAATCATTAATGTAACATCCCAATAAAAGAAACGCTGGACTCGCGACTTGTAGGTCCGACATTTCAGCTAGAAAGGATAAAAAAACAACAACGGAACACTGTAGAAACGAGCATTCAGAGTGAGCATTCGACGCGTCCAATCAGGAACTTGAGACGAGCTTTGTAATGTGATGCTCAATTCAGTCTCCGGCTTTATGGTGTAACTTGTTATATTTGATTGTTGTCAAACATTTGTTATAAAACTTTGACAAACACGACCCAACAACTGTCTAACAAATCATAACATGTTTTATCTAGTCTGCATCATGGCACGTCTGAGAAGGATGTTATACTTGCGGCCGCGGTTTGTGTAGTGGTGTGCAATAAAAGGATCAAAATACGGTTTTGGGTTCGACCATCTCTACTCGCGAGAGCTAAATACAGTGCGAGTGACCTTTCGACTGATCTTCAAAATGATGATCATGCATACAAGACCCGTTGGCCGGGGAATTCAGAACTGTTGGCAGTTTTAGGAACTTTTTTATCGGATGACAAACCAGGAAGTTTAGTACCTAATTAATAATAAGAATACTTAGCACCACGTCTTAATACACATTCAGGTTATACGCTTAAGTACCAATTACACTAATGGGTTAGTAATTATAAAGTTTGAATATAGAGGAAGTGAACCCGCATTTGCGTGGAAGTTGAGTGGAAAACTGTTTAGGAAAAACACCCCCAGTTTACCTGACCAAGATTCGAACCTAGATCTCCCCGTCCTCGGAAGTCTAGCTCAACACAAAACTATCGCGTTAGATAACTACGCCACTGAGGTGGGTGAGTACCTAATTAATTTGATTGGTAATCGAATAGAGAGGTAAAAACACCTCTTTTAGGAATGCTATTCCAGTAAAAGAAAGGGTGTAACATTAATAGAAGATGCCCCAGATACGGGGTGGGGAAAACAGTTTAGCTAACTCATTACATAGTGTAAACAGTCCTGTAACAGTTGAACATGTTAGAAAACAAAAGCTATATAATAATTTTCTTTGGTATATACCGACACTGGCCGGGAAACGTATAACTTGTTATAAAACACGGAAAATGTTATAAAATATCAATGTTTTATAACATTTTTCATTTGATTTTCTAACAATTTGTCAAAAATTGTTATGAGAAACAAAGATTTAAAACTTGTTACAAAGCGCAAGTGGATCTCAAGGAATGATTGGTGCACCACCCACTGTACACCCCTGAAATTGAATCCTAGATATGCGCCTGAATTCCCCCAGGAGCTCGAGGGCTTGTGCCTCACATACGGGCTATGTTGCCAAATATAGTTAGCTCTATACTGAATTCTGTCCAAGTTGACTATTACAGTGTGAATGACCGACTATTAACAAAATAAGTATAAGCAGCTATCATGTGTAGTGAGTAATTTAGTAATAGCGCGGGTCCCAGCTATCAGCGATGGTAAGTACAGACAGATGCATGCTCAGAAGAGCTAGAGTGATTTCGCTGTCTATTAAACACAAGATAAACGAAATATATTTGTTTTGATGGAAGTAGTTTTAAACAAATGTATGTTTTAGTTTGTATGGACACAAACCATTTTCTGAAAATAATTACATATTTGTTGGTAGCCTTAATTATTCTGAAAAAAAGAAGGGAGAAACACAATGCCTTAGTGAATATGCGCGTAGTATTTTTAGAAGTAGCTACTTGGTTATCTCTGACAAGACATCTTGTGAATGTGAGGAATGCCAGGCCTCCACCGTGGTTCGGATTCCACGTTAAACTGTAGGTCCTTCATTTCATCTCACAATCACCCTACCATTACACATTAGCGTAAGTGCGTATAACCCGAACGGGTAGTAAGACGTGGTGCTAATAATATATAATAATAATAATAATAATAATAATTAATAATAAAAGCTACTTGGTTATTTCATGATATTTGCCATTATTATTTTAATATAAGTTTCTCTGTTGAATTAAGTACGAAAACATTGTTCGCTTGGATGGGGCATTAGTGCTGAGGAATTGATACATAATATAATCTACATTAATTGTGGATACACATTAAGAGCCCATATCACGACCGAGGTGTTAAATTCACGATTTCGCTCGAACCAGAAATCATATCAAGGTGCGTGCGGCTTTCTAAATTATTCACTTGAAAACTGCGAAAATGGGATCAGTGGACTAGTTCTTTAATTTTCAAATTATTAGCTTTAAATTTTGTTGTTTTTTAAAAATGTGATACAAATTGTTTCATTGGTCTTAATTTCACTGTTATCTATTTATTTAAACACCACGTCTAACTACCTGTTCAGGTTATGCGCGTATTATGTGATAATCAGTCTAATGGGGTTGGAATGAGGAGGGAATATTTTAGAGGAAATCTACCCGCATTTGCTTGGAAAGAGAGTGTGAAATCATTTAGGAGAGTTGTGCTTCAAACCAGAGGCGCTGAGTTTAGGGAACTATGCCTTAGCGCTCTCTGTCCCAACAATGTAATACTTTTGTTTTATATAAGTGTGCTTGGATGCCAGAATGCGCATTTGAGAGCTAGGCGGGATTATTTTAAGTGTAAATGCACCAAAATTTGACTGAATGTATGATGATAAACCCCAATTATGAGGGTAGCTCCCTCCAGTACACCTAACCTCCAGTCCTTGATCAAGACTGCTAACACCCGCTTCATTAGCCTCATAGTCTAAGGCGCTGCTCTCGCTATCGATTGAACTGTCGAAGACGGGGAGATTGGGGTTCAAACCCGATCGGATACACAGAAGGTGGTTTTCCCTAAATGGTTTTCCACTCTCCTTCCACGCAAATATGGGTTCTCTTCCTCTAAATTAAACCTTTCTAATCCCTAACACATTAATGTAATATATGTGTATAGCCCTAGCAGGTAGTAAAACGTGGTGATAAAAAAAAAGGAGTTCTAACTCCTACACCAACCCTACGCGGGATAGAGGCCCAATCTCCAAGACTCAAAGTAAGGAGTGCCGCATATAGTTTCCTTGGTGAGTGTGTCGTGTTTACCCGTCATAAAGTCAGAGCTGCTGTTTTTTCCACTCTTCTCAAGGTCACTCACGCCCTGTACTAGCAGAGTTGGTTCATTGGTCCGCGCCAGGAACCTCCCGACTTTGACTTGTCTGTGGAATTTTTATTTGGAGTCCCCAGGTTGCTCATATAGAGGATCCGGCACGTATCTAGTATTCTATTCGGGGGTGGAGAATTCGCTCACAACATTGACAATGTTAGAGACCCACTTCGGTGGCCGCGTGTTCTAAGGTGTCAATCTTGTGTTAGACTAGATTGCCGATGACAGGGAGATCGGGGTTCAAATCCCGGCCGGGTGTACTGAGGGTGGTTTTTACAGAATGGTTTTCCACTCTATCTCCACGCAAATGCGTGTACATTTTCCTCTGAATTCACCCCTCTCTACCCCTAACCCATTAACCTAACTTATACGTATATGTGTAGCCTCTACATCAAGGGTGTAGAATTATTTTTCTATGGGGGTCTGCTAGAAATTTTACAATAACTTTAGCCTATACAAGTTTTTATACATATATATATATGGACACCGGCCTTTATATGCCTTTACCATGCATGTATCGTGTAAAATACTGCCTAGATAGCCAATTTTAACAAAAACGTTAAAGCAATTTTCGAAATATTTTGAATTTAAAAAATAATAGTAAAATGTAAACTACCTATAAATCGATTTTTATCTGAAAAACAAGTATAGATTATTGCAGTAGACTAGACCACCGATAGCGGGGAGATCGAAGTTCGAATCTCGGTCAGGTGTACCGATGGTGATTTTTTCAAAATGGTTTTCCATTCTCCCTTCACCTAAAGGTGAGTACACTTACTTTAAATATAACCATCCTAATCCTTAAAACCATTAACGTAATTAGAACATAACCAGATAACCCGAACGAATAGTAAGACACGGTGTTAAAAAAAATATGTTAAAGCCATTTTTTTAAAATTTCAAAATTTTCAACTACAGTAATAAATTAACAATCCTTATTTTAAGGGCTAGAATCAAACTTTTGAAAACTGCTGAAGGCAATACCATATAATGCCTAAATATAAAGTTTGATCCAAATTCAACAACCATCTCGGGTGTGTCACTTGGCATAGACAGACAAATCGAGGGACGGATAGAAATAATTTCCAGATACACATTTTGGGTTCGGCGGCACATTAAATATCAACATTTATCATAATCTCAAGGTCAAATTTTTTCACGATTACAATAATTTATATTTAGATGAGAATCTAAAAATAGATATTCTAAAAAAGAATAAAGCGTTTAATAAACAAAATTATATTATTATAATAGTGTTATCTTAAAATTTACACATAAGCGATTATAATATTTAGCAACATTGACATTATTACTACCCGTGCCAGTGCGCACATGATTAAGATAAGTCTGGTTTGCCGCTGGCGGGAATGTCGGGGTTTGAATCCCAGCCGAGTGTAATTAAGGTTGTTTTTCCTAGATGGTTTCCCACTTTTCTCCTTCGCAAATACGGGTACATTTAATCTTCATTCTAACTCTATCAATCTTACAACAATAGCTTAATTAGTAGCTTACGTCTTATACGTACATCCGAATAGGTAGTGAAAGGCGGGTAAATAAGAAAGAACAAACAAAAATTGCTCACTTATTTTGATGTCTCGTAGGGAATAGTTTCTGCTGGTGGTTCTTTTACTAACCAGGTGTCAAGTTTTTTAAGATTTTACATATTTTTATGTAACTAACATTAATATTAGCCTAAGGCTACAACTGTTTTACCACTAGATTCCATTATCCTAACACAATCGTTCACAGCTTAGTATTAACTAGCAAACATTTTGTGTATGCTTCCAAACTTTTCGTGGCTATAAAATAATATTTTGAGTAAGTATATGTGTTGAAAGAATTGGTATGGAATGGTAGGAAGCCTACCTGAAAAAGCTACAAACTCTATATAATTGTTATTCTTTTATTTAAGCTGCGCTTTCCCCCGGTTGATTCTTCAAGTTAGATATTACCTCCGATATTACCTCCCTTTCTTGGGTCCCATTTGCTCGGCTCATTTCATATTTTGTTTTCCAATAGGCTTACCATTTTTATTGTATGGAAATAAAGGCATTTGAAATGTCGAACAGAACTAATTTTACAATCGAAATTCTTACAAGGTGCTTATTGAAGGTGAATATTAAAATAATAACTAATATTTGGTTGATGATATTTACAACTAAAACTGTAGAAAAACTAAAAAACTATAATATTTAGGTTTTATAATATGTATTGTGGACCTTCCTTTAAGGGGGGGGGGGGGGGGGGTCCGGACAAGTCCACACAGTCAGGAAAATAGCCGGCGGCTTAGGTCGACCACACAATACTTCATAAGATCCAGATTTAGATTACCACTTAACGTTGCGTGTAACATACGAATCGTTAATATACACAGGGGTGCCAAAGTAGGTATTCAGTATATAGCTTCTAACTAATCTAAGACACTATGTTCATTGACACATATCCAAGTGTCAATTAGTTCCAAAGGTGTTTAAATGGTTTGTCTCAATTATTAACGCATTCTTGGAACATGTCTGCTATACTAAGGTACACATTACTTTCATATACATATACATATGGAAATATCAGTACCCTACACTGTATACCTACTCTTGAACCTCTCTGTATATTAATATTATATTATACCACTAAAAAAATATATCTTTATTTTTTATTAAATGTCTCGAAAAAGTACATAATAATTTAAATTAGATGTGGTATTAGTTTATATTTCAGAGGAAAGGGCACGGGGAGGGAGGGGGGGGGGATGTTCAGACCGCAGTCGCGTATTCATGAATGTGAAATAGGTGGTAAGAAGGGCGAAGGGTGGGGGACACAAGGGTGCATTAAAAACCATTGGGTGGCGCTAGAAGCTATTTAAAGATTTTTTACAAAATTTTCGTGGTCCGTTAAAAGGGGGGAAAGGGAGTCTATAGAAATATGAAACAATTTTTGTGGCAAGAATAATATTTAAGATATTTAGGTAACTGAATTTATTTTTTAGCAAATTTTTTAACTTTTACTAATTTGTATACTGTATACTATATACTAAATTACTGTAATATTGTTGTGAGTTTTATTGATGTAATAATGTCATTTGAATTAAAAACAAAATGAAAAAATTAAACAACACACAAAACCAATGATTTTATATTTTATGATTAAATTATTAGAATTATCTGGCATTGCCCATTGAATTGCGTGGTTACCCCGGGCAGCACTTCTCTTTGCGTCAAACAGACAAAAAAAACTCTTAATTTACTTATTCCGACCAAGTGTGTACTCAATTTTAAAAATCTAAAAAAAACTTGTAAAAATTCCGGCTTCCAGGTGGACAGTTTATGTACAAGCGCTACACATTTTAAAATGGCAGCCCTCTGAGTGTAGTAGATATCGCACAATACTCACAACTGACAGACAAACATTTCATTTTATTAATATAGATGAGAGCCATCATAAAATAATAACTCTTCACATTGGCAATATTGTTTGTATAACACTTGATAAATATATTTTAGGATTATAAAATTATATTAATATTAGCCTAATGTTGAAAATATCGCCCCTAAATCTTTGTATTTGAGATTCACCACAATGTGTTTTTACACAGTAGCGAGAAGAAGATATTATATTATATAGTGACTGTTGGCAGCCTTGTTTTATTTTCCCTTCACATCAATATACAGCTCAGGACATCCCCAACATAAAATAGAGGGTTTCAAGTCCCCAGATCTCCCATCACCTATGACTACGCGACTGTCAAACGGTAACTTTGGCTTTTTATAACGGTTGAAAAGTTTATAATAAACAATTTAGTACTATCCGCCTTGGGGTGTAGTTAGCTAATGCGCTTGTTTCGTGTTGAGCTAGATTGCCGAGGACGGGGAGATTGAGGTTTGAATCCCACTCGGGTGAACCGGGTGTGGATTCTCCTAAATGGTTTTCCACTCTTTCTCCACCCAAATACGGGCTCACTTCATATATATTCAACCTTCCCAATTCTTATCCCATTAGAGTAATTAGTATCTAAACGTATAACACGGACGGGTAGTAAGACGCGGTGCTAAGTCTTAATTTAGTATTCATCCACTTTCCAAATATATTGTGTTATCACTCTGAGAAGAGATTTAAATCGACTTAAATAATGGTCAAAGTGGCAAAACATATTTGCAAGAAGGATGAATACGGAACTTTTAACTGACAGAAAAATCCAAGGTTGTCGTGAACAACAGACTAGTAATCATTATCACCGGCGTATTTAAAAAAAGAGTTTAACCCTAGATCTCTAAACGACAATCTAAAGGGGGTGAACGAGGAAGGTAACAGAGGAAATGCACCCGCATTAACGTGTGTGGATAGTGGTGAGACAATAAAGTACAGTTTATTTAGCAAATTACCCCTAGTGCAAACCGTGACCTCCCTAAAAGTATCGACAGAGACCAATACGAGTGTAATGAAACTGCTATGCCACCGATGTGGTTATCATAATAATAGCCTTTGATAAGCGTAATGTTTTTGTTAGTTTATTACAAACGATTTTTAAAAATAATGAAAATAATCCTTAGTAAAAAAAATATATTACACGTGAAACATTTTTCAAAATAAAATAAATAAACCGGTAAAATATGTGCCTTTAAAAGCTATTGCCCAAATGGCAGTAACGCCTGAGGCGCAGGCATAAATATAAGAACAATATATTTGGTTGAGTGTGGGGGAAAAAACTAGTTTCTAAAATAATTAACTTTTCAAAATACTCCCGAAGCCTCTAAACGCTCTTTTGACTTAAGAGAAGGCCTACTACTCTCCTCTCAACCCCACCTCCCTCCCTTGTTTTAAACATTAATTTTCTAACTCTCCCCTGATACACACAAAATATAAATATGTACCAAAGTTGACCTTTGAGAATATATTTCTACTTGTGCCCTACCTGGCTGTACCACTGGCACAATAAAAACCAGGCTATAGTTATCGAAACACAAACAACACACAACTTAGGCTACTACTAAAATAAATTACTGAAAAACATTTCCAAAATTATTGTATTAGATAAATACAGCTTAAGGAAATTCAAATAATAGGTTCCATGCGAAATTAACATTTAAAAAAACATTATTTCCAAATTGTACAAAATCACTTCACTTTCAGGGGTGAACTGGGCTGCCAGGACGCCGGTAGATATCTTGGGGGCCAAGTTTGATCTGGACTGCCACAATTAATTTAAAATAAAATAAATCTATCCATTCAATTATAAATGATAGTTTTTTTTAAATGTATTCAAAAATTCCAGTGAGTAGGTCTTGGTGTTCCCAGAATACATAATTTGTGAATATATATACGATAGCATTAAATGTAAAACCATCCCGTTAGTGGTTTCTTGGGGTTGTTCATAAACAATTTACTAAGACAAACGTGAAAACATTTGTTTTGGTGAATACTGACTGTTATTAGCGTTGTAATCTACATTAGTATCGGGTGGCTACAAGCTTAAATTATCAAAACTACCAGCTACCAGCAAGTGTCTAACAAGTTAGATGTATTTTTATTATGTCAGTAGTAAGTAGAAGATTATGTTTTAAGTTGACTAATAGACCCGTGACCATCGATAACTGAAATGGGCTCTGTATTAAATGCACTAATAATAAACATCCAATTACTTCACCTCATCATTTCAGCTTACGCTGTATCATAGTTCAGTGTTATTTATGAATGTATGCTAAGGGGCCGCTTTGAGCCTGCCAGTCCACCCCTGTTTACTTTTCTCAATTATTAATTATCAGATGAGAGCAAGTCAGAATTACTTACAATTGATAGGTTCAGAGTCGGCTCTAGTATAAATAATTAAACTTTCTTTGGTTATTACATTATTAATTTTTAAGTGTGATCTATACTGTTGTAATACTAAAACCTACCACCAATTCCCTTCATTTAAGGGCTATGGGGGGCGTTAATAAGCATAGGGGCATTGGTAAACAAATGGGGGTGGTTAGAAAAGTATTGGTAATTAGAGGGACATAGGTAATAAAAGGGTTGTTTATAATTAGAATATAGTTGGTGAGCAGAGCGGTATTGGTAAGCACAGGGTCATTGGTAATCAGAATAGCATTAACAAGCATAGGGGCATTGTTAATTAGATGAGTATTATTAAGTAGAGAGGAAATGTTAATAAGGCATTGGTAAGCAGAAGAGTACGGGTAATCGTAGGATAGTTGATAAACAGGCGGAATTAATAAGTAGATAGTCATTGGTAAGTAAAGAGTCATTGGTAGCCAGAGGAACATTGGTAATCAAAATAGTATTGGAATACAGAGGAGAATTGATAATCAGATCGGCAATGGTAAACAAAGAGGTATTTGCAAGAAAAGGGCTATTAATGAGCAGAGGAGTATTCGCAAGCAGGAGGGCAATGTTAAACAAAAGGGCGTTTTTATTATTAAAGATGTATTGGTAATTAGAAAGGCATAGGTAAGCAGAAGAACATTGGTAAGCAGTATACCATTGGCATGCAGTGAATTATTGGCTGTCAGAAGAGAATCGGGAAGCAGAAGAGCATTGGTAAGCAGTGGAGCATTGATAAGTATAAGGGCATTATCACACATAGGAGTAGTAGCAATTAAAGAAGCATTGTTAGACGGAGGCATACTTTCAGTTGAAAACTAGTACATTTCTTGCGTATATGCTTACTTTGGCACAATACTTTAGCTTTTTACTGGCCAGTTTTTCCTCCCTAGGTTAGAATGTTAAGGGCGGGATAACATGTAAGCAGTGCTGTCTTAGTGTTAGAATGGTGGACAGTTTCCTGGTAATTTTGCATTCCATTTGTTGGAATGTTTGGGGGTTTATTGGTAAATATTGTAGTTTTTATGTTGCTGAATATATTTTGGAATGTTGGGGTCTACTTCAAAGTATTTTTGTCCCTATGTTGGAATATTGGGGGGGCTTTATTGGTAAGTATTGTTGTATCTATTTTTCTGAATATATTTTGGAATATTGAGGATCTACTTCTAAGTACTGTTCTTCATATGTTGGAATTTTTTTTTTGGGGGTGGGGGAGTAGGTTACTTGTAGGTATTGTTGTTTGTATGTTGCTGATTATATTTTGTAATGTTGGGGGTTTACTGGTAAGTGTTGTTGTTTTTATATTGTTGACCCTATGTTGGTATGTTGATGAATCCACTGGTAAGTGGTATTGCCTTTTTGTTACTAACCCTATTTTGGAATGCTGGAAGGGTTTCTGGCAAGGGTTGCTATTTCTATTCTGCAGTGCTAGGAAGTTTACTTCTGTTTTTCTTTCTATGCTGAAATGTTTGGGAGTCTACTAGTAAGTGATGCTATCCTTATATTGTAGGCTTACTTCTGGAAGTTTTACTGTCTCTGTGTTGGATTTTTATATCTTGTAAGCGCTGTTATTTCTGTTGAAATGTTGGGCTTTTAATGTTAAGTGCTCTTGTCCTTATGTGGGAATGTTGGGGGTTTTACAAATAAATTTTGGAACATCTAAATTTTTGAGTGTGTAATGTTATGATGCATTGCCTCAAGTGGCAACATTTTAGTATCTTAAGTTATTTAGAATGTGAAGGGGTTTTCCCATTTCTTAAGGCTGATCCCTAACAAAGAGATTTCTATGATCCAATGTGAAGTTTCAGTGCCACCTCGAACATTCTGCGGACACGGGAAGCAAATCAGTCAGTTGTCACCAGGCGGTGACTCTAAGAGACGAAAAACTCACGTGGTAGATTCTTCCACGATTGTCTCCTCCGTCTAGCGGACGTGAGAGTATGATACAGTTACAAGATATGAACTAAATTTAATGCTGACTGGGTGACAGACTATATAGCTACAATGAACTTACAGTGATAGTGACAGACATTATATAATTACAATATATGAATTGACAGTGATACATGTATAGGGCGCACACTCACGTGACATGGTCTCCTTGCGACGGACCTGCACTCCTATGATGGCCTCCATGGGTACCTCGGTCCGGGGGATGGACACCGCGTGA
Source organism: Timema cristinae (assembly GCA_039000515.1). Taxonomy (NCBI): domain Eukaryota; kingdom Metazoa; phylum Arthropoda; class Insecta; order Phasmatodea; family Timematidae; genus Timema; species Timema cristinae. The sequence goes on from JBCFYV010011172.1 coordinate 73,484,038, forward strand.
GGGGGCAGGTAGATGGGCTCTAGATTCCCAAAGGTGCAGTCACCCGGAACTTGTCTGTAGCAGATTGCGTGACTCTGTCACGGGGGAATGAAAAGTTAATATTATTCTTGTGAATTTGAGGAGACAGCTATTTAACGCAGATGAAACATTGAATGTATAACATAGATACAAGGATTATTTGGAATAGCGAACTAAACTGACGGTTTTTAATTAATAACAAATATATCCCCGCAAGGATCACTCAAACCATAGTAAATGTTTCTCTGGCAGTCACCAAGCTTTCCATTTTGTCTTTCTTTTCTCTCCCAACCAAAAAGCTACCACGAAAGAAAGAATAGATGGAAGCTATTATGACCCTCTCCAACGGAGTAGAACTATCGAAGTGCTTTCTAGTGGTGAGATATGATGCTAAGTTTTAATCAACCGTATAGTCTTTATTCCATTTGCTGCCATCTTCTCTGAGTATATACATTCAACGAATAAAATTTGTTTGCACACTTAATTGGATTAAAAAAAGAGAGATGTATTTAAAACAAACTACCGTTTATTGTTAGTGCTGATAATTAAATAATGTTTTAAATATAAGATTATTATTTTCATAAACAGATAAACAGATAAACAGATACAATTTGCTTTTCCTTTTTTCCTTAAACTTAGCAGTTGTGACATGTTATCACAACACTGTGCAACTTTTGTTTTTAGTGTTTTTTTTTTTTTTTGCTTGTTTGGAGTAAAACATTTTTCAGGCTCAAACCACGTTGGTTAAATAACTTGCGACGCTACTGTGGCTACCGTCGATTTGTAGACTTCAACAAACAATTGATGAACAAATAAAATCATTATTCATCTATCTTTTAGTTGGTCAGTTTCTCTTAATTCATTAAGAGCGATTACTGATTTGAATCAATGTTGAAAGTGGTGAGTTTGTACACTTGCTTTACTTTGTTACATTAGCTCGTAAGCTAACGTCATAGTATAATGAGTGAAGCTACGTATAGCTCGTGTAATATAGTCATAGTGTAATGAGTCAAGGTACGTTTAGCTCGTGAGATGATGTCAGAGTGTAATAATAATGAAGAACTGAAGGTACGTACCGTCATCCCGCACCACTCGCAGCGCATGCCGGACAAGCACTCCACCGACCAGCACGTCTTCTTGCACATGGCGCACTTGGTGTTGGAGGGCAGGTTCCCCTCGCGCCAGTGGTGCTGATGGTGTAGAGTCGCCAGGTCTTTGCCAGGGAGGTAAGTCGCGTTCTCCTTGCAGTCGGCCACGGCAAAGTCCTGGCAATCCGCGTGCACGAAGTACTCACAGACTGCAACAACAATGTTTCAATACAATGATATAGCAACAATAATATTGTTGTAACAATACTAACAATACATTAATCATAATTTATTGTGTAGAAAATGCATCAATAAACATGATTGGGAACACTGTAACAATCCCAACAGTAAATAAATTAAAATTAACCATTTTAACTATCATCTAGTGAAACTATACAAACAATACTATTATTTTAAGTGCTTAAATTATACTTACAATAATATGAATGTAAAAAAAACTTTATGGCGTCAGACAGCAATCGAGCTATACAGACCGAGCGGCCTCCGCCTGCTAGGGAAGGCGTTGCCAACTTCTGCGAATATAGGGTGTCATAAATCAGCACAACGAACCCCCTAGCCGTTAATCTTAGTTTTCTAGATCGGACCCACTACTTTTTCATTCAAGTAGCTCCTCATTTGTCCTCACGAGGCCGAGTTGGCCCCCTTCCAGAACCACTGCTTCATAGATACATTCTGGAAGCACCGGGGATTGAACCCAGGACCTCTGGATCTGTTATTAGGAACTCTAACCACTAGATCAAAAAGGTTATCAATCTGAATGCAAGCACTCCAAAAATATCAACAATACGAGCAACAATATAAATAATGTAGGCCTACTGCAACGATTGCATAATGAAATGCCTAGTTTGGTTCAACATATCTTTCACATACAAGGGAAGGGTTGAATAAACTGGTTTGCAGACGTTCCAAATGCATTATTGGCAGGCATTAATTACACTAGATGTGGTGCAACAATACTAACACGGTTGGCCAAGGGATAACTTAATGCAGAGGGTTCCTATTCAGTAGGCCTTAATTCAGTTACAACCGTGTTGCATTTGAGTTTTCCCCCCCTTTATTGGGGTTTACTATCCTCTAAGTAAATACCAGCGAATGTTCCTATAAATAGAAGCGGATTTAGGCTCTAGGCCCACTAGGAACGGGCCTAGAGGCGGCGGCTTTAGAGGGCGGCACATTTTGGATAACATTATTTTTATATTTTATTTTTAATAATTAGTTAACTACGTTTATGACATGTACGCCTTATTTTATTTCATAGAAATCATCTCTCGAATACTAAAATTCCGCCCCCGCTCTCTCCCCAACATCTCTTTCCTCCGAAACCTCCTAAAACCCTTTGAAAAAAAAGGGGGAGCGCATATTATAATTGTGTCTAGGGAAGCACAATTTTTAAATCCGCTACTGCATATAAAAAATATTTTGGTGATTTTCCCTTTAGTTAGGTGGGTTTCCACTATCACTTTTCATAATATTCTTCAATTTACATTTAATTACAAATGATTAGGGTAGTTAGAGTGTAAACAGCATAACAATGGTAAAATAATATACAATACAACATTACTATAATATTATGTTATTCAACAATATGATTCACCAATCACCTTTCACGCATTTGAAATTTGTATTACCAAATCAAAGAATGAACTCATTGATAAAGAAAGAAAACCCATGAGATGATACAACTTTAAAAATTTGAGTAACTTCATTAATTCGCTAATTTTGTCATCTTGTCATATTTTTAAAATTATTAAGATAAGGGGAATGAAAACAAATTATGCATTTATTAAATTAATTTCTATAATTTATAAAATTTCGAACAATATTACACCCTAAAATTATGTAGATATAATATACATTTCCTAAATAACGCTTTTACTTTTTTTTTTATAATTTAAATGCTTTTAAAATCTAATTTTAGGTGATCATTTAAGACACATAAACGCACAAATCCACCAAAATATGTCGCGTGTTGAATAATAAACTGTGTTGTGTAGTCGAATAATTTGATTTATTAAAGCTACGAATTAAAAATTAACTTGTATAAAACAGTTTTTAATATAAATTCATTGAGAAGTTACATAAATGTATTAAATACGTAATCATAGTGTTTTATCACCCCCGTCATATGTTAATAATTTAAATTATTTGACAGGATGATGTAACATAAATACACCACAAACAAAAAGTATGTAGGCCTATATTCACACTATTCTTCCTTTCGCCATAGAGTATTTATTGGCCACCGAGAATCATTTAGGTCGGAATTACTGTCTACAGGTCAGATATAATACAGAACGAATAACAGATCAAGTTATTTTGGAAGAAGAAACGAATAATATGTGTAAAATGAAATGTTACCATGTCATAACTTTATTTGACCAACATACATAGTGTATGTGAACGCCAGTTCTTACATATAGTAATGTTTCTTAAGTTTCGTAGCTAAACGTTCGTTTTTTAAAACAGGCTTATCATTTCAAATTTAAAAATGGAACATATTAATAAAACGTGCATTTTTTGGTTCAAATGCAAGCCTGTTAAGGTTTTTTTATTTATAAAAAGAAACGCACTAATAATTCAAAGCAGTAGTCAGGGCTATGAATATGTCCCAGATGCATGCCGGGAAAATGTCATCCCGGAGAGGTTGACCCACTCCCCTGCTCGACCATCAGATCGATACGGTTGAAGAGACCGCGCCAAACTAACCTCACTGTTGTACAATACAGTTACAGGATAGAGAGCTAGTATGCAAAATGGAGTCTAACCATTCCCAGTGGCTCAGCGTTTACAGAGGTTCACTTGTATAAGATTCATTTGCTGGTAATGGGGTTGCTAAGGAAAAAGAAAAAGATGATATGATCATAACTACGATTGTTTTATGCTGTAGATCTATCTGTGACGTCACAGCTGCAGATAATTAAATTTACTAAAACAGGAATGGTTAATGTGATTCAATTACACATGTGATTAATTTGCCTAAGTGTTTTATACAACTATGAATTAGAATAGTTATACAATATTATAATATGTTTATAGACCCTAGCGAATTCACCAAGTATTAAATATTATTAGTATTTAATTCTTAGCTTTAGCAAATAAAAACATTATTTTACACGTTATACTTTGTGAGTCAACATTGTGACATATTTGGGCGAACCTGTTCACTAAAATGTCCTATATATTTACCTAAAACAACATTTTTTATACATTTCAATCAAAAAAAGTAATTAATATATCGAAATATACGTTCTGTTGCTACTCGGCAAGCAAAGGTTTTATTTACCACCGCGTCTTACTACCTGTTCGGTTTGTTCACATATGGGCCTATGATAATTAATCTAATGTGGTAGAGATAAGGAAGGAATAATTTTAGAGGTATCTACTAGTGTTTGCGTGGAAGGAGAGTGGGAAACCATTTATTAAAAACCACCTTTAGTAAACCCAACCGGTATTCGAATCCCAATATTCCCGTCATCAGCAGGCCAGTCCAACACGAGAGTGACGCCTTGGACTATTCGACCACTGAAGTGGTTCAGTAAATGGTTGATCTTAGTGTTGGGGAATTGGATGTTAAGTTTGGTTGCCCTAAGTTAATATAGTTCCTATGTATGGGTACTTGAAAGAATATGTGCATAAAGGCAATATACGTTTAATTTTACATATATGTATGTATTTTTAGTAGAAAGTTATCTTTCCCTGTCCGCTTACCGTGGTGCTGAGACTTGTTGCAGATCTCCAGAATTCCCGCGTTACCTAAGTAGGTTGTTACTTCAAAATTTGGTTGACAGCAAAATGGAGGGGACAAGGTATTAAAATTTGATCATGGAATTAAAAATATTACATATTAGGTTTTATGATTTAAAAAGTAAAATAATTAATTGGTGAAATCAGCTCAATTTAAACGAATTTTCAGGTGCAGTCCCGAAAACGGTAAGAAACGTTAAACACATATTTAGCCTTAATCAAACAAATAAAGTCCTTTTTTAATAAACTCACAGTAGTATTTTTTATCGAGTACTGTTTTAGTGAGTTTGAAGTTTCATAACTGTGATACTTATAAGAAATACAGAGAAAGAGGACATTTCCCTTCAAGTGGGTGGTGTCCTTAGATAAAATTATCTGTAACATATTATTTAGTATTATTTAATATATATGGTTTGAATACATCCTTATAAGAAGCAACTAATTTAAAAAACAAAACAAGGTTTAGTCCCTCAATATTCAAATACAAGATACTTTTCTAAAAATCTACTATAACGGTCTTTATTAAATTTCACGTATTTATACTTAAAATACTCCAAAGAACGACTGCTCCCAAATATAGCTGTTGGTATCTTGACATTAATTTAATTAAAAGATGTAAAATATGAAACAAGAAAGGCTTTTGAAGGATATGTAATAGAGAGTAACTATTAGAACACAATACAAAGCAGGGTTGGACGTAGGAAGATATAGACTGGAGTGAGCTGGAAAAACGAATGAAGATGGTAGTCTAGAAGTATATTGACTGGAAAGGAACCAAGGACTCAAATTTGAAACAGAGCAAGGAGATACAAAGTCATTTATCAAACAAATATAAGCAAATATTATTTTGATAGTATATTTTTTAGTGTTATAGCAACAATATTTAATAAATTTTAACATATCATGTGTTTGTATTTATTATTAGCAACTACACTTATTAATACCTTAATTACACATAAAATATACGTAAATGATTGATAAATAGTTTACTCAAATGTTTCCTTAAATAATCGTATTTTTAGTGTTGATTTTTCAATAGAAACAAAACTAAAGTTTCATTATTTCTACTCGAAAGAAAATACAATAGCAGCATGTTTTATTGAGCTAATCCTGCATAGTGTAAAGCGCTAGCCCATTCTCTCTTCATTACTATTATTTTCCAAAATCATTACCGGAAATTGTTAGGGTGGTAAAGTCTCGCAGATGACATTCAATGCGAATGGAAGAAACTAGAACTGCCTTTAAGGTATTGACTGGCAAACCCAATGTGAAGAGACCATTGGGTGGACCTTGACTCAGATGGGAGGATAAAATAGATTGTACTTGGAAGAAAGAGGGGGTAATGAGGTGTACTGGATAGAACTAGCTCAAGATAGGGAGAGGTAAGTAGTGTACTTATGTAAGTGCAGCAATTAACGTTCAAGTTTATAGTGCCATAGAGTAAGTAAGTATGCTCACGCGTAATTTTATTTGTAGATAAAACCGATCTAGAATGGCATCTACCTTTAAAGCTGAAACAACACAAATTTGAGCGTTATGGTGAAGGAGCCGTGAGCTAATAGACTAATAAAGCTAAGTGCTAAATCATATCGAATACACATTAGTGCAAAATGTATTTTTGCTCTTACAGGATATTAATATAAGAATACTGTCCTCGCTTTAGTATCGAATCCTTCACCCAACATTCGCTTTTGAATTCCCTTTTTTTTATCTCCACTTTCTAACAATAAATGCAATTTCAACACACAAAAGTTTCTTCCATATCAAAGCCAAACACAAATGGCACAAAAACACGTCCATCACCAACTACTAACTATTTCAGTCTGACATATGTATGCAAAGCTTCAGCTCATTTAAGACTGATAAGCTTGGACTGATCAATATTAACTGATAATTGGGCTGACCTTTTATGGGAAAATCCTCATTTCAATCCAAACAGATCAGTTTAGACTGATCTGGCAGGACTGAGAGCTGGACCGATTGTGATCGTATGTGGGGCTCTTAAGAGAGGCTAACCTTGCAAGAAATTTTAATTTATAATAATAAATACAAACTACACTGCACAAGGGCCTCAATATAAATCGACATTCAGTCTCTTTCATCCACTTTCCCTACTTTGCTTTTCAGGGAGTGAACTCAAATGAACATGAACGTGTGTTTGGAAGCATAGCACAGTAGCAATTAACAAACTCATCTAACTGTAAATCAGTATCAACTATTCGAGTATAGGTTGATTTTTAGGAGAAAACAGTTAAGGTGTCTGTGTTGAGAACCAGTACCTGATATTATGCGTGATATGGCCCAAGAAAGGAATATATACACTCTTTTTAAAATATTCTTCAATAGTGAATGCTGCTACGTTGTCATGATGGCACTGCTTCTCAATAACACAAGGCTTTTCATTTACTATCAAGCTCTACTCAGCATTTCCTAAGAGTATGCAAAACACTTGTAAAATTCCTCATCTGCTTTGGTGATCTTAGCATGAAGGACATAATCCACAATGTATACGTGTTCACAAACAGCAATACAGTCATTGTGAACTCGTTGGCGTTACTTGCACAGAGGAAGTGTTAAATGGTGTGACGAATTGTCCTTTCACAACTGTAGCTAAGTTTGGTGCTCTCTGAGAAGTTTCCTGTGATCCCTCTAAATCTTGTAGGCTTAATGCATCCATGATAGGAAACCTGGCAATCAAATCATAGTTTTGCACCCATATGGTCTCAAACATGCCCATGAGGGCTAATGTTGGTTATCAGACATGTATTGCTTCATTTTTACATATAAAATCTCATTGCGCTTGGGCGAATCTTTTAACTATACACCAACTTATCTAGCTGTTCCCAGGCAGGATTTTTAACTAAAATGAAACAAAAATCGTGGATGGCAGTCAGTAACAGGAGAAAGTTCATGAATGTTCTAGAAGCACATTATCTCTAACACAACTTTAGTACACACAAATGGACATTTGATCAGTCCTACTTACATCTGAGGTTTCATCTGCTGGGATGGAAAAGAACCTAGGCCTTAGAAGTAAACTTATTAGTATTTTTCACCATCTATTAATTACTAAGTCCTCGCATTTTATTAGTTCATTTGGTATGGATCGACTGGTGTACCTAACGTTAGCAGTACCCCTTTGGATGTTTTGAGGATCTGTTAGCCATAAATGACACAAAACCTCATTAAAGCACTCCATATTTATCATTAAGTTAATTGATGAGAACGTTTCAAAAACCATAGGCATCGCTAGCAATTAATTGTTGGTAGGGACGGAACGAATCTTCAAATTAAAATTAGAAAATAAAAATTATTTCGTACCAAATAAATAACACGAATAATATGATAACGGAATCAATTCTTTAAGTCATCAAAAAATATACAGCTTACAGCAGTGCTCAAATTTCTGATGAAGTCATCTCTGTGTTTTAGTGCGGGGAGAAGGGGACAGACACCAACGTTTTGACTTGTAAATAATGCTACCACAGAAATGGCGGGAGTTTTTTATTTATTAGTGGTGTTGTGTCACATTTTGGAAGGGTAATTTTAGATGGTTATGCATTTGCTATGTATAAGGTAGCAGGCACTGTTCTTTATCCATCATTTTCAAACCAATTTTTCCACCCAACAAATCATATACTGTACATTTTACGAGTAGCTTATAATATTGCCCCCCACTTTGGTGGTCACGTGGTCTAACGCACTTCTCTTGTGTTGGACTAGACAGCTGAAGATGGGTAGACCGGGGTTCAATCCCGGTTGGGTGCACTGTGAGGTTTTTTTTTCTTAAATTGTTTTCCAATTTCCTTCCAGGTGAATGTGGATGATGCACCTTCTCTCAATTAAACTTTTATCGTTCCTAATCCATTCCATTAGTGTTATTAGTGTATATTCGTATAACCCAAACGGGTAGTAAGACGCGGTGCTAAAATATATATAGTATTGCCTTCTATTAAACTTGGCCGAAAATAAATATTAACAATGTATTATTTATATAGCTCCCCGTCACTGGTAGCCCTGACTAGAGGTGACTGACATTTAGTACACGCTACCACTGATAAGGGTAATTTCAGTCACTAGGTTGGAACAAGTCGCTTCTGGAGTACATCTTGTTGAAAATTCCACGGGGATGGAACAGGGTTAGGGCAGTTTGTCCCTGAAAAATTGTAAAGAGGCCGTTTCGTCACACAAATAAAAATTGTCACTGCGACATTGCATCGAAAAAATAAATTTGCAATACAGACATTTCATCACTGAAATAAATCTTTTCACTGACCGGTGTACACATCTGATCACGGATGATTTTTGTCATTAATAATTATGCTATCTATATACAATATAATGTGTTCCCAAGGATACATACAACTGTTGGTCAAGTTAGTTAAGTAATTATTCATAAGAAAGGTAAATAAAGAAACAACATATCTGTAAGGAAATAGCCCTCATGACGCGTGTCCATCAGTGACGAAAAAAATGAGGGACATAGAAAACCAGTAAAAAATATTCAGTGACAAATACGCACATAAAATTATTTTTGTAATGAAAAGTGACAAAACTACTGGAACCTAAATTGCCAAAAAAATATTCCGGGACATTTTTTAGCCATGTATAAGCTAATGCATGGTCAAAAACTTTAACATGGCGTTTCACATGGCGTTGTCTGTCAACTCAAACGGAACTCCTACTTACAGATTTAATTCTCCCAAACTTACAGAAGTTGGTAAGACCCAACAAGGGTCTCTCCATAAGAACGAGAGGTAACCGAAAGTGGACAAGAACCGGTATTAGCCCAACCTACCATAATGAAAACCATCAACAAGTCCAATGATTCCAGTCAGTCAATCAATGGGAAAGAAAGAGCCAACGATGTGATGTGTCCTTGATCTAAATGGTAGCTTAACAGGATAGTTACTGCTAGGAATAGAACAAGCACAACATCCAGTCCCCGGCCATTAATTCATCATTGTGAGAGGGTAAACCCACATTTTACCAATGATCAATGGTTCGGCCATGCCGGGAATTGAACCCGGGATCCTAAGTTAAAATAGGTTAATCTACTCAGATCCACAATTACTTTATGCTTGAATTATTAAAAATGTATTAAATATTAAAGACTTAGACTGTTAATAAATTAAATAAATACTGCTGAGGTGTTCACAAGCGCCTGTGTATAAAAGTGCACGCCGAATTTATAAAGTACTCACTCTCACAATGGATGGACAAACTGTCCTCCAACCTCTTGCGACAGACATTGCAAAACTTGCGCTTGTGGTGGATTGGCTCAGACCAGCAGTGGGCCACAGGATTCTGAAACAACATGTAATCAACATTAAATCTACCGCCTTATTATTAGCAACAATAAAATAGGTAAGTAACTTTAAAATGATCCTTTTACAGAATATAAAATAAATCTCAATACACTACGAAATATTCAAACTCTCCGTTGTAGTAAATAATGTATCCGAAAAAAAATTCTACTCCTTACCGTTCTTATTAGAGTTTAAGTAACATAAGTAATCTATATAATTTCTCAGTTTTCTTTTGTTGTTTATTATAAACTTGAGGTTAAGTACTTTTGGCATGTTTTTATTTATGTTTTACACCTATCGTGAGAATGACGTACTAAACTACGGGAACAACGGTTATTATCCTTGAATCTAATGATTTTAGCACCAATTATAGAATACACAGATAAGATCACAGTTTAATTTGAATTCATATTACATTTATATTGATAAGTATTCAGACAATCGTATGAATTCTCATTCTAAAAGGAAGATGAACCTTATAGTAGCGGAGGACATAATAAGCAAATAAATGTATATTTGTGTTTTGATACTGTAACTTATGGATCAAGAAACTTTGAGTAAGCACTTATGGAAATTTGAAAGTACCTATGCAACTCGTGTTTTTTTTTACTCTCACGTGATATATTCAAAGCCTAACGCCTTATAGGCCCTACCTCATGCCATCTATAGACCTATGCAGGGAGCTCAAGACCCAAGAAACTTAAAAAGCTTCTAATACAGATCTAAGGAAACATGATATAGGCCTATATATGTTTATTTATTGTGAGTGTGACGCCTTAGACCCCTTGACCACAAGTTTGGGCCGTTATGAACTAATAAAAATATAAAAATGAAAATTTAAATATGCTTATAGTAACTACGTATGGGTTTGACGTACTAAACCCCGTGGGGTAACTCCAAACCCAATTAACTTAGTGAGCTTTACACTTTAGACTGCGTGCCCATCAGTGCAGGCATTTCCGTATAAAGGTGGGATTGGGGGGCATCTCTTGTAAATTTATAGGCCCTCAAAATTTTTGGGGAGGGGTTCCATTTATACTTATAAAAACTTAAATAAAATACTGTTTTATTTTAAATTTTACCATTCATTGTATATGCTACTAGCTAAACCTAATTAATTATTATTTTAATATTCACCTACAAGATGAATTCCTTAAAATCTCCTATTGTCGCACTATAGCTCATCTACGGTGGGAGTGTAGGTAAAGGACAGCTAGTAAAAGGTTCTCTATTGTAAACATCGGCTATAAGTAACTAATTACACTGTTACACAATTTAAATAAGTATTTCCTTATGTATGATATATCTTTTTGGACTGTTTATTATCCTGGTACCAGATTTGTATTAAAAATATTATATCATATTTGGTTAAAAAGAAATACGTTATTCAAAAAACTTATTTATATTTTATTTACATATGAAACCAATATTACTTATTAATATTTATATATATATTTTTTAAATTTAGCCTATGATTTCCGTTTGTAATTATTCTCGGGCACATCCGTGATAAGAATCCAGAAATAATTTACCAGCATGTTAACATTCTAATTTCTGTGGTACTGTACCTACTGTTAATCGATTTTACATAAATTTCTTGGCGAAAACGCTTTCAATGTTCGTTATTAACTTCACCAAAATTTTGTGAGAAAAAATCCAATTAATGTGAGTGTAACAAATCAATCTTTAGTGACATGTTGCACCGCAGTACTTAATAATACCGAAGGAGTTTTTCCACAATATCCTGGTAGTTGTTTGCTTTATTGTTTCCCAAGAAATCGCTGGATACATCTTTGAATAACCTCTAAGTTGGTAGTTCAATTTCATTGAGAGTAGAATTAAAAGTTTCATCTGATGGTAAGTTGCCTTATCTGAGCACCAACAAAAATCCCTTCTTCTATCTTTGCCTCATCCAAGTGGGGTAATTTCTACTCTAGATATAAACAAACTGGGGCCATCTTTATTCGTAGCCTTGACAAAGTTTGTTTTAAACTGAACCAAGCCTTATATTACATGGTGGTAGTAATACTTTGCGGAATAAACTAAAGTATTGTGTACACCACTCCCCCCCCCCCCCCCCTTAAGGTCAGTTTCTGTCTTTTATTCCAATGTTTCACTTAGTAGTGTTTGTCCTTGGCTCAGGTATCCCATCCACAATTCCTGAAGCTTTAGTCAGTCACGTTGACAGACTCCCTGACAGAAGAATTCAATGAAGTTGAAGCCATTGTAACTCCTACTACTTACTAGAAGCAATAGGGATATTTAATTTTCTAGCTAATAGTTCAGATATAAAGCTGTGAGAGCTCCCCGCTTTTATTAAAACATGCGACGTAGAACCATTCAAGCCAATAGCTATAAAAACTTTCAACAAACAAGCTGGAATAGAAGCAAAGCAGCCTGAAACAATAACAATACCTCCCTGGAATTTATATTGTTTACTCCTGCAAACTTTGGCATAATGTTATTATATTATTGGATTTTATAGACCCCGTCAACACATAGAGCATAATGTCCAGTCTTGGATCAATGTTTACAGAAAACCTCTTCACTGGACATATGCCCCTCTTTTGATAGTTGTGATCGCAGAAATAGTATAGCCAATGCGTGGCAGCAACTATTTCTCCTGGTGAATCACGATCAGCAGTGTCATTATAATGAATAGTATCAACGGGAGCATCTTTCCAGCTCTAGAGACCTTGATTGAGAGGAAGCGTCATATAGATTGAGGTTAGGGTTTTTGAGGATCCTCTGCCTTATGCTAAACTCAAGTAACTCAGCAATGAAAGCATCTCTAATACAGTTACTACGATTAATTTCTGTAGTTACAGCTTTAAAGTTACAGTATTTGCTTGGAGGTTTTAAGGATTCTAAATACCACGTGATCATTTCACCAACTGCTGATTCCTGTTGGTGAGTTTGTGGTGAACAAAAACCTCATCAACGGGTTTTAAATAAAACGTTTCTCAATACATAAATTACCTAGTTAAATGTTCCACATTCACTTATGTACGCATAATTAATAAATGGTGACACATGAGTAATTAGAATTAGTAGTATTTCTTGTTCATTCACTTGATGAGCCATTACGAAGCTCAGAAAAGTTTTGTGCCAGTGATTACATTCTTTTCTAGCCGTAGTAGATTTGCGATCAATATTGAGTCATTCAGGTCTTAAGAGCTTGTCCATGCTTAGTATATACAGTTAAACTTTGTTAAATAAATTGAAGTACATCAATCAGACTAATCAGTAGAGTAAGTTTTATTTAACAAAGATAGACACATCAATTAAATATAGCAGCAATAGATAAGTGGGCAAGAGTTAGCCTCTTCTTTAATTAGTAAATCATCCACGAAGGCCAGCAGTCCCGCTGTTTCAGGAAGTATCTATATCTCTTGCAAATCAGGACCTAGCACAATATTCCAGAAGAAAGGCCCATTCATCGATCTTAGGGGGGCATCCCTTGGTCAACATCTTGTCTAGGGATATTCCCGAGCATCTCAGGGTGGCATATTTGTAGCTACAATAGTCTCTAAAACTCCTGTGGAAACTTTTAGGACATTTAACGTTCTTCAACCTCTTGAACAGCGCTGGCCACCACAAATAGTTGTTGAAAGCACCAGAGTTGTCCACGAATACACTTTCGGTGCACTTCTTTGCTGAGCCATCAATTAGATTCATAGCTCTAAATAGTGGGTCTTCGGATGATCTGCCCCTCCTAAGGCTGTACTGTTGTTGATGCATGCTAACTATTCATCAATGCTTCTGAAGTCTAGCGCACAACATATTTTCATGTAGTTTACTGCCGGTGTTCAACAGGTAGATGGGCCTGTACGACTTAGGTAGTTGTGGATCCTTGTCTTATTCTTTGTTCAAAATGACTACCTCAATCTGCTTCCAGATGTTTGGACTCTTCCTTGAGCAAGGCACATATTCATGAGTTGAACTATGTAAGGCGCAACATGTTTTTTTATCTTCCTGCAGAACCTCGATCTTAATCCCGTCTGGTCCAGGTGCCTTATTCATCTTCGATGAGGGTATGAATCTAATCCTGGGTCAATGGGTCAACTTCAGTGTTTTCTTAGTTTTCGATCATCTGCTGTCCTATTCATCGATGCTCTTCAGTCTTCTTTTTAATGTCGTTGTCAGGAAGCAATATTGCTATTAGAAGTTTCGCCGACTCTTCCCAGCAAGATATAATACTACCATCAGGTTTCTGCATTTTTTAGATTGAAGTTGGGGCACGTATCTTCCCAGTAGCAACCCTAAATGGAACTCCCCGTGGGTTTGTAGATAGCTCCCCTCTCACGTACTTCTCCCAGCTCTTTCTCTTGCCTTCCAACAAACCAGTTTCAAATTCCTCTTTATGTATAAGTTCAGTAAAATAGTCCTTCCTGTTGGGTATAAGTATCTTTTATATCTCTTTCACACTCTCCTTGCCTCCTCACGCAATCTCTGCAAGAGATCATCCCACAGCTTGTTGTTTACTTTGGTGGTCTCCTTAATCAGTGGCCTAGCCTTCCTCATGGCTTCCTTAGCCTTCTGGTTCCCACTGTTCCCACGAGACACTGGCTGTGGTGGTACCAATTCCCTCCTCAACTTGTTCTAGTCCCCCAAGCTGATGTTATACACTTCCGTCGCCTACTTTCCTTAGCTACATTTCTCCTTTATTGGTTTTCTTCCTCAGTGGCAAGATCAAAGAGAATTAGGTTGTGGACATTGATAGTACCATTGTCCACAACCCTCCACCTATGGATAGGGCCTATGGCTTCGATGTTACATAGGATGACATCAATGTTGGAGGTCGCGTCGGTGGGTTATTGGGCTGGCTCACACCTCAAGCCGCAGGGCGTTTATCAACTCTTAAGGGGTTCATCATCTTTGATATAGTCTTCTGGAGGCCCGTCCTTGATTATCTATATTTGTCCTTTCGCTATACCACATCGGTGGCTTGGAGTTCGCGTCAGCAGTGTATATCATCAGTACTCCTGGGTATGTATAGTTAATTCTTACAATATCTTCCAGGTATGGTGCGATAGGTTCCTGATAGTGGAAGTAAATGTTCGTTAACATACATCTGCTGACTTCAGATCTTAATTTTACAGATGTAACCTTTTACACACTGAACTGGTTTATTTTCGTCACTATTATGCCTGTTGAACACAATAACGGCACTCATTGGTGTCACACCAGTGATTATGACTTTGCAATCATTGGCGTGGTAGTACTTTCCCTGTATATGTTTATGTCTCCTGTAGGCAAACAATGTCTAGAACTATGTCCTCAGCAAGCCTCTATTTCATATAGCACGATAACACTCCTCATCCCATTTAGCTGGCCAACTCTGAACCAGAATTAGAGCCCCGTAGTCAACCACCATGACCACTCAGCAATGGAGATAGTTAAAATAGAACCAGATTCTTAAAATCAGCCACCCTGACCACTCAGCCATGGAGATAGGTAGGATAGAAGCAGAGTCCTGTAGTCAGCCAACCTGACCACTCAGCCACGGAGATAGGTAGGATAGAAGCAGAGTCCTGTAGTCAGCCATCCTGACCACTCAGCCATGGAGATAGGTAAGATAGAACCATAGTCCTGTAGTCAGCCATCCTGACCACTCAGCCATGGAGATAGGTAAGATAGAACCAGAGTCCTGTAGTCAGCCACCCTGACCACTCAGCCCCGGAGATAGCTAGGATATAACCAGAGTCCTGTAGCCATCCACTCTGACCACTCAGCAATGGAGATAGGTAGGATATAACCATAGTCATTTAGTCAGCCACCTTGACCACTGAGCCATGAAGATAGTACCAATAGAACCAGATTCCTAAAATCAGCCATCCTGACCACTCAGCCATGGAGATAGCTAGGATATAACCAGAGTCCTGTAGTCAGCCATCTTGACCACTCAGCAATGGAGATATGCAAGATAGAACCAGAGTCCTGTAGTCAGCCACCCTGACCACTCAGCCATAGAGATATGCAAGATAGAACCATAGTCCTGTAGTCAGCCACCCTGACCACTTTGCAATGGAGATTGATACGATAGAACCATATTCCTGTAGTCAGCCACCCTGACCACTCAGCAATGGAGATAGGTAGGATAGAACCAGAGTCCTGTAGTCAGCCACTCTGACCACTCAGCCATGGAGATAGTTGGGATAGAACCAGATTCCTATAATCAGATACCCTGACCATCAGGGCTGTGGAGTCGGAGTCGGAGTAGGTAGAAAGGTACCGACTCCAACCTAAAAAACTTATAATAGTAACAAACTCGATTCTTATTGTTATAGATATAATCAAGGATCGATCTTAATATCATGATTCTTAATTATCAAATCTTTGATGGCATACAAACAGAAAGAGAACATTCAGAATTTAGTCATTTTCAATTGTGATTATTATTAATTTTAATATATAATATTCATAGATTATGCATATTTACTCTCATAGGAATTCAGGAAATTTACTTATCCATAAACTGTAATCAAATAAACATATTTTAAGTTTTATTAAACTAACAACTAATCTGATGATCCGCGTGTTGGTATTGAGATGTCTTGTACTACCACGTTAGTACTTAGAATTTAAATGTTTTTTCATTAGTTATAATCTTACTGTAGTCGAATGATTTTACTAAAATACATTTTTTATTACGAATTAATATATAAATGTTTCGACTTGGACAACACAGTCCAAACATTTATTTTAATTATTTTATACACATAGTAATATAATCTATTTTTTAATGTTTATCATGGGAATATTCCCCATACAAATAATAATAATAATAATAATAATAATAATAATAATAATAAGAAGAAGAAGAAGAAGAAGAAGAAGAAGAATTTTCTATTAATAAAGGAGTCATAGTCGGAGTCTAAGTCATCGTCGAACAGTAGAAAATGTGTTGGAGTCGGAGTCGTAGGTTTAGCCTACCGAGTCCGCAGCCCTGCTGACCACTCAGCCATAGAGACAGACAGAATGGAACCGGAGTCCTGTGACCATCCACCCTGACTACTCAGTACTCAGCCATGGAGATGAGTAGGTTGGGATGGTCCTGTAACCATCCACCCTGACCACTCAGCCATGGAGATGGGTAGGTTGGAAGGGTCCTGTAACCATCCACCCTGACCACTCAGCCATGGAGATGAGTAGGTTGGAATGGTCCTGTAGTCAGCCACCCTGACCACTCAGCCATGGAGATAGGCAGGTTGGAAGGGCCCTGTAGTCAGCCACCCTGACCACTCAGCCATGGAGATAGGCAGGTTGGAAGGGCCCTGTAGTCAGCCACCCTGACCACTCAGCCATAGAGATAGGTAGGTTGGAAGGGCCCTGTAGTCAGCCACCCTGACCACTCAGCCATGGAGATAGGCAGGTTGGAAGGGCCCTGTAGTCAGCCACCCTGACCACTCAGCCATAGAGATAGGTAGGTTGGAAGGGCCCTGTAGTCAGCCACCCTGACCACTCAGCCATGGAGATAGGCAGGTTGGAAGGGCCCTGTAGTCAGCCACCCTGACCACTCAGCCATAGAGATAGGTAGGTTGGAAGGGCCCTGTAGTCAGCCACCCTGACCACTCAGCCATGGAGATAGGCAGGTTGGAAGGGCCTTGTAGTCAGCCACCCTGACCACTCAGCCATAGAGATAGGCAGGTTGTAAGGGCCCTGTAGTCAGCCACCTTGACCACTCAGTCATGGAGATAGGTAGGTCGGAAGGGTCCTGTAGTCAGCCACCCTGACCACTCAGCCATGGAGATAGGTAGGTTGTAAGGGCCCTGTAGTAAGCCACCCTGACCACTCAGCCATGGAGATAGGTAGGTTGGAAGGGTCCTGTAGTCAGCCACCCTGACCACTCAGCCATGGAGATAGGCAGGTTGGAAGGGCCCTGTAGTCAGCCACCCTGACCACTCAGCCATGGAGATAGGCAGGTTGGAAGGGCCTTGTAGTCAGCCACCCTGACCACTCAGCCATAGAGATAGGTAGGTTGTAAGGGCCCTGTAGCCAGCCACCCTGACCACTCAGCAATAGAGATAGGTAGGTTGTAAGGGCCCTGTAGTCAGCCACCCTGACCACTCAGCAATAGAGATAGGTAGGTTGTAAGGGCCCTGTAGTCAGCCACCCTGACCACTCAGCCATGGAGATAGGCAGGTTGTAAGGGCCCTGTAGTCAGCCACCCTGACCACTCAGCAATAGAGATAGGTAGGTTGTAAGGGCCCTGTAGTCAGCCACCCTGACCACTCAGCCATGGAGATAGGCAGGTTGTAAGGGCCCTGTAGTCAGCCACCCTGACCACTCAGCAATAGAGATAGGTAGGTTGTAAGGGCCCTGTAGTCAGCCACCCTGACCACTCAGCCATGGAGATAGGCAGGTTGGAAGGGCCTTGTAGTCAGCCACCCTGACCACTCAGCCATGGAGATAGGCAGGTTGTAAGGGCCCTGTAGCCAGCCACCCTGACCACTCAGCAATAGAGATAGGTAGGTTGTAAGGGCCCTGTAGTCAGCCACCCTGACCACTCAGCCATGGAGATAGGCAGGTTGGAAGGGCCTTGTAGTCAGCCACCCTGACCACTCAGCCATGGAGATAGGCAGGTTGGAAGGGCCCTGTAGCCAGCCACCCTGACCACTCAGCCATGGAGATAGGTAGGTTGTAAGGGCCCTGTAGTCAGCCACCCTGACCACTCAGCCATGGAGATAGGCAGGTTGGAAGGGCCTTGTAGTCAGCCACCCTGACCACTCAGCCATGGAGATAGGCAGGTTGTAAGGGCCCTGTAGCCAGCCACCCTGACCACTCAGCCATGGAGATAGTTAGGTTGGAATGGTCCTGTAGTCAGCCACCCTGACCACTCAGCCATGGAGATAGGCAGGTTGTAAGGGCCCTGTTGTCAGCCACCCTGACCACTCAGCCATGGAGATAGGCAGGTTGGAAGGGCCCTGTAGTCAGCCACCCTGACCACTCAGCCATAGAGATAGGCAGGTTGTAAGGGCCCTGTAGCCAGCCACCCTGACCACTCAGCCATAGAGATAGGTAGGTTGGAAGGGCCCTGTAGTCAGCCACCCTGACCACTCAGCCATAGAGATAGGCAGGTTGTAAGGGCCCTGTAGTCAGCCACCCTGACCACTCAGCCATGGAGATAGGCAGGTTGGAAGGGCCCTGTAGTCAGCCACCCTGACCACTCAGCCATAGAGATAGGCAGGTTGTAAGGGCCCTGTAGTCAGCCACCCTGACCACTCAGCCATAGAGATAGGTAGGTAGGAATGGTCCTGTAGTCAGCCACCCTGACCACTCAGCCATGGAGATAGGCAGGTTGTAAGGGCCCTGTTGTCAGCCACCCTGACCACTCAGCCATGGAGATAGGCAGGTTGGAAGGGCCCTGTAGTCAGCCACCCTGACCACTCAGCCATAGAGATAGGTAGGTTGGAAGGGCCTTGTAGTCAGCCACCCTGACCACTCAGCCATGGAGATAGGCAGGTAGGAAGGGTCCTGTAGTCAGCCACCCTGACCACTCAGCCATGGAGATAGGCAGGTTGTAAGGGCCCTGTAGTCAGCCACCCTGACCACTCAGCAATAGAGATAGGTAGGTAGGAATGGTCCTGTAGTCAGCCACCCTGACCACTCAGCCATAGAGATAGGCAGGTTGTAAGGGCCCTGTAGCCAGCCACCCTGACCACTCAGCCATAGAGATAGGTAGGTAGGAATGGTCCTGTAGTCAGCCACCCTGACCACTCAGCCATGGAGATAGGCAGGTTGTAAGGGCCCTGTAGTCAGCCACCCTGACCACTCAGCCATGGAGATAGGCAGGTTGGAAGGGCCCTGTAGTCAGCCACCCTGACCACTCAGCCATAGAGATAGGCAGGTTGTAAGGGCCCTGTAGTCAGCCACCCTGACCACTCAGCCATAGAGACAGACATAATGGAACCGGAGTCCTGTAACCATCCACCCTGGCCACTCAGCCATAGAGACAGACAGAATGGAACCGGAGTCCTGTAACCATCCACCCTGACCACACTCAGCCATGGAGATAGGTAGGTTGGAAGGGCCCTGTAGTCAGCCACCCTGACCACTCAGCCATGGTGATAGGCAGGTTGGAAGGGCCCTGTAGTCAGCCACCCTGACCACTCAGCCATAGAGATAGGCAGGTTGTAAGGGCCCTGTAGTCAGCCACCCTGACCACTCAGCCATAGAGATAGGTAGGTAGGAATGGTCCTGTAGTCAGTCTCGCTTACCACTGAGCTACTCGGAAAACATCCCAACTCCAGTCGGTCCAAACCTTGAGGCGTGGTGTGTTTGTGTGTTGGTGTATGTGTGTGTGTGTGTGCTGTGACCGTGCATCGATCTGGGACAGGAGCGTTGCTATGGTAACCCGGTTTCAAGCTGAGGCAGAAGGGTTCGCGGGGGGATTCACTACTCACTGATAACCGACCCAGGTTTCTGCAACAGGAGGTTATATTATATCGGCTGTACGATTTAGCGACCTAACTAACAGTGATTTAATTCAAATTATCTGAGGGATCAGGATGGGGAGGATGAATTTCATAAGGAACTTTATAAGGTTTCATCTTGAGAGAGGAGTAATAATTCCTGGTGCACTTGTTCAATCACAAACCCGGGCTTTCCGTATCAAAATCAAACACGCTACTGGTGCTCTCTGGCTGGTGCGTTATCATTACGAACCTTGCTGTCCTATGTCAAGTTAATTTCTAATTTCATCCCTGCGCTACACGTTCGTGCTATATGCATATTTACACTAATGGAGGAGGGGTGTAGGGAGATAGACGGTTAAAGTAAGTGTACCCGCATTTAAGTGGGGCAATAGTGAGAAACCACTTAATAAAAGTTAAATTCTATACTTGAGGCTGAGATTCAAACCATATTCACGTTTCACCCGGTGAAACTTGCTTCTAATACTTGTTACTTAGAAGAACTTCCTTAAAAACAAGAAAGTTAAATTTTAACTATCGGAAGACACTGAAATCTGACAGAATTATTCGTAAACTCTCACTAATAACAGTTGTTAATGACCACAACAATTGGTTGTAAATACTGTTGTATTGCAACTGTTCGCTGTTGATGGTAAGTTTAAGGTTCGAGTCCCAAATATCCCCTTATATTTCCTCTATATTTTGCAGATGCATTTTATTTAAATAAACCTTCTCATTTTTAGTCCTATAAATCAAGACTTAATAAGTTTTGTCTAAAATATATACATACCAAATTGCAGGGGGAAAAAAATCATGGAAAGATTAAAACAAAAGATATATTTATATATTCAATATTAATATTTTCCCAGTGCTTTCCCTTATTATTCAGTATCGATTGTCCGGGTATCAGTCCCATCTTTAGTGTGTTAAGTGGATTCAATATCTATCGTTGGAGAACCAATACCATTATTGGTTTGTAAAGTGGATTCAATCCCGATTATTGGGGTACCAATTCCAGCTTTAGGTTGTATAAAGGATTCAATACTTATTGTCAAAGTACCAGTCCCATCTATAGTTTGTAAAGTGGATTCAATACCTATTGTTGGAGCACCAATACCATCATTGGCTTGTAAAGTGGATTCAATACCTATTGTTGGAGCACCAATACTATAATTGGCTTGTAAAGTGGATTCAATACCTATTGTTTGAGCACCAATACCATCATTGGCTTGCAAAGTGGACTAAATACCTATTGTTGGAGCACCAATACCATCAGTGGTTTGTAAAGTGGATTCAATACCTATTGTTGGAGCACCAATACATCATTGGCTTGTAAAGTGGATTATTGTTTGAGCGCCAATACCATCAATGCTTTGTAAAGTGGATTCAATACCTAATGTTTGAGCACCAATACCATCAGTGGTTTGTAAAGTGGATTCAATACCTATTGTTGAAGCACCAATACCATCATTGGCTTGTAAAGTGGATTCAATACCTATGGTTTGAGCACCAATACCATCAGTGGTTTGTAAAGTGGATTCAATACCTATTGTTGGAGCACCAATACCATAATTGGCTTGTAAAGTGGATTCAATACCTATTGTTTGAGTACCAATACCATCATTGGTTTGTAAAGTGGATTAAATACCTATTGTTGGAGCACCAATACCATTATTGGATTTTAAAGTGGATTCAATACCTATTGTTTGAGCACCAATATCATCAATGGTTTGTAAAGTGGATTCAATACCTAATATTTGAGCACCAATACCATCAGTGGTTTGAAAAGTGTTTTTAATACCTATTGTTGGGCACCAATACCATATTTATTTTGTAAAGTGGATTCAATCCAGGTTGTCTGAGTAACAGTTACATATTTTGTTTGTAAAGTGGACTCAATACCGATTGCTAAAACAAAAGGCTGAAATCTAGTTTGTCAAGTGAAGTTTATACTTTGTGTCGGAGCAACTGTTTCATCTATTATTGGTCAAACCAATTTAACAGAAGAACGGCACTGCATGTTCAAGTATACTACTGAGCTCGATTTATAAAGTGTTTCAATATATTGCTAAATATTATGGGAGAATAATTATCTATTGTATTAATAGTATCAAGATTTAGTCCACATAATAGTAAGTTGTGCAATAGTTTGTTACTGACCTTGACGAGAGTGGCTGCGATGCTGGAGCAGGGAGAGACCACGGTCTTGAGGCAGCGGTCGTGCACTACGAAGTTACATACTGCAACAATAACATACAAAATACTTCAATCATTGTAACACTACAGCATAACCCCCTCCCCAATCTATAAATCCATCATTGCAGCAGTACCGCCTGATACAGCCTTCCATAGATCATTGCAATAATACTAACCCATTCATCCATCTATCATTCAAACAATAACGCTACATCCATCCATAAATGACACAACAATACCACCAAATCCATCTACCCATAATTTCAACAACACAACCTCATTCATACATCAATCCTTGCCACAAGACCCCAATCATATATAAATAAATGCAACAATACCACTTTACTTATACCTTAATTATTGCAACAACACCACCTCATTCATACAGTCATCATTGCAACAATACAAGCCCAGTCATACATAAATCATTGCATTAAACACCATCCCATTCATCCATACATCATTGCAACAAACCACTCAATCCATAAATCATCCATGATTACAACTACACCACCCCATTAATACAGCTATCGCTGTAAAAAATACCACTTCATCTGTAAATCCATTATTTCATTACCACTACCCCAGTCATACATTCATGATTGCAACAATAACAACCCATTTATATATACTCTTCTAATGCAATAATACTACCACGAATATATTATTCATTGCAACAATACCACCACAAATATACGTATAATAAGTTACAAAATAGAATAACAAGCGTATAGCTTATTGCATCAATGCCACCACAAATACAACAATATAATCACAAATACATTCACCATTGCAACAAAACCATTACAAATACATCAATGACCAAACAGAAAGAATTATTAAAATGTAAGTATTTGTTTATTTGAAATAAAATTATATATATTCATTTTATCTTTAGAGCACACATAAAAAAAGCCATATGTCTTATGAATTAACCTAACCTATGACAACAATTAGCTCAATTCAGCCAAAACCTGCTGCAAGGGATTTACAAGCATGGCCTTCATTTGGAATTGAGCCAGCTCGTGTGCCTTGCTGACACCGAGTAGGCAGTTTGTAATACAGAAAAACATCCCCTGTTGCATGATTTACTTTCGGAGGGACAAAACTGTTAACTGCCCACTGCAGCTAGATCTCTGAGATGCAAATTCCCCAGGAAATCTTTGGTAAATTGAAATATCCCAAGTTTTAAAGTTTAATTTCTTCTCTGGACGCTAACTTCACAAACACCCAATGAGTTACAATAAAGCAATAACAGTGACAAATGGGCTACAATAGCACGATAACAGCGATTACTTTTCTCACACTCACTACAGTGCTTGGGGATTGAATGTGACATTAACGACGCGTTTGTTGTAGACCATGTTTGTTAATACTTCCATTTTTTTATTTTTTTCCTCGGGATCTTAATAACCTGTTTCCTGGTGATAAAGCAGGTTCTTTTTCCCTCTTTATTTTTTTTTTCAATAATTTTCTTTTATTAATTTATTTATGCTAGTTTTCCAATCTGGTTTAGGCTCTTATATTAGTTGATCTTCTTCTTCATAGGTTATCCTTTTTCGCTATTTTGTCCGCCCCGGGTATTTTATTTCCCCGGTACTTCAATATCACAATAAAAATACTTTACACATACGTCATTTATTCTCCGACCGTATAGAACAGTGTGTTTTGGTAAAGGCTCACAGAGGCGTTCAACATGAAAATGCCACTATTAGATCCTGAGAACATCCCTATAGTAAACTTAAAACAACGATTACGAGCCTGATTTTTCAATACAACACGCTGAAATTAACATTTAGACTCAGTCAAGATTCGAACAAATTTTTATATAATTATATTTTAGTAATAATCAAATTGAAAAAAAAAGAAAAAAAGAATTGAAACCCCTGATGTCAACTACACGGCGTGCACTAGGATGGATGTCAGCTACAGTAGCCCCATGGCTTCTTTGGTGCTGACTGACAGCTCACAGCTAACTTCTGACAGTCAACATTTAGGTATAATACCTAAATTTTGACCGTCAGAAGTGACAGCTGCTAAACACATGTGTTTGCAGATCATATGGCTCAGCGTAGGGATATATAATTTGGTCTGGTAACTTTTAAAATATTTTAGCTGTCAGTCAGCACCAAAGAAGCCATGGGGCTACTGTACATAGGGTATTTTAGACTGTCAGCTACACGAAGTGTACTAAGCAGGACCGTTGTAAAAGGCCGAAGGGCACATCCTACACGAGCAAAACGTTTAAGAAGGTCCGTGGGCCGAGATGTTGGCAAGATATCACTTGGCATAGGATCTTGTCTGAGAAATCATCAACAGGGCGATGACTTTAGCCGTGATCGGGTGGTTAGTTAGCCTTCCCCTAAATCACATACTAGCTAATTAGTTTATTGAAATATTACCACTTGTCGGGACATTGGCTACAAACAAATGCTATCCAATATAATTTGTCTTAGACATGGACTAATTGATTTATATTATTCGAAAATAACACAAGATAGATATTAGATTATTGTATTTAATTATAATTAATCTTGAGTAGTACAAGATAGGTAATAGATTTCTATATTTTAATTCATCTTAAGTACTAGTATAATATATATTGGATTGCTGTATTCTAATTTATTTTAAGTAGTACTATATATATATATATATATATATATATATATGATTTTTTATTAAAAATAATTAATCTTAAGTACTAAAAGGTAGATATTGGATTGTTGTATTATAATTAATCCGAAATAGTTCAAGCTAGCTATTGGGTTATTGTATTCTAATTAATCTAAAATAGTTCAAGATATATATTGGTTTTTGTATTCAAATTTATCTTAAGTAGGCCTAGTACAAGGTAAGTATTGGATTGTTGTATTATACATAGCCTTAAGTAGTACAAGATATATATTTGGTTGTTGTATTCAAATTCATATAAAGTAGTCCAAGACAGATATTGGATTGATGTACTATTATTCATCTTAAGTCGTACAAGCTATATATTGGATCGTTGTCTAAAATAGATCAAGATATATATTGTATTATTATATATTAAAATTAATCGCAAACAGCTCAAGATAAATACTGTATGTTTTTTTATTCTAATCCATTAAAAATAGTATAAAATAGACTAGTAGTTTTAGCACATAAAAGTATAAACATTCCCAATCTGTTGCTCGCTTCAACAGAAAAAAGTATCTCATTGTCACTTGTTGCGCCCGTGCCAGACCTAATGAGCTTGGATATAACAACAGGTATGCACCCTTCCCCTGGGTCAAGAAGGGATGATGAGATATCGATGACTACAAGACGAGAGGACGAATTATCTTCTTGAGAACAGGAGGGGATCATTTAGATGGTCGTGAAGCAACAATGAACCAAGCGCCAGGCTCATTTTGTGCTCGGTACTTACCAAGTAGGGCTAGCGTGTTTATGACATGCCACTGTTTTATTCTAAAATTAATTTTAATGTTCAACATTATATACACATGTTTTAATATGTGTTGAATAAAAAATATGTTTTCACTTTATTACCTTATAAAGTTTTGTATAATTAAAAATATTCAACATCGAGATTATGATGAATTTTCTCTCGAAATCTAAATAGTGGGTTTCAGAATTATTTATGTAAGTCTGTATCAGGAACTACGGATAAAAAAAAGTTAATAGATTTCGTTCAAAATTGACATTTAGATGCTATCTGGTCCTACCTCTAGGATAAAATGGGAGTTTTGAGAATCCAAAGTTTCTCGCAAATGGCTGTAACGATTTTGTTCGGAATGAGTTTATGTGGCGTGGTTTACATGAGAAATAGCACTGTATACTTGCTTTTATTTTATTTTAATAGATCAATTAAGGATAGTTTACTGATAGCAGATCCTTCAAAATTTTGTTTAAAAAGATATGACTAGCTATATGAGAAAGTATACGATAATGTGTTATTTATTTATTTGGCATATAATTGAACATTTAATGCACTTTAAGATTTAGTGCATATTGTGTGCATATTTGGAAGAATTTTTATAAAGCGTTTTTATTACTAGCAAAAAAGTAATATTGAAAATATGCAGCTGGATCTGGTTACACATCTAGTAGAACTTTATAGACAAATATTAATTTTATTCTATTAGGATTATATGTTTACTCACTAAACACGGCCAAGCTAAGAACAATTTGCGTGCCAGCGGCGACTCACCTTATATGTCGTATATAATACATATAATAGTATAAATATATTATGAACATATTACATTCTTTTGAGTCTTTTCTTACAACATAACAAAAGTCTAATATTCAAATTACCTTTCTTAAATCATCTATTACATTACTTTTTATTTAATGTTCAAAAACCAATCTAGAGTCCATTTAAGATCTAATTTGTCATCTCTAGTCACTCTAGTATTATTATTTTATGAAGTCAGTGAGCCAATTAGCAAATTTTTTTATTTCTCTTTTAACATTTGTTATTTTATATATTCCCAAAGGGATTCCGGTATCATGTTAAAACGTGTTGGTAGAATTATTTCCAAGTGTTGTTTTCCGTATTTATCTATACGTAATGGAATTTTATACTGTCGTTTTCTGTTGTTGTGATTATAAGCTTGTCTTACTTTATAGTAACATATGATGCCGTCAGTTAAATTAAGTGGCACAGCTTAAATGAAGGACAAAACACTTGGCCTGGGATCATCCGATATTAAAAACTACACAAACAAAAATTTTCTTCATGAACAAGTATAGTTTTGTAAGAAGGAATAAGATATAACTAGCAACATTTTAAAGAAACAAGACCATTCTCAAAAGGACTGGGAGTGCAGTATTGGTTGTAATTACTGCACTATGTAAAGTTAGTTTGTGAGTCATGTGTTGATGTGCACGTTAAAACCATCCTAGCATAATACTTAACATTAAAAAATCAAACTCTAGCGCATATAGTTTACAATGTAAAAGGAAGAACAGAACCTGGCATATAGCCTGGGTACCTGCTATCTTGGATAAAACCAGGATCCCTCATAC
This sequence comes from Timema cristinae, assembly GCA_039000515.1. Lineage (NCBI taxonomy): Eukaryota > Metazoa > Arthropoda > Insecta > Phasmatodea > Timematidae > Timema > Timema cristinae. Next base: position 73,511,839 of record JBCFYV010011172.1, read on the forward strand.
CTGAGATAGAACCATGGTCTCTAGCACCTAGGATAGAACCATAGTCTCTAGCACCTGAGATAGAAGCATGGTCCCTAGCACCTAGGATATAACCATGGTCTATAGCACCTGAGATAGAAGCATGGTCCCTAGCACCTAGGATATAACTATGGTCTATAGCACCTAGGATGGAACCAGGCTCTCTAGCATCTAGGATGGAACTGGGGTCTATATTATCTGGGATATAATCAGGGTCCCTAGAAACCAGGATGGAATTAAGGTATTATACAGTAGACCAGTGGTTCACACAAATTATGGGATGTACTTTATTAAGGTGGGATGAATGTGGACACGAGAAAAAGCCAGTGTGTTTGCAGTTTTTATGGCAAAACTTTTTTGATCATAATAAATCAATTATTGCTCAAGTACAAACGTAGAATATAATTTTCTTCGCGTGTTGATATCAACACTTCCTGAATATTTGTCATGTGCATGGTGGCATTATCTAACAAACGTTTTAAATTAAGAGAAAAGTTATCAGTAAATTCCAGAACATCCTTGACAGATATTCAAGAAATTTGGAGGTCATCATGTGAAGAAAATTAAATTATATGTTTGTAATGGAGCAATATTTTATTTATTTTGTCCAAAAATGCTTTGCCGTAAAAATTGCAAAATTACTGGCCTTTTCTCGCGAACCCTTTCATTCCACCTTAGAGTTGTTCATAGGCGAACGCACCTTGTCAAGTGAGTGTTGGCATATTTTTATCTTCCCTAAAAAGTGTGTTGCCTGATATAAATGGGAAATTTTCTGATAATTTTTAAAGCTGTTAAAATAATGTTCATATCTTTAGACGTAAAGTCATCTAATCTACAAATGTAACTTTCAATAGATAGTCTATAATTGTAATTGTACCTATGAAATGATACTAATAATACTGTAAAATGTTTCTAATGTTGATAAAAAAAAATCATAACATATTGAGAAATATTATAAATAATAATTTATGTATGAAACATATGCTTTCGCTGCACGATTATTTTCTACTAGTTTCGATGCTCGCCGGCATTATCCCCAGGACTTTCATAAAAGAAAACACATATATAACGCATACTTTTTTGTTGAAATTGGTCTAAAATTGAAAATGTTTATGTTTGATCCAGACATGGATTTTCTTCCTAATCCAAGTAACATCATTCATCTCGCTAATAGGTAGTGAGTGTCCCAACTATTATTTTGCACAAATGAAGATTGACAAATTATAAGACAAAACACTTTTTTTTATAATCCATGTTTTATTATTTAATAATGCTATACACATTTTGTAAGAGAAAATAAAAAAATAAAAGTGTGTTTATTAACAAACTAGGTCATATTTTTGAGACATTTCTTACGAAAAAGACCAAGCATACCTTAGAAATTTTGTTAGGTGGCGAAATACGTATTCAAATTTAAGTGGGTTAAAAGCCAATGGGGTTTGAGAACCATTGCTCTAGGACAGCCTATTTTAAACTGTGCTCCACGGAGCCTTTGGCCCCCATCATGGTTATCTCAAGCTCCGTGAAGCAGTTTTAGAATATTATTTATTTTTCACGATATAAAAGAATATCATTAGTTAGAATTGCCATTTTTTTTCAAATATGAATAAAGGATATTTGCCAAAGGCGCAGTCAAATCTAGCTGTTTTTATTGAATGTTTATAATATTAGTGCAATTTTTTTAATGAGGTCTCCAGCATAGATTTTTTATTATCCAAGGGCTCCTTTGGTCCATAAAATTTGGAACCTCTGCTCTGGACCAGTCGTGTCAAATTCGTTTGATAATAAAGGCCACATTAAACATAAAAGTACTGTGGGGGAGGGAGGTGGATTTTTTTAAAAGTCTGTATTTCTATAGTCATTATCGCGAGTAAAATTAATTTTAACTTAGTATATTACTATTACAAAATGTAGAAAGTAGGCCCCCTATATAAAACAATAAGATTAACCTGTATTTTTTCCTATTTTTTTACAACATTGGTATTAATGTCGGGGTTTGAACATGTTCATAATATTGTTGACAAAATGTGTGTCCGTGTGCCGTGTTCACGGCTGTTTGCTTCAATTTCGTGTGAGAAAACAACTGTTAACCTACGTGTGTGCTGCCAAACACTGCACATATCTGGTGTGAAAATCTGGTAATTGATCAATGTCAAAGAAAAGTACATATTGGTGTTTCAAACTCTTACGCCACAAATTTCGCCAAACTATGCCAAATTCCCATGTATTACGTTACAAAACTTTGTATTTGTTTGAAGTTTATAAAAATAATAGGGTCACATTGCATGATGGATGGTTCATCATAAGGTCCGTGGGCCGCACAAAATCACGGGCATTGACCACGAGTTTGACACGCCTTCTTTAGACTACTAGTTGGAATAACTAGCCCCTCAACCCCGTAATTAAGCTCTAACCGTGAGGTTATTATTTCATCTTCATGGACGCAAGGAATTGCTTATCAATAAATAATTAACTTCTGGCCTGCTTCGGTGGCCACATGGTCTAAGGTGTAATTCTCGTATTAAAATATACTGTCAATGATAAGGAGATCAGGTTTCGAATCCCGGTGGAGTATAATGTAGGTGGCTTTCCAAAATTGTTTTTCATTCTCCCTCCACGCAAATGCAGGTACACTTCCTTTAAATTCAACCTTCCTCATCCCTAGCTCATCAGCTTAATTAGCACATTTGCGCATAGCCTGAACAAGTAATAAGATGAGCTAATATCACAAATAACATCCCCTTATCCACACCATCTATGATCACAAACAAGCAAAGAACTATGAAGTCTCAGGACCTAAAAAAAAGGAAGCGTTGATAAGGCCTGCTAATAATAGTCTAGACCCGTGGGCACGTGATCTAAATGTTAAGATTATTTAGTCTGGTTTTACGGGGTTTGAATCCCTGATGAGTGTTTTGAAGGTTTTTTTCCTAAATGGTTTTCCCTTCTCCCTCCATGCAAAAGCTGGTACGTTTCCTCTAAATCTTACCTTCCTCATCCCTGCAACATTAGCATAATTATTTATTTATTTTTTAAATTTATTTTTAGCACTCCGTCCTATTACCCGTTTGGTTTATACGCTGATGTACTAATTATGCTAATAGTTTTAGAGATAAGGAAGGCTATATTCATAGGAAGTACTTGCATTTGCTTGAAGGGAGAGTAGAAAACTAGTTTGGAAACCCCCGTCCCCGTAAGTACACCCGACCGAGACTCGAACCTCTATCTCCCCGTCTTCAGCAGTCTAGTCTACTGCTAGAGTGGCACGTTAGACCATGCGGCCACCGAAACGGATATTAGCATAATTAATGTATTATATGCATACAGCCCAGACGGGCACTAAGACGCGGGGGGAATCCTCACTTGTTGGACAGCTAAAACAACTGGGCCAGTCAGGATTCAGACAAGGAGAGACCATACGACTGAGGCTAGGTCAGATTAGTGGCTAGCATACTTGTCACTGACCTAACGCTTCAATCCAGACTAGGTGACATGGCGTAAAGTGAAAGGTGGAGAGGGTGGTGTGTGGGCTAGGGATTCGATCCCCTGTTTCTGGTAGAAAGAGTGATCATTTATTTTAAATTTTATCTAGCACCGCGTCTTACTACCCGTTCGGGTTATACGCTTAAGTACACTAATGGATTATGAATTGTGAAGGTAGAATTAAAGGAAGTGAACCCGCATTTGCGTGGATGGAGAGTGGAAAACCATTTAGGAAAAACCACCCCCAGTTCACCCGACCGAGATTCGAACCTCGATCTCCCCGTCCTCAGCAGTCGGGCTCAACACGACAAGCGCGTTAGCCAACTAAGCCACAGAGGCGGGTCTTATTTTAAACAAAATCATATTATTTTTTTTATCTATGATATTTAACTTGCACTCTCTGAACCGACTGATTGTATCAGCACACGAGAATTTCTACGAGCAAGAACAAAATGGTCAACCATTTCAGCCGGAAATATATGTTCACACACCTTACAGGGTTCTCTTACACGCCACAATTGACATGGGACCGAAGGCTTTCTTTCACCACCGAAGGAAGTTTTTATCGCTCAAGAAAAATTCATCAACTTCTGTTGGGTTTGAACCCACGAGCATCGGGTACTGAGGCGAGCACTTTACCCCAAGACCACCGAAGTCGACAGCAGTTGTTTAAACAATTTACCTTCCTATCATTGTTCACTTAAGTGAGATAGTTTTAAGTCACCAGAAGGCAGAAACTGAGTCCCAGTTCTATTCATCACCTCCAACCCTGTCGACTAAGGCTAGGTACTAGCTGTCTGACAGTCGACCTTTACAGTGGACCCTAAGACTAAAGAACCTCTGAATGAAGGTAAACATGAGGACTTGGAAGGATTGTGTATAAATAGACTCTATTAATAACACCCTTTGCAGGGTGAACAACAACCGACCCAATGAGCCCTCATTCGCGCTAGGACTGCAGAGCGCAGCAGTGGTTCCCCTAGCCTGCCGGAGCTCGGGTCGATACGGCACACACACACACACACACACACACACACACACAAACACATACACACAGGGCGAGAGGATCAATGGAAACATAGAATACAGCGATTTTTTGGTCGTTTTATCATCCTAGAACAAAGCTTTCTATGTACACACACACACACACACACACACACACAGATATATATATAAAATCCCCTTTCTACAGTCACGGGAACAGGCAGGATGAAACCAGGTATTCTAGACATGTAGTCGGTCTTCCTGACCACTCAGCTACGGAGTCAAGCAGAATAGTATCAGGGTCCTTTAGACCTGTCTCCCCTGACTACTCAGGCACGGGAGCAAGCAGGATTGAAGCAGGTAGACGTGGATCAGCCATCCCTCCGTGACTACTCAGGCACGGGATCAAGCAGGATTGAAGCAGGTAGATGTGCATCAGCCATCAACACTGACTACTCAGGCACGGGAGCAAGCAGGATTGAAGCAGGTAGATGTGCATCAGCCATCCCTCCCTGACTACTCAGGCATGGGAGCAAGCAGGATTGAAGCAGGTAGACATGCATCAGCCATCAACCCTGACTACTTAGGCACGGGAGCAAGCAGGATTGAAGCAGGTAGATATGCATAAGCCATCCCTCCCTGACTACTCAGGCATGGGAGCAAGCAGGATTGAAGCAGGTAGACATGCATCAGCCATCAACCCTGACTACTTAGGCACGGGAGCAAGCAGGATTGAAGCAGGTAGATATGCATAAGCCATCCCTCCCTGACTACTCAGGCACGGGAGCAAGCAGGATTGAAGCAGGTAGATATGCATCAGCCATCCCTCCCTCACTACTCAGGCATGGGAGCAAGCAGGATTGAAGCAGGTAGACATGCATCAGCCATCAACCCTGACTACTCAAGCACGGGAGCAAGCAGGATTGAAGCAGGTAGATATGCATCAGCCATCCCTCCCTGACTACTCAGGCACGGGAGCAAGCAGGATTGAAGCAGGTAGACATGCATCAGCCATCAACCCTGACTACTTAGGCACGGGAGCAAGCAGGATTGAAGCAGGTAGATATGCATAAGCCATCCCTCCCTGACTACTCAGGCACGGGAGCAAGCAGGATTGAAGCAGGTAGACGTGCATCAGCCATCCCTTCCTGACTACTCAGGCACGGGAGCAAGCAGGATTGAAGCAGGTAGACATGCATCAGCCATCAACCCTGACTACTCAGGCACGGGAGCAAGCAGGATTGAAGCAGGTAGATGTGCATCAGCCATCCCTCCCTGACTACTCAAGCACAGGAGCAAGCAGGATTGAAGCAGGTAGACATGCATCAGCCATCAACCCTGACTACTTAGGCACGGGAGCAAGCAGGATTGAAGCAGGTAGACGTGGATCAGCCATCCCTTCCTGACTACTCAGGCACGGGAGCAAGCAGGATTGAAGCAGGTAGACGTGCATCAGCCATCCCTTCCTGACTACTCAGGCACGGGAGCAAGCAGGATTGAAGCAGGTAGATGTGCATCAGCCATCAACCCTGACTACTCAGGCACGGGAGCAAGCAGGATTGAAGCAGGTAGATATGCATAAGCCATCCCTCCCTGACTACTCAGGCACGGGAGCAAGCAGGATTGAAGCAGGTAGACATGCATCAGCCATCAACCCTGACTACTCAAGCACAGGAGCAAGCAGGATTGAAGCAGGTAGATATGCATAAGCCATCCCTTCCTGACTACTCAGGCACGGGAGCAAGCAGGATTGAGCAGGTAGACATGCATCAGCCATCAACCCTGACTACTCAAGCACAGGAGCAAGCAGGATTGAAGCAGGTAGATATGCATAAGCCATCCCTCCCTGACTACTCAGGCACGGGAGCAAGCAGGATTGAAGCAGGTAGACGTGCATCAGCCATCCCTTCCTGACTACTCAGGCACGGGAGCAAGCAGGATTGAAGCAGGTAGATGTGCATCAGCCATCAACCCTGACTACTCAGGCACGGGATCAAGCAGGATTGAAGCAGGTAGATATGCATCAGCCATCCCTCCCTGACTACTCAAGCACAGGAGCAATCAGGATTGAAGCAGGTAGACCTCCATTTGGTTACCTTAACCACTAGTGTACGGGAACTGTGACGTGTTGCTAATTGAATTCAACCGGACGAAAAGATCATTTCCCTGCTCATTACCCCGTCCTCTATGGTCAGTGCGACAGAACACGGACGATGGAAGGAAATGGTGCGTACGGACGAGAGTGGCGAGCGATAAACGACTCTAGTTAACAGCCTGTGTGGGTTAGGGGAGCTAGAATACCTGAACAAGTGGATTTTTCTAGACTTATAATATTAGTCCTCACACTACAATTATTATCATTCCTTATATTTTACTATTTTGTGAATTTCATCTTCTTTATCGTGTTCCCTTGAAAAATTTAACTTTTAATTTTTCATAGAGGGAAATTATTGTAATCGTAGATTATTTTTGACCTTGAAATTATGACAGATCCTAACGTTTTATGCTTCCCCCGATTTCGATAAATTGGGTTTTATAGTTTTTTCTTCCCTTTTGTGTGTACCTGTGTATCTTTGTCCGAACATATCTCTCTCTGTATTTCCCTCCATCCCTCTGCCTGTAAGTCCCTCCATATTTGTGTTTGTTACTCCATCTTTCTGTCTTTCCCTCCAACTCTGTCTGCCTCTTCATCGCTCTGTCTGTATGTACTTCCATCTGTACACCTGTCCCTATTTCTTTGTCTGGGGCAACAACCGAAGTGGTTTGGGGGATTTAGTTCAAACTTTATATGAAGATGTTCACGGTCATACCTGGAGCAGAAATCCTTATTTAAATGCTAGCTTTAAAACAATGGGTATTTCGTTGTTGATTGAATTTGACAATTCAAAATTTTCATGAATGATCTTAACAGCTTTGCTCCCAATTACTATTTTGGTAGTGATAAATAATACTGTATACCATACTTGCTTTTTCTGAGGAAGAATTATTGAAGCATAGTTTAGTAGGGATTGATTTTTAAAATTTCAAAATTTTCCTTAAATGGTTTTAATAGCTTTGCGAAAAATGTATATTTATGGAATGTTTTACTTGATTATTGGCATTAGCCACTATGTACTTGTTTTTTGGAGGAACACTTATTTAGGATTAGTTTACTGATTATTGATATTTGAAACATTAAAATGTTTTTAAAATGGCTCTAAGGGTTTTGTTCAAAATAGATATCTGGCGAGTGTGTTTTATACTATAAATAACAATATATGCTTATTTTTCGAAGAAAGGTTTATTTAAGGATAGCTTACTAGTGACTGAATTTAGATTTTTTTTTCAAACTATATAACACCATAATAGAAAGTGTATACATTTGTATCACAACATTTATTTTAGTGGTGAAAAGGGCTAATAACGACATAATCTAAGTGATATGGATGAGGAGGTTGGCATAGATAAATTCATTCACATCGTCATTTAGAAATGATGGAAAATATTTAAAGAAAGCTACACGATGAAAACCTCCCCTGTGTGACCGGTCGGGATTCGAGCCCCCGACTCTTTCATCAACGGCGAGGTTGCCGAGAGTGATGCAAGTTAAATGTTTTGGACCACTCGGCTACCTCTGTGGGTCTGCTACTATGTATCGAATGAAGTTTTAAACTGCTACTACTACTACTACTACTACTACTACTACTACTACTACTACTACTACTACTACTACTACTACTACTACTACTACTACTACTACTACTACTACTACCCGTACTGGCGGGACACGTGAGATAGGTCTACAGTCTCGTTTTGTCTGATTGTATGATAGTGAGGAACAATACAACTCGGTGGTATAGTGGTCAGCGTACCTGCCTACCAATCTATGGGTCCCAGCTTTGATTCCTGGCTGGTACTACAGGCATTTCTCCCGAAAGGGGAGCTATCCCAACGTTCACCAAGGCCTAGTTAGTCAGATTAGTTAGATTAACCATAGCTTGTACGAGCCAGCGTCCTGATGGAAGCGCTTCCGGAAGGACTTTTGTACAAGCTTCTTTCAGGTGAAAGTCCTGATAGGAGGACCCAGTTATGTCTCATTCGGTCCATATAATTGTCCTTTCGGCAGTAAGTAGTCCTTCTGGTAGTACCAAGTATATGTGGCACATATAATATGTTTCAGTAATAAATCAGGTAGATATAAAAAAAAGTTGTTTTTAACCAAACATTAAAAAAATCATATAGTTTTATGAAAATTAATAAAATGGCACATCAGTAACATAAAAATTAAAAATTCCCTCTGAATAAAAATTAAATAAACAAAAAAATACACATATTATTTATGAATAAAGAGGTATACACGACTTGCTATTGTGTATCTTTCATAATGAAAGAAAAAATAATTGATAAAATAGAAAGCAATTTATCTAATTGGAATTTCATGTTGTACCTGATATGAGAAGCAGTCACGGTTAGTTTGATATGATCAGATATGGCTTTCAAAATACCATAATTTAGCTACATTCCATCGATCACCAAAACTGCCCTTACTCCAAGCGTTTTCACTGCCAGGAGCATTGAAATATGTTGTGAGAACGTGAATCCTATCGCCTACCGCTAATCTTTGCGCCATTTCTAGACGAACCAGCGTAACCACACCGTTCTTAAATGCACTGAAAGAGAATTTTCTGCGCTTTAAAACTGTCTATATCTCTACCCTGTTAGCAGGACAGAATACACTCATATTTGCAGTAGAGAAAAATCCTACCGGTAACAAGTTCTGTCCTGCCGGTAGGGCGCGATGCAATCTATCATTAAGAGTTTCTATTTGTCCCACACCTTCATATTCACTATCACCATGACTTCATCTCGGTTTTTTACCCGTTCATGGTACCCACCCCATATTTACATCAAAGGGATGAGAAAGGGGCTTAAGAAAATATACCCTCAGAACAACCTGCTTTGATGGCCGCGTAGTCTAACTCGTGACTCTCGCAGTAGACTTGACTGCCGATGATGAGGAGATCGATGTTCATTCGAATTTTTGTCAGGCATACTAAGAGTGTTTTTTACAAAATTGTTTTCCACTCTCCCTTAACGTAAACGTGGGTACACATCCTCTTAATATAGCCTTTCTAATCCTTAAAATCGTTAGCGTAATTAGTACCTAAGCGTTGCGGTGCTAGAAACAACCCAACCAGGATTCAAACTTCAACCTCCCCGTGACTGGACACCCTGAATAAAGTAGCCTGACATTTATCTCACGTGCTCCATCATTGTGTGTTGGTAAATAAGGTAAGATTTAAGAGGAAATGTACCGAAACTTGCGCTGATATAGAAGGAGGAAACACACGGTAAACATGCCTCTAAAGACCCTAAAGGTTCCGATTCATTTCACTACTCTCGCGTCAGACGTTTTTTTACCGCTCATTCCAGAGAAGCGCGTGTTTATTTTTCCGTGATTTTACAAGCCCATTACGAGCCTGGAATGCTCACCTGAGAGGACGGGGCGCTGCCTCCTTCAGTTGTGTTGAAGGCTGGTTTAATGTTCACTAACTTGACCGAGGGACCATTAAACACCCGATATACTAACGGCAGTGGTTTATTACTGGGGTGGACACAAATACTAGTATATGGGATGGAGCCAGGGTATCTAGCACCTTGGATGGAACTAGGGTCTCTAGCACCTTGGATGGAACTAGGGTCTCTAGAACCTTGGATGGAGACGGGGTCTCTAGCAACTTGAATGAAGTCACCGTCTCTCGCACCTTGGATGGAATCAGGGTCTCTAGTACCTTAGATGGGACTAGGGTCTCTAGCACCTTGAATGGAGCTGGGGTCTCTAGCAACTTGAATGAAGTCACCGTCTCTCGCACCTTGGATGGAATCAGGGTCTCTAGTACCTTAGATGGGACTAGGGTCTCTAGCACCTTGAATGGAGCTGGGGTCTCTAGCAACTTGAATGAAGTCACCGTCTCTCGCACCTTGGATGGAATCAGGGTCTCTAGTACCTTAGATGGGACTAGGGTCTCTAGTACCTTGAATGGAGCTGGGTTCTCTAGCAACTTGGATGAAGTCACCGTCTCTCGCACCTTGGATGGAATCAGGGTCTCTAGTACCTTAGATGGGACTAGGATCTTTAGCACCTTGAATGGAGCCGGGGTCTCTAGCAACTTGAATGAAGTCACCGTCTCTCGCACCTTGGATGGAATCAGGGTCTCTAGTACCTTAGATGGGACTAGGATCTTTAGCACCTTGAATGGAGCCGGGGTCTCTAGCAACTTGAATGGAACTAGAGCCTCTAGCACCTTGTATGAAACCAGGATCTTTAGCACCTAGGATAAAATCAGGATATCAAGCACCTTGGATGTTACTAGGTTCTCTAGAATCTAGGGTAGAACCGGGGTAACTAGCACCTTGGGTTGAACCAGGGTATCTAGGATTAAATCAGGGTCTCTAGCAACTTGGACGAAACCAAGGTCTTTAGCACCTTGGATAAAATCAGGGTCTCTAGCACCTTGAATGGAACCAGAGTCTCTAGAACCTTGTATGAAACCAGAGTCTCTAGTATATTGGATTAAATCAAGGTCTCTAACACCTTGGATTAAACCAAGGTCTCTTGCAACTTGGGTGGAACCAGGGTTTCTAGCAGCTTGAATGAAACCATGTTATCTAGCACCTTTGGTGGAACCAGTGTCTCTAGCAGCTTGGATGGAACCAGGGTTTCTAGCAGCTAGGATGAAACCATTGTGTTTATCACCTTGGATAAAGCAAAGGTCTTTAGCAGCACCTTTGGTGGAACCAGGGTATCTAGAGCCTTGGATGAAACCAAGGTCTTTAGCACTTTAGAAGGAACCAGAATCTCTAGTACCTTGGATGAAATCAGGGTTTCTAGCAACTTAGATTAAACCAAGGTCTCTGGCAACTTTGGTGGAACCAGGGTCTCTAGCACCTTGGATGACCCAGGACCTTTATTACCTTGGATGAAACCAGTGTCCCTATCATCTAGCATAGGACCAGGTTTGGTTCAAATTTGACCGAGATTACTGAAAATAAAGCGATCAGTTTTTGAGTCAAATTCTTGTTTGCGTTTGTGCCGTAGCTTTCTTTTAGAACGTAGCCTCTTGTAATCAAAACTAAACGTCCTACTGATAATGATTTAAAGTATTTTGGCTATTTATAGTAAATTAACTTACATCAACCAACCAACGTGTTCTGCTATCAACAAATTCACTCTAGTAGATTAAGGAGACGTCAGATAAAATGTACAATAGGTGCACCCGAATTTGCATGGGAAGGAAATTGGGAGATTATTTTAGTAGTATCTCACTTCTAAAGACACCCAGCCAGGATTCAAATCCAACCTCTGCGTTACCAGTAATGCATACTCTATAAAACCTGACATTTAGTCCGCTTGCCCAACGATCCGGATGTTCAGGGTATTTTCTGCGCACTACCTGCATCAACTTATTATATCAGCACAAGACTAACAGGCTTAATCAATTCCAGAACCAACACAACACTCAAACCCCTGTCAATTGATAAATCACAAGACTTCCAACACATCGGCGCGAGCTCTGTCTAAGATCTTCGGCACGGAAGAGCCAATCAAATCTCACCATCTCAAATCACTGCGCATGCGTTGAGGAGCTAGAAGCTAGCAAAAAGTTTCATCGACATTGGTGAGGAGAATTGAAATAACTCGTTAATGGAAAGCGTGTGTATCCTTGTATTCAGTTGTATCACGACAGAGAACTATGATTCAAAAACATCCATCATGAACAATTATCTAAAATATATGTTTAGCCAATAGAAAATCAAAAAGTTGATAATCAGCTGTTCTAAGTTTACATTGCAATGCATTATAGGTCAACATACAGAGTGTTAATTGCTGCGCAACTCAAATAGATTCTGATCTATATTTTCGGCTAATGTGGGGATAAAGCTTTAAACCTTGATTTTTACGGAAATCCCACTTTTGACCACCAACATTGATTGAATGTCACTAGAACATGGCATTGTGTAAATATATTTTATTTATTAACCAAGCAATTCACAAAAAATTTTTTTATCAAAGCTTTCAATAATAATACCGTATAGATTGCGGAAGCACTTTTCTCCATACATTATTAACTAAACGGACTAAGAATATAGAAATTAGGTAATATTTTAATTTCCTCACTGTGGCAATATGAGTTTCCAGATTTATAATAACGGGCTTATTAAGAAAATTAGACTGTAGCTAAGGTATCAGACCCTTTAATAAGGCGTATTGCACCTTGACATAGTCAGGCCAAATAAGGTTCGGGGACGAATCCCGAATGGGCTATCCGGGCATTGTTTAGAGCACATGATTAATCGTCTCTTCGCGCTCGTACATGTGAACTTTTTCAGAACCGCATTTTTCTTCCTTACCCCTTAGATTAAGACATGAATAACCACAGTGGTAAATGGAATAAAAAAATTAAATACCTTAGCCCTGTGCACCGATGGACTTTTTCAATATGTGATTTTCAATGTGGTTTTCCCTCATTCTCTCCAGATAAATATTGTGTATTAACTCCACTTACCCTAAATTACTAAATGAGTGTAAGCCATGCAGGAGTATAGCAGGACTCCCAGCGCCTAAAATAACCATTGAGCTTAGAAAGTACACATTAAACACCCCAGTGATAAAAAATAATCCTAGCCTCCTGGTCGCGGTGACCAGGTCGTATATATAGTCGTGCCCTAGTACTAGGTAAACAGTATTGCGGAGAACTTGGAATAATTTCCCGAAATTTAGCAAACACATTTCTGAAACCTGGTTCCCCTCCCCCTCATTGCTGGTTCAGTTTGCCTTATGTTTATCCCTCCCTCTCTCTTGTATACTCCTGCGTCACATCTGTTCAACTTAATGCACACATTCACACACACATTCAGGACTTCTTCTAAAAAAGTGTTATCTGGGTCACAGACTAACTGCGGGCGTCAGAGATATTACAACACTACTTCAAGATGGAATCATAAGACTGGAAACTAGTGTACGTTTATTGAAGCAAAGTATCTACCCCTTATCTAGGTTCTTTACCACCCACCTAGTGTATTTGTCACTAACCTGAGCTCTTCACCACCCACCTAGTGTATTTGTCACTTACCTGGGCCCTTCACCACCCACCTAGTGTATTTGTCACTTACCTGGGCCCTTCACCACCAACCTAGTGTATTTGTCACTTACCTGAGCTCTTTACCACCCACCTAGTGTATTTGTCACTAACCTGGGCTCTTCACCACCCACCTAGTGTATTGGTCCCTAGCCTGGGCTCTTAACGACCAACCCTTCCCTCCTCTGTACGGTCCTAGACTCTCGGTCTTTAGACGGTTGTGTCATGGCTGACTTCTACGAAAAGTCTTAACCTGCCAGTTCCTGTGGCTATGTGGTTACATTGTGCAACAAAAAGTGGATAGGAACCTGGATCAATTCCAGATGTTACGGACGAAGATATTTACAACTTTCCACGAGGTCATCCTGGTGTCTAATTAGTAAATATCTGGTCTAAGGTTTCATTCTTCCAATATACGGGTTTATCGGTGACGGGGAGATCTGGGTTCGAATCCCGGTCATGTGAACTGATATGTTTATTATTATTATTATTATTATTATTATTATTATTATTATTATTATTATTATTATTATTATTATTATTATTAGCACCGCGTCTTACTACCCTGGTCCCTACAGAAAAGTTTTTCCTGATTTGTAAACCTGCTATCTTGCTATGCAGACCATAGGGAACCGAACCACGGAGGGGAAAGCCTATGATTTTAGTTTTTGTTGAGTCGCACTATGATCAACCTTTTAGAAAAGGGATTCCCAAAATTTTGGGTTGAAGGGCTAATCCTGAAACTAAACATAGTATGTGGGCCGTACGGCTCACAACAATACTTAATGGTTTAATAAAAAGGTTGTAGACCCCATCTATTTTTAATTTCGAAATTCATATTATACTTATTTTAAGTGTACCGTATCTAAGTAGCCTAACCGTTCCGAATATCCACATATTCACACTAGTAGGTTAAGGACGAGAAAGATAAAATTGATAGAAAATGAGCCCAAATTTATTAATGAGGGGAAAGGGTGTCGGAGTAAGTAAAAAAACATTTTCGATACCTATACTCACCTGAGATTTGAATTCTAGACTTACCTGTCACCAATAAACCAAACTTAGAGAAGAATCAAATAGCCGAAGATATTAAGTATGCATTTAGTTAGTGATCACTCACTAAATGCATACTTAATAGCTTCGGCTATTTGATTCTTAATAGCTTCGGCTATTTGATTCTTAATAAGATGCATCCCAAACAATTATAATAATTACTGTACATGTGGCGCATAAGCCAACTACCGAGTCGCAGATGGCTGGATTATCTGATAGCTCGTGATATTAGAAATCACACATTCGTAGCCGACGATTTCCCTAAATCCATCATAGACTCTCTGTCTTAAAATATGAGTGAAGAATGATCCTGGACACGAGACGAATCCCAGATAGCTCAGTGGTTAAAGCAGTGGCGTACTAAGCCAAAGGTCTCGAGTTCGATTCCCGTGTCCAGGTGTCAATTTTAAATTTTCAGAATATGATATCAAACTAGATAAGCTTGACGTTTAATCCGCGTACCAGCTGATTCTGGTAGTGATTACTTACTCTCGATAGTTGAAGGGGTTGGAGCAAAAACACACTAACCTTCATTTTATGAAAAACTATGTTAGCAATAATTTCTCGTAGATTAGCTATTTAACTAAAAGTTGTTTTTATAGTCATTCAAGACTTTGAGTACAGCTAATTTTGACGAATATTTTATTTATTTTTATAGCTAGATATATATTTTTCATTTATTTGAGATTATATTAAACACAACCTATAAACTAACTTAAACTAGATCAGGCACGACATCCAGCCCCCGACCGTTAATTCATCACTGTGAAAGGCAAACCCACATTTCACCAATTATACATTTTTCGGCCATGTCGGGAATCGAGCCTGGGACCCTTACCTCAGTATACAGACACACTACTGACTGAACTAAGGTATCGGACCTAAATTTACAGATTCTACAGAAGTTTATATAGTGAATATATCTCATCTAAATATATGAAATTTAGTTCACCATGTTTTTGCCCCAACAATCTCAATTGTCAGATATGATGTAATTGTAAGAGATCGTGTTATTGGTTGATTTATAATCCTGTCACAAAGAACATTTCGGCTTCGGGTGAAGAGAAGATATCTCTAGTCGTACACTCGCTCTTGACGCGCGAGGTTCACATCCACGTGTCTTGCGGTTTCCGTGTGGACGGTTAAAACATCCAGTTCATGCTACGTCGTTTCATATGTTATCAATCAACTCAAATAATTGAATATCGTGTAAGGAATAGCAGTAAGGCTACGTCCCTTGTAGCTGTAATGCGGAAGTGGAAAACGGTCACTAAATTAACAAGACGGTTGTGATGTGGCAGTTGTTTTACGGGCTGGGTCACTCTATTCAATCCATATATTTTCCGTTTCCTGCTTGCTAGCCTGTCGTACGTAGATTCATATGTTTTATAATCTAACTTAATACTAGGTCAGGCACAACATCCAGTCCCCAGACATTAATTCATCACTGTGTCAGGAGAAAACCACATTTCACCAATGATACATTTTTCAGTCATGCCGGGAATCAAACCTGGGACCCTTAGTTCAATATACAGACACGCTACCGACTGATCTAAGGTGTCAGACATTTACATTAACACTACTCTCTCTCTCTCTCTCTCTCTCTCTTTATATATATATATATATAAAGGGGGTGCGAAGCTTCTAAATGTTTAAATCAAAGGTCAAATCTCCTTCGCTTCTACTTCAACACACAAAATAGCCTTCTCATCCTTAAACAATTTTGAAAGAAGAAGAAAGCTTCTGTATATTAAGAACAAATTTGAAATATATTGCTAAATATGAAATAATATGTCTAAATATAATAATTTTTAGTAAAGCTACTTAACATTATTTTAATATTGATTAGTGATTAAATTACTTCTCTAAACTAAGCATACATGATGGGTTAGATGGGAGCTCTGAGCATGTACTAAAGACTTGCCAAACAGTAAGAAAATAGTATGATAAACATTACTGGAGTGACTGGGGGACAAGTTAAATCCACTGGTGGGAGGTAACAACTTGATAAACTATAATTCCAAAATCGAACCAGACTGAGTGATGAGTCACTACTGTAACTTTGTATCGCCTTAAGAGTCCTCGCGACTTACGCGTACGCGAATGTGAATAGCGAAGCTAGATACGAGCTATAATGGGGTCAATTATTGGCAGTTCTCGGTAGTGATATAATACTTCGCGTGCGGCAAGAGCTGCCTAAGACGCTGGACGCTGCCGTAAGTTGGGTTCTTGAGTTGGAAACTATCAGTCAATTAGAAGCAGCCGATCGCGTGGGTCAAGTATCTATGGATGATAAGTTATTGCCACCGATAAATACAAGTGATGCGTGCACCCTGACACAAGAGCAGTACGAAACGGAACATATGGTTAACATGGTGTGACAGAGAATGATTGCCATCCGCGATGTTTGCAATTCATTGGAAAGTGTTGCAGGCTCCATTCAGAGAATAAGGCAAGGTCAGCGTGTCTGATAAATAAGGTTCTACCATTGTAGTTGCCTGGAATATATTCGGGATAAGTGCAATAAGGACACAAAATTTAAAAAAAACTAGTATGTACTGGTGTGTTCGAACCTAGAACCTAGCAATATACTATGATTCTAAACCATACCGTGTTTTAATAGGGAGTGCAGATCTAGACTCAAACGTATTGTAGGATGAACCCAGTATTTTGTGCCACGGGTGATTAGTGTTTCAAGAGATCTGAAGTCTTATAGGCATGAACATTTTATTCAGAAATGAATGCGGTGTTTTGCTGTTAAAATGAATAATGTGATTAGGTTAAATGAACAACAGCCAGGGGTGGGCTGAGGCACCTTAAGAGAGACAGTTGTGATACTTAGTGGACATGGTGCTACCAGAAGTAAGTACAAACGTGGTAATGAGGTATTAGAAACAATGACCTCTCCGACAAGCATGGGGTTTTCTCGGCTTGTGACTTAGTATCTTCCAAATACAAGGTTATCCCACTGATATTCCTAAGCCCACACCGGCAGCATGTGGCTCTATACTCTGAGAAAGATATAGGTTCACTGATGCCATGTGCCATCATAGGGATGGTAGTCGTAGAAGATAAAGCTACAAGAGGTGAGAATTCATCGAGTTTATTTGATTTAGAATCAGCCATTTTAGCTTATACACAACGCGCCACAGCAGGGGTAATGCAGAACGAATTTCCATATGCGTGTTCTTGGGGGCCAAATGACCTTGGTCGCAATAACCTCGTTTATCATGAGATTGATACTGGTGGATCTTCACACATCCTCCAGCCACTGAGGATACCACTACACTATAGGGTGTAAATAAGACGTATTAGGAAAAAGATGTGTGGAAATGACGTAATTTGACTCTCAATATTCCCAAGGAGCTCACTGGTTGTTAAATTGAAAAAAAAGAAAGAGGGCAGAACTAACCTGGATAAAATCTGTGCCCATCCTTGGATAGGAGAGAATTGAAGAAAGTGTAAGGCATTATTTTAATATTCAGTACACTCCCACTGCTTAGACCATATACATTTCTCTCCTTTTGGTGTAAACTGATACAGAGGGGCCACAATTTTGAGAACCCCTTTACATAGCATCTTAAAAAAGACAAACTCAGAAACTTTCAAAGTTCAACGACATTTCAAGGAGATAATTTTTTTATTGATTAGTGGTCAAACCTTCCTTTGATATAACTAGTGCCAAAAACTTCAGGGTTATTTAAAATATATTGTATTTCATGGTTTAACCTCCATAACAACATCCTTTAACCTCTTGAACACTTCACGGAACCTATCAATGTGCTACTCAAAGATTCTCCCGATCACAATAATTACATCTAGGTATACCAGTGTCGTACCCCATTATAGGCCAGAAATAACTAGATCTATTAATCTTTGGTGCGTGCTCTGGCCATTACAAACTCCAAGGGGAAGAACTTTTAACTCCCACAGTCCGTACCCTGTAATAAGCCCAGTCTTCTCACAATTATTCTGAGAGGTTACCTCAAGCCACTGGTAGCTACTCACCATCAAGTGTATAAAATAGCCATAGGTAGGACTACAAGGTTGGTGATCGTGTGTGGTTGCACCAGCCTGCAGTCATAAAATCAACCTCACCCAAACTGCACAGGGCATGGGATGTCCCTTGAAATCTATATTGTGAAAACTATGATATCAGATATAATCTAGCGCATTCAACGTGAATCATCGTGACCATTACTTTTATGCGAAGTAGCTATTAACTGATTATTATCAATGGGATTTATTTTGGTGGCTCAGGAAATCCTATAAACAAATGGGAGACAGTAGTGTAACGAAAAGCGTTTATCACGTACTTAGCGAGTGCAGTAGGGCTACCTACCCCTGTAGTAGTATGGAAGTGGGGGCTTTGTGGAGACTATCGGGTAGCAAGGGTCACTTAGGTAATATCTGAGTTAGGGGTTAATCGGATTAGATTGGACGGGGGGGTCACGAATTATGTTTACATTACCTGTGTCTATTAATATGTAATAGGGTTTGGTAATATTTGTATCTTAAGTGTAAATAAATATATGTTTTGTAAATTATAAATCATGCTAAAATTATGGAAAAATAAATGCATATTTTACTAAGGAGAGTATAAGAATATAATGAAGAGTATGGCTCTGAGGTGGTTTACATATAGCCTATTGCATTGCAGTTTTCTTTCTCCGCATTAGGCAGTCAAAATATTATATGTACCTCTCGTCTAACCTGTAAGATAACAAGCTTACCTTACATGATTCCACTGGGGTGCAGCTTTTAAGATACGGAAATAGTGTAGTCCGTCAGGGTAAGACTGCTATATTTCAGGGTACGATGATAAAAGTTAAAATGCTACTAATGAAGTAAATGCCAGCTTTAATAATTAAACAATTCGATCTGTGACAAATAAATTAAATAACATGGTAAATTGACTAATAAGACGATATAAAATATAAGTTATAAGTTAATAATAATAAATATTATTATTATTAATAGCACCGCGTTTTATTACCCTTTCGGGTTATACGCACTTACGCTAATGTGTAATGGTAGAGTGATTGTGAGATGAAATGGAGGACCTACAGTTTAACGTGGAATCCGAACCACGGTGGAGGCCTGTCATTCCCCACATTCACAAGTTGTGATTAATACACGTCTTGTCAGAGGTGAAGGAAGGGTTTGGTAATCAGATAGATCTGTGCCGGGACCGGGGATTGAATCCCGGACACTCCCAGCACAGAAGTCTGACACCTTACCCCTAGACCACCAGATCACCGCTGTTAATAATTAAAAAATTATATTAAGAATTATTTAATTTTCCTCACTATCGATCATCATCTAATATTTTGACTGTTATAACTGTATAACTGTTATAACTTGTATAACTCTTTAGATGTTTGTAGGGAGTGTCAAATATCTGGGTATATTGCAGGTGAAGTAATGGATATATTTTTACCTAAGGAAGTAGCTATTGCTACTAATCGGAGCACTTTTTATTGTATGTTTGCTCATATGGTTACTCTAGTGCTAACGTGTATGTAAAGTCTTGTGAGAACTAGTGATAAGTGTGTCTTGGATGAGAATAAAAGTTTGGCTGGCTCACTCCTTAGTAATGTCAATTAGGCAGTACTTTTATGAACAATCAGGCAGAATGGGTAGGTACAATACATTTTTAAACTATCAGGCAGAATGGGTAGGTACAATACATTTTTAAACTATCAGGCAGAATGGGTAGGTACAATACATTTTTAAACTATCAGGCAGAATGGGTAGTTACAATACATTTTGAAACTATCAGGCAGAGTGGGTAGGTACATTTTTAACAATCAGGTAGAGTGGGTAGGTACCTTTATCACACAATCAGGCAGATGGGGTAGGTACCTTTTTGTAACAAACAGGCAGAGTGGGTAGGTATCTTTTTAAACAATCGAGCATGGTAGGTACATTTAGATAAATCTGGCAGCGTATGTAAGCACCTGTTTTAAAAAATCAATCAGAGGAAGTAGGTATATTTTTGGATCAAACAGTCAAGGTGAAACCCTTTTAGAAACACTAAAAAGTTGTTTAGTAGTATGCAAATATTATTTCTAAGCTTGTATTTATACTCCTTGTGTAGGACCTAGATCAGTTTAATTAAGGTGCATCAAGTCAAATTATCGTAATTGTTTTAGTTCTACGTATTTTAGATGTAAACTTTTGCAAAATATTTCTGTAAATTTACACAAAACAAGAATTTAACTATATTAGCTGTATACTGAACGCGTGATGTTGCCAGTATCACAGTTTCATTTTTATTTTAGTTTTAAAATGCCTCCTGATATAGGGAATCGAACATGAGATGCTTTAATTCCCATGCTGATATTATCTGTAGCACTAAACACGTTTTGTGTCAAGGATAATTGGAATAGATATCTCAGTGGTTCGACGAGTCAGACTTATTTGAAGTGAGAGTGTGTGACCTGATCATTTCTATGTAACTTCTCTGACAATGTCAATTCCTTTGGATTGTTTCTGTTTCCCACACTGACCGTGACCTTAAATACGTAGCATCCTGAAAATGGCTAGCCACATCCTTAGAAAAGGATATAATGACACCGCAGGATATCCTTACGAGATTAACATAGAGGAATCACTCATTATTCTAGCAATGTAGTATTACGTTCAATATTACAATCATAATATACGCGATCTTTATAAATACAGGGCTAATCAGTACAAGATGTATAACTTAGGGCAGCAACAGTAGCACAAGAAATTGGGATATCTGGGTAACAGGACCAACTTGGTAAGGAACCAGGATCTTCTAGATGGATACCTATATTCGGCTCCCCTGACTACTCAGCTAGCAGAACGGTCTTCTATAATTAACATGCACTGTACACAAACTGTATGGTGGTTGATTAAAAGCCATAGAATAAACCAATGTCTCGATTTTGTTGTTTTTTTAGGTATAATTTATTAACTTAATAAATAGGTTACAGTACATTTACAGACGAACTAAAGTCTCACTTTAATATTACTTTTTTTTAGCACATCAAGTTTATAAAATATCAGAACATTTATTATTTATTATTATTATTATTATTATTATTATTACTATTAGCACCGCGTCTTACTACCCGTTCGGGTTATACGCACTTACGCTAATGTGTAATGGTAGGGTGATTGTGAGATGAAATGGAGGACCTACAGTTTAACGTGGAATCCGAACCACGGTGGCGACCTGGCATTCCCCACATTCACAAGATGTCTTGTCAGAGGTGAAGGAAGGGTTTGGAAATCAGATAAATCTGTGCCGGGACCGAGGATTGAACCCCGGCCGCCAGCACAAAGAACATTTATTAAATACGGTATAATAATTTTTTCTCGGGCATTTTATGAACAGTAGAATTACCCGCTTCGTGGTCGAATACTCTAAGGGGTCACTCTCGTAATAGAATGGATTGCTTAAACGGGAAAATCAGGACTTTAATCTCAGTCGAGTGTACTGAAGGAGGTTTTTACTAAATGATTTTCCAATCTCCCTCCACGCAAACGTGGATATACTTTCTCTAAATTCAAATTTCCTCATCCTTAAAATATTAGCGTAATTAGTTTAGTATAAATTTGTATAACCCGAATGGGTGATGATACTCGGTGACAAAAACAAACAAGGAAATCAGTACGAACAGATATCCTCGCTGAAATATTACCTCAACGGGGAATACGTAATATACAATCCTCCCTTTTATCCCCTTTCTGGCCCAAATTAACTAAGGTGTATTCTAATAAATGTAGTTTTTAGAAATTTATTTTAAAATCTATGTATAGCTTACAAATGTTTTTAATAATACAATTTGAAAATTCTTTTTAATGTGTAGCCATTTGGCTATATAGGACATTGATTTTTATTAGAGTTAAAAAATAATATAAAAAACAACGTAGCCATAATTATGTCTACACTGGCCTGCAAAGGGTCCCAGTCTGGGCTATACATTAATCATATAATGATGAGGTAGCAATGAAGAAGTTAGAATTTCGAGGAAATCAACTTATATTTGCGTAAAGGGAGAGCTGGAAACAATTCAAGAAACATCACCCTCATTAAACTTGGCTGGGATTCAAACCAAAAATTACCTACGTGACCACCAATTTGGGTTATTAAGTTGTGTTTTTTACTTTCTGCCACGTGATAAATTATTGTAATGGGATTTATGTTTGTGTTTGTCCTCAAATTAGGTTAGTATAAGCCGCCTATAGTTTGTACCAACATTAAATCAAAATAATATTAACAATAATAATATATGATAAAGGAACCCGTTATAAACTCCTAACTCTAGCGTACCTTGCCCCTGTGTTCCTATGAATGCAACCTCACAACAATCACGCAGTGCTGGTGGGAGAGTTGCCTAATCGATCTATTTCACGGGGTAGATGGCGAGAGTGGCACACACGTCAGCTAGGCAGGGCCTCTCATCACCTCTCTTGTCAGGTCAACAAGACTTTAAGGCCTGACCCTAATTCCTTCTCAGGTGTTAGGTACCCTGGTCATATCCCTCGTACAATGGGTGGAATATGGGTCCCTGGTACTAGGAACCTTATTTTCATCCATGAAACTAGAAACCTTGGTTTAATTCCGGGGACTAGACTCTGTCTTCGTCCTGTTTTCAAGGGATCCTGGTTTAATCCCAAGTGCAATGGACCCTGGTTATATCCTTGATACTGTGTTCCGTCTTTATCACTGGAAATCCTTGTTCCAATCTCGGGGAAATAGACCCTGGCTTTATCCCAGATACTAGGAGCCCTAGTTCTATTTCAGGGACTAGGAAGCCTAGTTCCAGCCGTGGTTAAAGAGTTCCTGATTACATCTCCAGTCAATATATTATTTCATGCTAGAGCTAATATAGGAAAATACCATGCAGCATGAAGTTACTTATTAATTATACACCAACATGGTGTCAACTAATTTGTGGAGTACACAACGTTAGAAATTTTGAAATTAATTTTCTGTTCATATTTTAAGATGTTCTAAAAAATAGAAGCATCTTGATTTGAATTACTCGTATGAAAATTCAGCCAAAACTAAGAATTAATTGACAACCAGAATATATATTAATAAAATGAGTTTGTTTGCCTTTAATGAGCATTTGTGCTGTATCTAACACACGCAGAGGTATGCAATTTAAAAAAATTAGTTACCCCTGTGCACGAAAATGTGCACCTAAAAGAAGGAATTTTAAAATTTAAAGCTATCTTCCATGAACTTCCATCCCATCTCTACGCTAATTTGGGTGCATTTTCTAAAAGTATCACCCCAGTCGTTACATTTGGAATTAAGTCGTTAATAACCTTGATGTTGAACGTAGCCTACTAATTTAAATTACCCAAATACCTGGTTTTGTGTCCAAGAGCCGGAGATTATTGTAAATTTCAAAAGAATATATCTCATCAAACAATAAAATAGATAAATTGACATATTAACGGTGTGAACACGCTCATAGTGACTTAAAATTTGAATATCTTTAAATCAAGTTTATAAAGCTGAAACACTTGTTCTTCTAAAATGTAGTCAAATGCCAATGCAGTCTAAATGCCATTGCAATGCTTAATTGTATACAGTTTGAGCATGTTTGTGATCATAAATTTATTTTTTATTTACATATCCCAAAAAATTAATAGTTAACATGCAAACTATTTATTTACAAATACTGGATCTAGTTTTAGCCTGATGATTTTACAAGCTATAAATATTGTTAACTTGTTTATGTAGCGTATACATTGTTAATTTAGGTCATATTATAAAATAGTGATGGCCAGCACATTTAATTTCCTTACATGCGTCCTGTTGTAGTTAAGTATTGAATCAATTAGAGAAAATCAACCAAAAATGATTTCTTTCATTTTTTTGACAGATTTTATGAATATGAAAATATATTTTTGTGATGGTTTCCTATATTTTTCCAGAAATTGGGCACAAAAAATGATGAAAAGGGGAACTTTTTTTATTTTTTATTTATAATATTTAGCACCGCGTCTTACTACCCGTTCGGGTTATACGCTTTTTTTAGTTCGGGGAGAAGAATAAAATTCGTTATTTCTTGGACTATAATTAGGACTAAATCCAGATATCTATATTTACTATAGATACTTATATTATATCATGGTAAAGTCCGCGAAAAGAAATATCAAGAATGTTTTTAACAAAAGGTCTCTCTTAAAACTCTTTTTTTTTCCTTCAAATAATGGGAGTCGTAGAAATTATTAATTTTATGAGATCCCAAAATAAGCTAGGAGCCTAAGCATTAAGTATGAATTCAAAAACACATTATTAATAACACTTTTACGCTGGAAGAGGGGGGGAGAGGGACGGTCAGAATTGAACACCCACCTTCGGGGCTGCCTTCAAGAGATACAGCTATATTTGGTAAAGACCAATAGTATTGGAGGCATAATCACGTTACGGCATGATTTTTGAACACGAGGGTTCAGAAAATTCGCCTCATTTCACTATTTTTAGTTCCATTTGTAAGATAAGTCTCACCTCTTTCTTCGTGATGCTGAGTAAGAAAATGTTCTAAGGGTGGGGAAAGGAAAAAAAGGTAGTATACGTACCCATACTTTGCCTTATTTAGGTTTATTGGTCTGAATAAAGGTATGGTGACTCAATTAAGGCTTGAAAGGGCCCCGTCTTTCTCTTGTAGAGGAACTAAATAGATTAATATTGGGTTATTAGTACAATTTATCTGAATGTTTGTATCGTTCAAATAGTGAGATGTGACAATCACTTAATAAACAACCAAAGTGACACTCGAACAAACACTCGCTTTGTGAGTGTATTTTAGATCATATTTTAGTCGATGACGTAAATTTGGCATGTACTTCTTAAATAGAGTAAATCAATCTCAAAGGCTCTTACCTCTGATCCATCTTAAGGATAGTTTTCATATGTAAAGTACAAGGCCTACTCGGTGAGCTACAATAATTTTTACCTGCAAAAATGGGAGGGGTGTGCTGGTGGTGGTCTGAATGGGAAAATGTCTTTACTATGTCCACTAGTTGAACTTTGAATAACAAGCCAGATGAAAATATCAACCCTTAAAGATATTTGTAAAAGATGCCATGTGATACAGTGACAGTTTAGGTGCTGTGGGTGGAACACTTGGGGATTGGGGAAAGAGGGGGAATTGTCGATAGGAAACATTTTTCTTATGTACGCTGGTTTAGCTATGAATAGCAAAACAGGTGAAAATATCAACCCTTGAAAGGCTTTGTAAAAGATGCCATGCGATGCAGTGACAGTTTGGGGGTTGTAAAAGGGTGGCTGTGGGTATAACATTTGGAGGGGGGAGGGTGTTTAACAAGCCAGCCCGGGCATCGGCGGGCGTCCCACCCACCCCACACCACCCCTACAACCCCCCCATTTTATTTTTATAAAAATCAACCTTTGGTCGTAAACGCATCTCACCTTCGCAAATGTACCCCTGCTGGATCAACCCCCAAAGCATGTCGCTGCAGTGGTGGCAGTAGGTGGGCTTGTGGAAAGTCTTCTTGGCGAAGCTGTGGCCGTGGATAGCCGGCTGGTCGGCCGCCATGATGGGTAGGCGGCCCCGGCACCTTTCGCGCCAGACTCTCACCTTGGAGACACACGGGACACACGCATAATGGACACGCACGCACTCGCCGGGGACACGCTTCGAGACCCTTCACTCGATACACCTTCAACACCAACCACCACCACCACCCCTCTTAATATTTTAATATTTTTTTTACGCGATTACGTGATTTCTGAACCGTACACGATCATGGCTGTGCCGTAGGCTGGCTCTGTAACGGTGAGCTTGAGGCCTAGGGCGCATAATTCCCGACGGAGCGTCTGTCTGTGTCGTCGCAGCCTACCATGACGATGATGGCGGAGTTCCGAGTTCCCCGAGAGTCCGGTATGTGTCTGTGTGTGTGTATGTGTGGGAACACTTCTTTCTGTTTCCCCCTCTCTTTCTCTCTCTCGTGTTGGAGGAGGTCTCACCGATGAAGCAGACGCGACGCGCACGTCGTCCCGCGCAGCTATCTCTCTCTTTAAAGATTGGAAGGGGTGAGGGGATATTCCTCTCTCCTGTAGCAGATATGGTGCGGTAAAGGCACGATTATGGGAGGAGAAGTATAACGACGTCGCCGGCGGCTGAACGTATGCGCAACCCGCTCCGCGCAGCAAGCGAGCCTAGGACTTGTTTCATGGCGTTCCCTCCCGCCATATTGATTTCGGGGTTTCTAGGGGAGACACCAGCGCCGACTAACCGGCGTACACTGGGCGATACTTGGGGTTGTGTCCACCGAGGATATTTTCGGGGGGTTTGTGTAGGGGGGGGGGAGGGGGGTTAGAGGAATTATATAATGTTTTCGCGGGAGGGATCTTTGGGCCTCTCAAAGATGTCTTGCTTAGCTGATAGGGAGCACGGACCTGGAGGACTCATTCGGTAGAACGTTGAATTATTAAACTGCTGAAATTAAAGGGAGAGTTTGATATTGAATGGGAGAGAACCGTTTACTAGTCCAGTCTCGTCAAGTGCAGCTAGCCTCGGCAACAATTTACGGGCAGCCGCTAACGCTGAGTGATGGCCCCACCGTACCGTGAAATAGTGAGCGGCTGTCAATTCACAGGAATAAAACAAATGGCAAATGTAAAGGCATTCAACGCATAATTTTTCTCATTAGCACTGGGGAACGCCCTTAAAGTGAGCTCCAAATAACTAGCTATCACCCGCACAGGTGGGCACGTGGACTAAATGATAGGTTCTTATGGTCAGGTTTGCTGGTGACGGGAAGAACTGAGTTTTAATTCCAGTTAGGTTTATTTGGGGTATTTTTTTGTAAATGATTTCTCAATCTTTTAATGTACGCAAATCTGGGTCAATTTCTTAATAATTCCTCCTCCATCCTTACCTCATTCGTCCTGTTAAAATGTACGTAGCCTGGACAAGTAGTAAGAAGAAATGAGAAAAATAGCAAAAAGCAGTATCCCCATATCTCGGACGCAACCGGGATTCCAATCATAGTATGCGATACTGTCGCTTTGAAACTAAATGTCTCAGTGGCCCTAAGTCACGAATTAAGGTCTGGGATCTTTGTATCGTGGCAGGCGTATCAAAGAATGGATGAGCCGGGCGTGTCAAGGTACCGACGAATCATACATATCACCATAATAGGTAAAGAAGGTGGTCTAGAGCGCCGTGAGATAGACAACGACGCAACCAGCATGGCACCCATGTGTCACATGTAGTAGCAGATGTCAAAAGGTCGACGCGAGACTGAGAGATTCGAAGCGTTCACAATACTATATTTCTTCTAGGAATAATGCCAGGCCGCCACCGTGGTTCGGATTCCACGTTAAACTGTAGGTCCTTCATTTCATCTCACAATCACCCTACCATTACACATTAGCGTAAGTGCGTATAACCCGAACGGGTAGTAAGACGCGGTGCTAATAATAATAATAATAATAATAATTCTAGGAATAGCATCTATGAATCTTCGTATCCACTGAAGCAGTGTTCAGTAATCTTACAATGTTCTGTTTTGACCATGTTCACAAGATACTTTTTTTATGTGAGGAAGGCTGGATATAGTTTGGTTTCTTCTAATCACTTTCTTTACTTACAGAACTGTGACGCGTATAGTAGGATTCTAATAAGAAAATTTTATGGTCAACTTTAACCTTTTATTCTATTTTATTAATATTATTTAATAGATACAGCAGATAATACCTATTAAAAGAAAAAGAAGCACATAGAATGATTTGATTCATGAATACGTGAAAGTCAATCTAGTAGCTTAAAAATGTCAGATAAGTTTCTTAAAATTAAATTTGGGTAGTTTAAATTGAGCAAATTTCACATGTTCACATCATTATTCTTAAATTATTGATCTTTTAAATGAGTTTTAAAGGTTTTCATAGTTTAAAAATTAATTAAAATGGGAAACTATATCGGTTTAAGCATTGTTTTGCCCAAAAGTCACAGTTTTGAGATCAAAGTAAGTGGTTATGTCTAGGCCTTCTTCAAACCAATAAATGCAGATATTAACACTCACAAAAACATTCTAAGAAAGTTGAGGATTGCTTAATGGCCATGAAGCTTCAATACTTTAATTACAATAAGAAATACCGCAGTGAGGGAGGACATCACCATGAGTTTAGTTGGGATAAAAGCTACCACAAGTTTGGTATGTGGAGGTCCCCATGAGCTAAGCTGAGGTGGAAGTCCCCACGAGTTAAGGTGGAGGGGAAGTCTCCATGAGCTAAGGTGGAGTAAAATTCCCCACGAGCTAAGGTGGAGTAGAACTCCCCACGAATTAAGTTGGGGTGGAAGGTCCCATGAGTTAAGGTAGAGTGGAATTTCCCACGAGTTAAGCTATGTCAAAGTTCCCACGAGTTAAGTGGTAGTAGAAGTCCCCATGAATTAAGTTGGGGTGTAAGGTCCCATGAGTTAAGGTAGAGTGGAATTTCCCACGAGTTAAGCTATGTCAAAGTTCCCACGAGTTAAGTGGTAGTAGAAGTCCCCATGAATTAAGTTGGGGTGTAAGGTCCCATGAGTTAAGGTAGAGTGGAATTTCCCACGAGTTAAGCTATGTCAAAGTTCCCACGAGTTAAGTGGTAGTAGAAGTCCCCATGAATTAAGTTGGGGTGTAAGGTCCCATGAGTTAAGGTAGAGTGGAATTTCCCACGAGTTAAGCTATGTCAAAGTTCCCACGAGTTAAGTGGTAGTAGAAGTCCCCATGAATTAAGTTGGGGTGTAAGGTCCCATGAGTTAAGGTAGAGTGGAATTTCTCACGAGTTAAGCTATGTCAAAGTTCCCACGAGTTAAGTGGTAGTAGAAGTCCCCACGATTTAAGTTGGGGTGTAAGGTCCCATGAGTTAAGGTAGAGTGGAATTTCCCACGAGTTAAGCTATGTGGAAGTCCCCACGAGCTAAGGTTAAGTATAATTCCCCACGAGCTAAGGTTAAGTATAATTCCCCACGAGTTAAGGTATGTGGAAGTCCCTACGAGTCAAGGGGGATGTAAATCACTGATAGTAGTGTGTATTCATGCTTATGGCATAAAATATATTCAAGGTGATGTTATAATTCATGGTCTTCCCTTATGTTGTTCGTAGTAGTACGTCTGGGCTTTACGAATTTCAATTGCTCTAATGAAGTAGGTTTTATAGATCTATAATTTAGAGGAAACCTACCTTGATTTAACATAACTTAGGTGAAAGTGCGAAGTTAATTTTAAAAAATAACCAATTAAACATCAGCGAGATTGGAAACACGACCTCTTCGTCGCCAGAAAATCAGACAATTTTATTTGTGAGGTTAATCCTGTTAAACCATGAAGAGTTGTTAATTTTAGTTCCAAAAGGTAAAAAGTATTTGTATAGATACAGTTTATACCTGAGGATATTATTCTCCGACACTTTGGAAAATAAAACCTTAAGTAACGTCAGATCCCCTACCTATGTCGATATGCCCTCCCTGTCACGTTTGTGTCTAAGCTCTGTGATAACATTCCTAGATTACTGGCGGCTAGATCCGGGTTCACTTCCTCTCCCCCTCACACCCAGACTTCTGGCTGATGAAGTAATATCAGCTTGGTGGATATGGATTTGGAGAACTGTTGGAACACTGGCTGGCTGAGAGTAAATAGGGAACAACTGTTGAAATACTGGCTGACTGACGGTACATAAGGGGTAGCTGTTGGTATACTGGCTGGCTGAGAGTATACAGGGGCCAGCTATTGGTATACTAGCTGACTGAGAGTATACAGGGGCCAGCTATTGGTATACTGGCTGACTGACGGTACATAAGGGCCAGCTGTTGGTATACTGGCTGGCTGAGAGTAAATAGGGGCCAGCTATTGGTATACTGGCTGACTGACGGTACATAAGGGACAGCTGTTGGTATACTGGCTGGCTGAGAGTAAATAGGGGACAGCTGTTGGTATACTGGCTGACTGACGGTACATAAGGGCCAGCTGTTGGTATACTGGCTGGCTGAGAGTAAATAGGGGACAGCTGTTGGTATGCAGGCTGACTGACGGTATATAAGGGACAGCTGTTGGTATACTGGCTGACTGAGAGTAAATAGCGGCCAGCTATTGGTATGATGGCTGACAGACGGTACATAAGGGCCAGCTGTTGGTATACTGGCTGGCTGAGAGTAAATAGGGGCCAGCTATTGGTATACTGGCTGACTGAGAGTATACAGGGGCCAGCTATTGGTATACTGGCTGACTGACGGTACATAAGGGCCAGCTGTTGGTATGCTGGCTGACTGAGAGTAAATAGGGGAACAACTGTTGAAATACTGGCTGACTGAGAGTATATAGGGGATAGCTGTTGGTATACTGGCTGACTGAGAGTATACAGGGGCCAGCTATTGGTATGCTGGCTGACTGACGGTACATAAGGGACAGCTGTTGGTATACTGGCTGGCTGAGAGTAAATAGGGGCCAGCTATTGGTATGCTGGCTGACAGACGGTACATAAGGGCCAGCTGTTGGTATACTGGCTGACTGAGAGTATATAGGGGACAGCTGTTGGTATGCTGGCTGACTGAGAGTAAATAGGGGCCAGCTGTTGGTATACTGGCTGACTGAGAGTATACAGGGGCCAGCTATTGGTATGCTGGCTGACAGACGGTACATAAGGGCCAGCTATTGGTATACTGGCTGACTGACGGTACATAAGGGCCAGCTGTTGGTATACTGGCTGGCTGAGAGTAAATAGGGGCCAGCTATTGGTATGATGGCTGACTGACGGTACATAAGGGACAGCTGTTGGTATACTGGCTGACTGACGGTACATAAGGAACAGCTGTTGGTATACTGGCTGACTGAGAGTAAATAGGGGCCAGCTATTGGTATACTGGCTGACTGACGGTACATAAGGAACAGCTGTTGGTATACTGGCTGACTGAGAGTAAATAGGGGCCAGCTATTGGTATACTGGCTGACTGACGGTACATAAGGGACAGCTGTTGGTATACTGGCTGACTGACGGTACATAAGGAACAGCTGTTGGTATACTGGCTGACTGACGGTACATAAGGGACAGCTGTTGGTATACTGGCTGGCTGAGAGTAAATAGGGGCCAGCTATTGGTATACTGGCTGACTGACGGTACATAAGGGACAGCTGTTGGTATACTGGCTGGCTGACTGACGGTACATAAGGGACAGCTGTTGGTATACTAGCTGGCTGAGAGTAAATAGGGGCCAGCTATTGGTATACTGGCTGACTGACGGTACATAAGGGACAGCTGTTGGTATACTGGCTGGCTGAGAGTAAATAGGGGCCAGCTGTTGGTATGCTGGCTGTCTGAGAGTATATAGGGGGACAACTGTTGAAATACTGATTGAGATTATATAGATAACAGCTTACTCTAATATAAATAGTATATTAAAATAAATTACCAGCGCAATTGACCACACGCACGCGTGCGTGTGCATCCAAAGTCAAAACTAACCATTCATGGTATCATAGTTTTTCATAGAGAGGTATTCTACTTATAAACCCTTCCCAAAATCTTTTCGCGGAAAACTATACATTAAAATTAATCTCGTAGTTTATTTTAAATTATTGACCCAAAAATTATTAAAGATGTAAGTGCTCTTCACAAATTATCATGAATCTGCGGTAAAACTAATAATTTACCCTTGTGGATGTTCTTCTCTCATCTTAGTATTTTGATAACTATAGGAAACATATCAATACATTCCAACTGATCTTAAAATTCTCCTAATTTATCCCAATATTTTTTCAGGCAGGTTTTTTAGATAGGTATTAACTGTTATTGTGTAAATTACCAGAGATTAAGATCACATAAAGGTTTTTTTTTACGTTACCTAGTGTCAAAATTGTTTGGTTCATGAAATGATTGGTATTGAGCTCATCTGTCTTATGACAGTAATTAAAGGTATGTTTTGACCACAATCAGGATTAAGTGGCTGCTTTTCACAATCAGTTTATTGGCCCGACACTTTTTCCCAGCTGATAGCACAAATGATTACTATACTAGTGTTCCAGAGGTTATATCCCTGGCAAGATCAAAATTACTTCTTATTGGTGAATTTTAAGGTCTTCCCTTACACAAGTACCCACACTGATGGTCCAGCAGTCTAAAGCAACAAGTGTGCAATAGATTGTTTTGTTTTTGTTTGGGGAAGGGAGGTCTACATCTCTGCCTGGTGCACTTATGGTGTTTTTTCCATATGTGAGTTAGAATGGTAGTTTTATCATAAACTATTCCCGCTAGTGCACTCCCACTTCTTTAGTAAGCTCGTTCCCTATCCATTACTCCCTTATCTTCTTAGGCAGCCTGTGTATAGCTACTACATATATATATATATTTTTAGAACCGCATATTACTATCCATTCGGGTCATACGCTTTTGTAATAATTATGTTAAAGGGCTAGAGATGAGGAAGGGGCTTTATTTAGAGGAAATGTACCCATTTGCACGAAGAGTGAGAAACCATTTAGAAAAATCCACCCTCAGTACACTTGACCGGGATTGAACCAAGATCTGTCATCGGCAGTCTAGTCTATTACAAGAGCAGTGCCTTAGACCATGAGGCTACCGAATCGAGTTATAAAGATAGTAATTTTGTGAATTTTCTGGTGTTTTCCTTTTACACATAATTCAAAATCTAGGGGGCAGGACAGGAGGAAAGCACTTTGCGATCACTTTCATTTAAGATTCTTGTTTTGGGTTAAGATTAATACACTTAATTTCCTAATTTATTTGTTACTATAATCTTATCAAGAGATCTTAGGTAAGTGGAGAGTGGCAAGGCCTTGACCCTTGTGTTTAAGCTAAATTAATATATGTACCGGAACTACTGAACCATGCTCAGCAGTTTATATTCCTTAGTGCAGTGCCATCGAACCTTACACAAAGAAGAATTAGACCACATTACAGCTGCACAGTTCAAAAGATGGATGTGGAGTATATTTCTCAATTCTAAGTCACCTCACATTCCTCTCTTCTTGTTGATCCTTACTACATTTTCCTTCAATTACACAGAGGGTATGAGTAGCAATCATTGCTTAGTTGGAATTTATGCATCCAGACAATCGACCTATCATTGATCTTAAGCTTGAATAGATTGTCAGTAAACCTTGTGTTGAATATAATTTTTTTTTAAATCTGTGATGCAGTGACGTTCAGTGGACTGGGTGTTGTTTCTTTTAAAGATTAAGGTATTCTTCCACTCCAAATACAAGCATTTATCATCGTAATCATCTTTACATTATGGATTTTAACTTCAAATAGGGAGTATGAGTCCTGCCTTCATTCGATGATGAGTGGAGGAATAATTTGTTTGTAAAAAAAAAAAAAAAAAAAACATTATAATGTAAGTATTATGTTAATTTCTAATATGTTGTGTGGGCTTGTATGAGAAAGGTCAAAGCTATTTCTTCAAGGCATCTTGGGAAGGGAAATAAATGATGTCTTTCTGACATGACCTGAAAATTACTGTAATAGGTTTTAAATGTAAACTTAAGGATCGACGATTTTCTGAGAAGTGTAGGTCTTTTGCAGTAATATATCAGAAGTATGAATTGTGTATAATTTGATGTAGCTGACAAATCCTTTTAGAAAGTATGTACAGACACAAGTAATGATGAATCAAAGGAAATTATGCGGAAAACTTGACAAAACCTGAAAATAAATCTTTCTGGATGTGAAGATTCTGATGAAATGTAAATACAAGAATGAGTTAAGAGTGATGATCGATGAAAAGCAATATGGCATAGAAACAAAAAAACAATTGCAGCGCAAAATCAGAAAACAGTGGATACTTACATCCATTACTGTTCATAACTTATTGTCTGGGTCAGTTTTATTCAAGCCAAAATTTTCCACTACCAGATGGCTAGGCCTGTTATATGCCTTATAATCTATCTTAAGACTAAGACAAGCACAGCAACCGGTCCTTGGCAGTTAATTTATCACTGTGAAAGGATAAACTCACATTTCACCAATGACAAATTGTTTGACCATGCCGGGTATTGAACCCAGGACCCTTGCCCCAGTAGGCAAACACGCTACCGACTGAGCTAAGGTGTTTAATTAGAAAACACTGGATAGATTTTTCAGTTATAAAAACACATACATAATGTGTATATTCACATACATTATTTTTGTAAAATATACTAATCGTAGTACCTAAGTGAAAAATCAAGTCAACTTTTTTGCTTGTCCTTGTCACAGGGTTACTATAAAGTTCAGCAACAGTTCAAACCTTTTTTGATTTGTGCAAATATACAGCTTAAGACTTTTCTTAGAGACCTCAATCCCTTTTTGGTACTAGGACCCCCATCGTTATGGTATCCATTAATTCACCAATTAACATAATCTATGTATTAATCTTTTTTTTTAATTTAAAAACATGCAAGTACTTTAATTTTACCTGGTTTTTCTGTGTATTTAAAATTTTAGATATTTTGGGATGAGCCTAATCTTTTTCAACTAAAAAAAGAGCATGTAGATATAAAAGTCCAGCCCAGTGTCTATGTGACTATCTGAGGACTACAGTGACAATAAATGGAGGTTTCAGAGGAGGAATTATTATTATTATTATTATTATTATTAGCACCGCGTCTTACTACCCGTTCGGGTTATACGCACTTACGCTAATGTGTAATGGTAGGGTGATTGTGAGATGAAATGGAGGACCTACAGTTTAACGTGGAATCCGAACCACGGTGGAGGCCTGGCCTTCCCCACATTCACAAGATGTCTTGTCAGAGGTGAAGGAAGGGTTTGGAAATACGATAAATCTGTGCCGGGACCGAGGATTGAACCCCGGCCGCCAGCACAGAAGTCTGACACCTTACCCCTAGACCACCAGGTCACCCAGAGGAGGAATTAAACAATATATTTGCATGTTTTTTTGTTCCAACTTTTGTTTTTATTTTGATCCACATTTAGAATTTAAAACACATTAAGAAAATTATGGAATGATTATTTTCATATATACTCGACACTTTCTTCATAAATAACATATATTACAGGGTTTTTTTTGGAAAAGAGGAATAGAAATATCTGGAAAAATTCAGTAAAAGACAACAAAGATGATTATTTGTTGCTACAAAGCTACCTAGGATGTTTTAGTGTTACACTCTGGTGATATAATGGGAAAACATAGATATTGGACGTACCCTATTCAGTGCACCTGGTCCTTTGCAGGTGATTAAGGGGTTAGAGGGAGTGGGGTAAGATTAGGATTTGGGTACGCACTTTTTCTTTGCAGCTCTTGATGACTAAGCTTTGATCTCAAGAATATTTGAAACAAATATCCTCTTCAAAGTGGTTGGACAATTCAATGCTCTTAGAAACACGTTTTACCAATATATTTTTCCGGCAAATTGAAATATTATTTCTCACTTAATTATTAAACTAGGAATATATATAAAGTACTGTTCATGGGATAACAATATCAATGCATTTCTATTTAAATAAAACAAACTAATAGCCTTTTTACTCAAATACAATAATTGATTAAAAACATTCAAGAGTACCATAAATATTTCTAAAAGTTTACAAATGCTGTTATGTTTGATAAATATATTGTGATAAATCAAGGTTTAAAAATATTATTTTAAATTTACCCAAAAATGATATTCATTCTGCTGCCCATTATTATATAACTAATAAGAACCCACCTCCTCTCAACCTAAACAAATAAAATTTCAAATTTAGCAACAAAATGCATTTAAGCCACACAGAGGTAGTTGAAAATAAGTTGCTGACTGTGGATCAAGTTTTGTTCCTACAATAGTTAAGGGTAGTCTTTTATTTTATTTTGAATAAATAAATAAATAAATTAGATAGCTTGTGATTACGTTATATTGTTTTTTGTGCATTGTTCAGATAATATGCACATTTAAATTAATGGGGTAGGTATTAGGAAGGCATAATTTAGAGGAAATGCAATTACACCTCCATTTTTATGGAAGGATAATGGGAAACTATTTAGGAAAAATCATCCTCTACTGGTATTCAAACACCAATCTACCCATTATCTGTAAATCAGTCTTTCGTGTGAGTGAGAGTTAATTCAGATTCTTAAATTTCAATTTTGATTTTCAGTTGACCCAATTTTACAATAAGTCTAGTCAAAACAGAGCGGACAATGAAATTAAGTATTCAAGTCAGAGCTTAGACAAGGCTAATTAGTATCACACATGAAAGCATGTTATAATTAACTGTCAAACCAAAAATTATGTGTGGGTCTATGAGTACTTGAGTTTCAAGCTCAAGCCTTCGACGGAAGCATGGGTTCAAACTTGACAGCTTTATAAGATCAACCAATTTTAACTTGTTGTATAAGGCTATTTCTGTGCTGTATTGTGTGTCTGGCGATGGAAGACTTATGATTTACTCTTCTCTCAATGCTATTTGTGAAGTGATCATTTGGTATGTTCTTTTCCCTATAAATATATTAACGCTATTTTAATTTCAAAACTAATGTTTAGTTTTAAAATAACATATCTATTGAATTCAAGCTTGGCTCGATTGATACTTGTGTAGCTCACTTGAGCTCTACTTGAAATGAACATCTTAAGCGCGCAGACTCGTAGTTAATACTGTTGACTGTTTCCATAATCCCACCAGCAAAGACTTGAAACTCGCAACTCCTGAAGTAGAATGTGTGTGTTGTCCAACTAGACTACCAGTAATCCATTTGATCTATTTTGAGTGGCACCACATTTGATCACTTATTCGAGCTTTCTAAGAACACAATGACAAGAAAGAATTTTATGAAACAAACCAGAACTTTCCCCTCATGGAAAAAAATAATAATACAGTCCTCAGTGAGTTCAATTTCCTGGATTAGAGTAAAGTCTACCGGGCAGAGCTAACTAACAATACCAGAAGTGGCATGTGTACTACTCCATGATCCATGACTTTGGATCTCAACAGTTTCTGATGTTTTGACCATCATGAAAAGTAGGAGAGTGGTAGAAGATTCACAGCTTTTCTGCCTGAACCATTATTCTTTCCTCTCTCCACCGCTGTGCCGCCTCATCCCAGCAGCTGTGCCGACACGTCCACACTAATACTGTCCCAAATTCAAGATGTGTTCCAAGACCCCCGATGAGCAGCAGTCTGTCCACCAGTGTCGGGACAAGCTGTACCTCACAGATCATGGGGCCCTTGCAGTGGACACATTGTCTGGGCTGCGATTCGATAGGGTACAGGGGCAAGTATCGTGCATTTATGTAGTACCTAAATAGATAAATATAGTTATTTGTTATCTTGTTCTTAAGTGTTTAGCTATAGGAAACTAAAATGTCATGTTCTCTCAATTATACATGTCTAAACAGCTGAATGCATAAAATTATAGCTTCAAGTCAAAGTGTCGAAGGATATTTTTTGATATTATTTTAAATTTTAAATATCTTGAATACTTGAGAATTTAAGGGATTCTGAGATTCAAGGAGTTGAGGATTTGAAAACCCTATTTATAATAATAACATATTTATTATGAAAGGTGTCTCACCTGAGCAACTGCATGGGGTTGTTGCCGAGTCTCTCCTTGAGGCAGTGGAACATGGTGTCTCCATGAAAGGGTAGGTCGTCCTCATATCCCCCATCCTCGTCTTTTTGTCCCTCCCCACCCCCTGCAACTATTACTGCATCCCTTTGCTGGCAATCTTGGAGCAGTTCTTGCTCATGGTCGGTGAAGTTGGTGTCCAGTTCCTCCTCCCCCACCTGAAGGAAGATCGGCTGGAATTGTCTGAGGACCCCAGGGGGTAGCGAGGACACCTCATTAAGCAAGTTCGACAGGTCCCCACTGGGCCATACCGGTGTATCGATACTTACCTGTTTAGAGGGCAAACATGAATGATTCTGTGACAAAAAAAATGTAGTCTTTTCAATTGTGGTTATCAAAGTCTTACACTATCTAATGAAAAAAAAATTAGAAAAGTGAAATAAATCACACTCAACAGTATATTTTTATGTACCATCATCAAATTACATATTTACACTTGTGGGGTAGAGATGAGAAAGAAAGTTTTTAGAATAAATGGACCCATATTTGTGTGGAGCATGAATGGGAACCATTTAAGAAACACCACCCTCAGTACACTTGACAGAGATTCAATCCCCATCCTTCAATCACTGCCAAATCAGGCTGGATGAAATGGCTTATACCATGTTCTTACTGGTAATAGTTTCCAGCAATAACAATGCAGTTAAATATATCGAATTAAGCTATTAAAAAATGTTCATATCAATCTTAAAACTGTATGTCATTTTATAATGAATTTTGAAAACTGTTGACCATTTCAAGGAGGACTAATTTTTTTTTTATTTCATAGTCTGCTGGACACCCTATATATTCTTTTACTGTGTAGTTATTAGGAATTTTGAGTTGTGATCTCTATCCTATCCATGGACGAGTTCAAACCTGTTAAAAAAAAATATTTCTTCAATAAGTTACAGAGGGAATTGACTCACCACCTCCCCTTCTTCTCCCTCAATCTCAGCGCTGGCCCCTTGCGAGTTGACCTCGCCTGCTACACCACGACCGACGTTAGCATTGCACTCATCCAAAGAAAGGTTGGCCAACCATGCCTCGGTGCTGCTACTGTCCTCCTCTGATGACACCTCACCAGAGGTGGTTAATATCATGTTACCGTTCTCCTCTTCCTCGCCCCAATCGTCGGCATTACAGCACCAGTCCACTGGCACCGTGGGAGAAGGATCAATAGCTGTATCTGGGTCTGCGCATTGGCAGCGGATACACATCCAGCTGCATTTGAAAAGTATTTTCTTAAGGATGGGTTTATCAAATCTTTAAATCTATTTGTAAATTTAAAAAAAATTGAGGGTAAAAAAATTATAGACTTATGAGTTATACAAATACTTTTTTTTTTTTAATTTTGAATCAGAATTTTTTTAGAGCTATTTTGTTGCTTACTACTGGTAACTTATAACCTAACATAATATGGTACAAACCTAGCAATAAGACACCAGACCATTCATTCACTTTGTAATTAAATGTGAATTTAGATTAATCTACAATGTTAGATATAATCTAATTGATGCAAGCTACAACTACAAGTGTCTAAATTAGTAAAACTGTTTTATAGACATATATAAACAAATGCACACTATGTGTCTAGCAATAACTTTGAGAAAGATATGTAAGAGAATTAAAATAAAATGTCTAAACGAAGAAGAACTAATAGATGTTATTAGCAATTTTTCTTCAACTAGGTAAGGTACGACCTCACTTGTCTCATTTAACAAACCCACTACTTGTTGCTAAAGTGCTATGTATACATCAGAAGGTATAGCTGTCACTTGCTTTTAGGACTAACTTTTTCGGGTCATCAGCCCTTTGGTTCCATAAACTAATACCCAATGTCCCCTACCTTATAAAAATAATTATTCAAAATCATGGTATGAGCGACCTACTATGAATGAAAATAACTCAATAAAATTCAAAACATAAACATTTAATGGTACATTTATACAAAATCAAATTAAAACCTTTTAGATTAAGTAATTAAACAAGATTTGTTAATTTTATCTAGTAGTACCAGAGCTTTTTAAAGTTTGGTACAAATATATATAGCAAGCCTCTTAGACACTACATTGGCACACAGTGGCGCAGGAGCAGGGGGACGAGGTGTAAATTTTACCCCCCTCCTTAAAAATTGATGGGGTAAAAAGTATCATTTTTACCCACCAAAATATAATAAATTTTTTAGATAATGTAAAAATCTTGTTGAGGCAAGTTCACGCTAAGGTAACATAGTAAAAATAAAATGTGCTTGGAGCACACACTGTTTGAAAACTCTGATAGTGATACCAGCTACATCAACAACTGCAGAAAGAGGTTTTTAAATTCTTGTAGGAAAAAAATAATATTTGCTCCACGATGAGGCAACATAGACTAAATCACCGGAGTCTGTTAAATACACACCCTGAGACGCTAAACAAACTTGAAAATTGCAAAACTAGTTAGTGGTCTTATAGCTAGTAACAAATAGAGGGCAAAGGTGTATGGAAACCTACTTTAATTTTTGGTGTTTCATAATTTTTAGTTAAGATATAATCACATATAATTTTTCTTAATTTGTTTTGTGTGTGTTAATTCTAATGTTTGGCATGACTAAAATAAATGAGAAAAATACACAATGGGAACGTTAAATACAGATATCCCTCATAATATGCGTTATCACTTTATGTGTTTTCGCTATAACACGATTAAGAAATAATAAAAATAATGCATGGTTGGCTGGAATTTCGCAGCCACCCTGTGCGGTGGTGGCGTGACCTTGTGCAAGCACATTCCAGTGAGGGCAATGATATTTACTCTAAGTTTGGTGTGTGTGTGTGTGAGGGGGGGTTTCGAGGGGGGGGGGGTTATATTGACAACATTGGAGATGTAGGGGCAGAAATTAAACAGTCCTGTATGAAGGAAGTTTGGAAAAATATTTGGCCTGAAGTTTCTGATTCTCATGAATACGAGTTTTCCAATTCAAGACATGACAATGATGACATAGTATGATGTTGGATTTGAGGACGTAGACCAGGCAAATGTGGATTAATTGCTCCAATCCCACTCAACAGAACTCACCAATTAAGATCTTCAAGAAATGGAGAGCGGCATAAAGGATGAAGAGGAAGAGCCCTATGTTGTTGAGCTTATCAAACAACTTCAACAAAACAATTTGCTGATTTTTTTAAAGCACATTGACAGTGCAATTAGAATCAGTGAAGAGAATGATCATAACATGGATAGAAGCGCCAAAGTTGCCAGAAAGATTGAGTTATTTGACTTGCTACAAAGCACTCTAGAGAGAGGAAGGATGCTGCTCATTAGCTGAGTCTTGACCATTTCATCAAAAAAGTTGAAAATCTTCGGTCTAACAACCCAGGGCCTTCAAGAGAACAAGAGCCTACCATCCAAGGGCCTTCCAGAGAGCAAGAGCCTACCGTGCCAAGGCCTTCGAGAGAGAAAGCGCCTACTGTCCCAAGGCCTTTGTGAGAGCAAGAGCCTACAGTCCCAAGGTCTTCAAGAGAGAAAAAGCCTACCGTCCCAAGGCCTTTGTGAGAGCAAGAGCCTACCATCCCAAGGCCTTCAAGAGAGCAAGAGCTTACAGTCCCAAGGCCTTCAAGAGAGCAAGAGCTTACAGTCCCAAGGTCTTCAAGAGAGCAAGAGCCTACAGTCCAAGGACTGTCAAGAGCGCAAGAGAGTGATAATCCAGATTTGCCAGATCCAGTTAATTTATCATATGAATTAAGATTAACAGTAAGTGTACCTGTAGTATTGTATTAATTAGATAGATTTATTAAAAATTGCATTTGTTTACAAATTTCCGGGATTGAAGATTGACAAAAGGTGTAGGCTACCTATAGTATTGTACTAGTTAGATAAATTAATAAAATTGCAGTCATTTACAAGTTTTTGGTTTTTATTTACTTCTTTCCTTTGGAGTAATCCCTATCT
Source organism: Timema cristinae (assembly GCA_039000515.1). Taxonomy (NCBI): domain Eukaryota; kingdom Metazoa; phylum Arthropoda; class Insecta; order Phasmatodea; family Timematidae; genus Timema; species Timema cristinae. The sequence goes on from JBCFYV010011172.1 coordinate 73,553,968, forward strand.
CACCTATGTTAAATCAATTCCCTTTATGCGTTTTCGTGTTACAAGATTATTTATCAGAACCAATCACTCGCGTAGTGCGAGGGACAGCTGTATTACATATCCCTGGTCTTTTTTTAATCTCAAATCTTCCTATAAAAGCACATGATTATTTCCACCTCCTTCCCCCCCCCCCCCCCCCCCCAAATGTTCCTGCGCCACTGTTGGCACATCTATTAACTACTTCACTGTTCACTACATGCTTGATGCGATGGATGGGTTTGATTAAGTGATAAAGAGTTTTCCTCACTTAGCAGGAGTTTAAAAACACCCCTTCCAATGCCCACACATCCCCTAGGTAATCCCACCCACTGAACAAGAAGATGTGTTGTCAAACCTGACAGTTCTAGTCACCTGTCATCCAAGTTCCAACAGTTAGGGTTGATACAAGCAAAGATGTAGAGTGTCCTGTGATAGGTAGATTGTTCTAATGGAGCATACAGCTGACACACCAAGGGCAGCGCAAGACCACATAGCCGACAAACAGGAGTTGGGACGCTAGCGTTTTCAGGCCAATCCTTTGAAAATAATGGTTTGTAAATATTACTATAGCAAAATAGCCCTAGGTATGGTTTAATAACTATGCTTTAGAATCATCTTCATCATTATCATCATTATCATCATCATCACCATCATCACCATCACCATCCCCATCTGTTTACAGCTTGTGGTCAGGTAAGTTTAGTAAAATGCCTCCATCTTCCTCTATCCTTCCACCATTCTTTCTATTTTAATTTCTTTCATTCTTCTCCTCTCACTTGCACACTTTATTCTATCTGCTCCTCCCATATCTTTCTTGGCCTCCCTTGCGGTCTTTTTCCTACATACTGTACTTCATTACCAACATTTTCTTTGGCATCTTCTCTTTTTCTTATTACATGCCCATACCATCTCAGTTTTGCTTCCTCTACTATCAACTATGCGAGAGCCTACCTAGTGGGTTCCACACAGCATCTCCTACTCATTCCTGATGTAATCGTCAAATGATGTACCCCAGGATTTGAGTAATCTGGTGGAGGTTGGGTTGAACCCCAGTGGAAACCAGCTCAGGTGCAGATGAGACAGGAGACTGGTCAGGGCCAAAACCAACAAGCTTGGAACAGAGTCTGACCAGTTGGCTCCCAGCTTGGTGGGCTAGAGTGTGAGGGTTGGTGATGATGAGCTAAGTAGCATCAGCACCCATAGCCTCAGTTAGGGAAAGTTACCACCAAGAGAAGGTCTACTCGAGGACCTATAAGTGGCATCCCCACTACTCAGGTGTATACCACTACAGGTTTGGTAAGCCAGTAACCAAAACCAACAAAAATACTCGAGAAAACAAAGTAAAATACCGGATTGGAAATATGCTTTGAATTAACTTTTCTAAAGACGCTCTTATTACCTTTATATTTGATCTCATTGCAAGTTTTTAATATGATTGACACTTGTCAGATTTATATTTTTATCTAACCTGATGATGATGATGATGATGATGATGACAATAGTTCCTCTGAAGAGTGTGTGTTTAAGATCTTTGGAAAAACACAAGTAAATACAGTCCGAACTCACAAATCTAATACGGTATGTACCGTACTCTATATTGGAGTAGTCCTATTTTATGTTTACTCATTTAAGAATGCCATACCAAAAAGCATTCATAGGCAGAGTTAATTAATTTGATCATATTCTAATGTGTACCTTTTGAAATAAGCCTGTTTGCCAAAAAAAAACCTATTGGTATTTAATTATACATTTAGTATTTTAGAGGCATTTAATTTTATAAATCCTTTTTAGTTGTGTCTTTGTTCAGTTTGTCCAATCTTGCAGGCCCTCAAGTAAGAAACTTAACTTAACTTAATAGTTACCCACCTCAGTGGCATAGTTGGCCAACACACTAGTTTCATGTTGAGCCAGACTGCAGAGGACAGGGAGATTGAGGTTTGAATCTTGGTTGGGTGAATTAAGGGTCGGGGGTGAGGTTCCTAAATGGTTTTCAGTCTCCCTCCATGTAAATGCAGGTTCACTTCCTCTAAATTCAACCTTCCCAATTCATAATTCATTAGCTTAATTAGTACTTAAGCATATAAATCGAACGGGCAGTAAGAATAAATAAATAAATAAATTAAAAAAACTTAGTTTGGGGCTAAGATTATTTCATACCTTTATACATGTATTTATTAATAAACAAATATATTTAATCTGTCTAACCTATAAAGCGCCAATAATAATTAATACATTCAGTCACAAATCTAATATTTTTTGTAATAGGTCTAAATTTTAAAATAAATGTTTATAATTATTCATTTTTATTCAAATACAACAAAGGAAATATATTAGGGCCAATACATTTCAATGAATTCAATTATTTTCAAATTGTAGGACTATGTACTAGTTCAGCAGTTTTTAAACTGTGCTCGGCAGAGCTCTTGGGCTCTGCAATAGTTATCTTGGGCTTCGTGAGGAAATTTTAGAATATTCTTTATTTGATTTTCACAATATAAAATAGCATGAGTAGTTAGGATTGTTTATGTTTTAAAGTCTGAATAAAGAACATTTCCCAAAGGTGAAGTCAGAATATGTGATGTTTTCCAACTGTCTTGTACTTGTAAAATTTAACTGTCATTGACTGTTAGTTAATATTGCTGTAATTTTTTTTTATGTGAGCTCAACATATATTTATTTTATGGTGTAAGGGCTCCTGTCTAAAAATTTATGAAGCCCGGTACTAGCTCTCTAAATCGATTAAACACTAGAGGCAAATAAAATAAAGTATAAAAATGGTTCTATAAAAATGGAGGGCCTAATACATATTTGATAAAAAGAAGTTGTGTGAACTTTTGGATTATCTAGTTTTAATACTGTTGTGGTAGGGCTTCTCCATGCAAAGTTTATCAATTTTATGGGTCTCAAGCACAATACAGTAACTTATTTTTTTTAAATTAATCATTTTAGAGCTAAATACAACAAAACCAGGATTAGAAAATATTGTGATATTTATATAAATATCAAAATATGGGATATATATTATTATATATCGGATATGTATCAAGGTCTTGATAAATATTGTAGAATTTAAAAAAAAATACTTTTTTTACATCCATTACTGTTTCCTTCCCACCCGTGGCCTGGGTCAGTTTTTTATTAAAGCCATATATTTTCCACCACCGGCTGGCTAGGCCTGTCGTAGATTCATATGCCTTATAATCTAACTTAACACTAGAACAGGCACAGCATCCAGTTCCTGCCCATTAATTCATCACTGTGAAAAGGTAAACCCACATTTCACCAATTAGGCCTATACATTTTTCGGCCAAACCGTGAAACGAACCCTGGACCCTTATCTCAGTAGACAGACACGCTACCAACTGAGCTAGGGTGTCAGATTTATTAATATAGATGCTAGATAAGAAATATAAAAATGAAGAATTTTCAATCATCAGTCAGTCTCGGGTGTCTCATAATCATTTTGGTTTCAAAAATAAACTCTGATGACTAAACTAACATTTTGGCTTTCAGCTTCCCATTCCTCTGACTCAGGCCAAACCCATCCCAGAAACATTTAAACATTAGATTATATTTTTTGGTGCAAAGTATTTTTTTATGTTTAAACATAAAAAAACTAATTGAAACTAACATAACCCTTCATGTGCGAATACATTTTACTATCTATAACATGATTAAAAAATAGCAATTAGGTGAGTTTTCTAAGAATATTTTTACTGATTTAGAATCTTTTCACATTTTGTTTTGATACAATCGAAAACTTGATTAAGTTATATGTTGTGTACGTACAAGTGCTAGAAAACATTATAAAGCTCTCATAATTTAACAAAAGGAGAGAAAAAAGCACTCCGCCCTTGGTTTGCAGTAGAGACTAACAATAGTTTAAATATTTACATCCTTTTATGGTTTAAATAGGTTTTAATTATTTTTATTATAGGTCTATACAATTTTTATATACATTAACTAGAGGTATTATTACAGACATTTGTTATTAATGTGTGCATTTATGATTAAAAGTAATTTATTAACTATAGTATGACAGAGTAAAAGTGTCAGAAGGACCAAATAATAATATATGTCCTATACACCAACTCGGGGTGTTCTAAGAGTCGATAAGTACTTACAGGAGTTCCGCCTATTTTATTAGTTGTAAAAGAAAGATAAGGTTTGTGTTTATCTGTGATCACATCATCTTCGAACCCTAGTAGCACTTTTGATACTCTTTGAGCCATTTTTTAAAAGTAATTGTTGATGTACTCTAAGGACCTATTAAATAATAACCTCGATCGATTGATTCTCTATTCCAGCAGACGAAATAAATAACAAATTGTCAGTCAGTGTGGTCAGATAATCCAAGTCAAAACATTATAATGTTTAAAAGCAAGGTCCACTTAATAGATAGATCATTTAGGTAATCATGCAGTAATATTTAATCCAAGACATTTTATTTATAAGTATATTTGAAGTAAAGAATATGTGCACCGTTTTTTTTTCTCTCAATACTACTCTCTGAGCTTTAAGTTGGGGATAGCAATCCCTAACCTCAGTAGTCCCCGGGGTGCACATACATACATATACATACATACAGAGAGAACAAGAGGTAATTAGAAGTAATGTTATTTAATGGAGCAAAATACACGATTAATATTTAGCACGTTATCTCAGTAAGTACAAACTATACAACCTAAATAAAATATGAGGTAGCGTTGCCTAAGTTACGGTCAGCCAGGGGCGTGAGGCGCCAGAAGGGTAAACTCAGACAAATGAGTTACGTTACTAATCTATCCATCAACAAGGCTTGTTGATCGTGCACAACTTGTATCAGGCAAGTTCAAGTTCAGTTAAATATGAGCGCCCTGGATACAATGCAAAAACCCCTTACAAGATGTAAGGCCAATTTATATTAATATATAAGAAACTACGGGCCATGCCGGGTCGGCAAGAAGTCCCACAATTTGAGCACCTGACAGGTGGTCAACATCACAATGTACAAACAAGGAAGAATAGACTGCTCCAGCCGTGCCAGAGGGGCAGAAGCGGCTTATGAGCTGTACACTCCAAAGGGGAGTATTACTAGCAATAACAAAGATTAACCACGGGCCAAGCTTGAGGAGTATGAACAGCCCACAGGTTAATTACCCAAAACAAAGGTTAGTGATAGCATAATGAACCTAGCTAGGTATAGAACCCAGGCCTTCATACACTTGAACTATCTATATCCCTGGCAAGCTACCTTTGGAATTAGAACAGTGCACACATAGTGTTTGTTGCGGGATTCACTATCCCGTTAAGTGACTGGCCCTAATGGCACAGTCCCTGATGCGCGAGAAGCGCGGTACACAGCAAGTATTGTTTGCAACCTGCTTACATAATAGTGTGGACATAACTCCACACTAATATTACACAACTAGCCTAATACAAATACAAAATTAATATTTCAATATAAACTAAGGTTATCCCCCATTCCAAAATCTAACTGAGAAGCGACTGTATACAACCAGCCATGATGTTGGCTAATCCTAATCTTTAACGTCTAACTTGAAAGGTAGCTCTGTGCATCCTGCCACGGAGTCTGCTACACCAAATCTTTCCCATACGATCCGTCTACCCATGAGACTTCCTCCTGTCCAGTGGATCCATTTCCCTAACTTGTAAGCCCACCGTTGATATGATAGTCTACTCGTCGTGATGAGAGCGTGTTGTAAGGCACAGAGCTGATAGCGTTCTATCTTCTTCCCAGTGGGCTGGAGAATATGTAGTAATCGGAGTCCACGTGGAGGAGTGGTGACCATGAAGTGGTGGGGGAAACTTCCATCAGATGCCAGAACATTGACTCGCGTTGGCAAACAGCATTCACGGTGCTTTCAGTTGACTTGTAGTCGTTGTTGAGCTCGGAGTTCTGGCATGTAGCCGCGGTCGGTCACTTTTCTCGGTGTTGTTCTTTCCAGTGGGCCTCGGGCTCGAAGGAAGAGTCGGCCAAGAGGGTATGTAAATAAACAAACAAATGTTACGAGCGTAGCATTTAACAATAGCATGTCACTTGTAAACTCTTTACGACTTGCTCGCATCAACAAATATTCGTGTTTTACATTTGAACGAGGCTAAGCCAGATTAGCCCGTTACATATGTTTCTAAAGAAACCTAGGAATAAAGGTTAAGGAAACAAGTATTTTACTCACTTTCATTAATGTACATAAATATATGTGAAGTCTGACTGTTTGGGGTTATTTGAAATGGCCACTGAATTTAGCCGTTGATACGATGGTAAAAATCTCAAGAGGAAATCAAAGTAAAATAACCAAATAAATCCAGAGCAAACCAAGCTTTGGGTCTTACTCTCGTTTTAATTCAGTTATTAAACAACCAGAGTTAGTTTGGTTCTTCAGGGTTTTTGGTTTACTCTTGAATGGTTTGGTTACTTTGGGATGCTTTGGTTTTTTCATTTCTTTTGAACTCTCTTGATTGCAATGGAATATTCGGCTATTTTTTTCTGGAATGGTCTGGTTTTCAATCGAATACTATGTTATTTTACTCTGGAATTTTATGGTTTGCTATGGAATAGTATGGTATTTTACTCTGGCCTATACTGGTTCTCTCTGGGATGCTATGGTATTTTAATCTGGTCTAAGCTGGTTTTCTCTGGGATGTTAAGGTATTTTACTCTGGTTTGTGTTTGTTCTATATGGGTTGTTATGGTATTTTACTCTAGTCTAAGCTGGTTTTCTTTGGGACATTATGGTATATTACTAAGGTATATGTTGGTTATCTATGGGATGCTATGGTATTTTATTCAAGTCCATGTTGTTTCTCCTTAAATTGCTATGTTATTTTACTCTTGTTCATGTTGGTTCTGTCTGAGATGCTGTGGTATTTTACTCAGGCCTTTGTTGGTTCTCTCTGGGATGCTATGGCATTTTACTCAAGTCTATGTTGGTTCTCTCTGGATTGCTATGGTATTTTACTCTGGTGCATGATGGTTCTTTCTGGGAAGGTATTGTAATTTACTCAGGTCTATGTTGGTTCTCTTTTGGATGCAATGGTATTTTACTCTGGTTTGGGTTTGTTCTCTCTGGGATGCTATGGCATTTTACTCAGGTATATGTTTGTTCTCTCTGGGATGCTATGGTATTCTACTCAGGTATATGTAGGTTTTCTATGGAATGCTATGGTATCTTTCTCTGGTTTAATTTGGCTCTATTAGGATACTATAGTATCTTGCTCTGGTTGGTGTTGGTTTTATCTGGGCTTATATGCTATTTTACTTTGGTTGGTGTTGGTTCTCACTGAGTTGCTATGGTATTTTACTCTGGTTTGTGTTGGTTCTATCAGGGATGCTATGGTATTTTATTTACTATGGTATAAGTGGGTTCTCTCTGGGTTGCTATGGTATTTTACTCAGGTTCTTTCTGGGTTTCTATGATATGTGTTGGTTCACAAGTGTTAAATCATTAAATTGAGATCTAGCGATAAAAAAACAACACATATTGTAACGGCTTTTATCGTTAGGATAATTCATTACGTAAGAAAAATAATTAAGTTAACAATAAATAAATGTATTATAAAAATACATAAATGAGATATAAGATTACAATAGTTATATGGTCTAGGGTAAGGTGTCAGACTTCTATGCTGGCGGCCGGGTTCAATCCTCGGTCCCGGCACAGATTTATCTGATTACCAAACCCTTCCTTCACCTCTGACAAGACATCTTGTGAATGTGGGGAATGCCAGGCCTCCACCGTGGTTCGGATTCCACGTTAAACTGTAGGTCCTCCATTTCATTTCACAATCACCCTACCATTACACATTAGCGTAAGTGCGTATAACCTGAACGGGTAGTAAGACGCGGTGCTAATAATAATAATAATAATAATAATAATAAAAATACAATAGTTATACAAGATTAATGCTGGTTGGCAATTGAACGTATAATATATAAGTTCAGGAAAACAAGTGATCATATCGTGGATCACGGAAAACTTTACTTTAAATACAAGATGTGTTGACATATAGCAAGTTCAAACTATAGGATTGTCTTGCAGCTGCTCGGGTAAATAAGCGTCCAAGGCAGCATGGTCAAAGGTAGTAGGCTGGAAGAGCCTGTTCACTATCAAAACAGCTGGACAAGCGCCAGGTTGCTGTCAGTAGGGTCTAAACGAAAAACAGTGAAATAATTACCAATTTCCAATGAAAGTTAACTGTAAATCCTATAAGTTTAGAGCTACTATCATAAATGAAAATTGAGCTAGCTTGCTTGATTAGGACTTAAGAAAGTCGTGAAGATACATTGTATAATGAATGATGTGAGAAAGGTTTGTTAATTACATTGGTAGATGGCTATCGAACAGGTGTCAACACCAAATAGTACTATGGCTGGTCCTTTTACCAATAGGTAATGCCAGAGCAATCAATAGTACATTTATACAATAAACAATTCCCTGGGGTACAACATTACTTTAATACACACTAACTTTTAATACTTAGTCTATAGGAGCCAATGACGGACTAAAGATAAAGGCATTATCTGCGTGGGCCCCATTATGGAAACTAGCGGAGTTCCACGCTTTACCCACGCAAAGCGTGCCAACAAGAATGATTAACCCAACCCAATGATTGACCCAACTGGATCCAAGAAAAAGGACTGACAACCTGGTTGTAGCCATACAAAAATTAAACAACTGACCACGACGTCCACAGCATCATGAGAAAACAGACTAGTCATAAGGACTAAAAAGGAAGTACTGTACTTGTGGATAAAAGCAACCTTTAAGACTAGGTCCTTATTACCTCTGGAGCTCAAGGCGCTTATATTTAAGCTATGTCATATGGACACAGGGAAAACTTAGTCACTTGGACTAATGTAAGAAGTCTGAAAGATTCGAGAACACATTAAAATCACTTTGACTACACCAACTAAATCAGAAGGACACAAAACCAAAATCTAGTCATTTGGACTGAAATAAGAAATATAGAAAAATAATCACCTCGACTATACAAACTAAGTCTGAAGGACATGACATAAAATTCTAGTCTGTTAGACTAGACCCATAAGTCTGATGGACTTATTAATAACGCCTTGATACTTAGAATATCGAAGAGAATTTCCATCGACGACGTGGTGAGACCCACGATACAAACTTCATGGCGAGCTGGTACTTCGGTAGGTGATAAAGCGGCGTTTTCCTTCTTCGATGATACGATGTGGTAAAATACAATAAGTGAATCTGAGCGGCACTCATTATATACGATTTCTCTGACCAAACAGAAATAGAAGGAATTAGGCGTAAACACAGGAGATGGGAGGGACGGAAACAAGGGAAGAAAGGAAAAGAAAGAAAGGGGAAGGGGGTGGGGTGGGGGAGGAAAAGACAGAAGTCCCAAGGAACGCCGCAAGAGCAGCAGCGCTCTATCCTCGTGACTTCTATTCCAAGCCGGTCCCGTCCATTTCAACTATTGGGTGATGCAGCGAGGACGTGTGTGAGATTTGCCAGGCTGGTGTCCCCGACATTCTCGTCGTAATTTCCTTGAAAGCATGGTGATTGTATCAGCCAATCCTGTTATGGTAAGTATTGAAGGATATTATTACTAAATAAATCAGTCTTAATTATCTTCTTTTGATTCAGCTATAGTATTTTTATAAGGATTCGTATCGTGAGTGTTATTTTACACACTTGTAGTATTTTCTTCTCGGAAGTATGGTGGCTGTATACGAGCCCATCCAGTCATGGAAAGTAGATTTTGAAGCATATTATTCCTAAATATGTGAATTTTAATTCTCTTCCTTGTATTCCGCTATAATAATTATCATAATTTAGTATTTTGATGTAGGCTCGTGGTCTAGATTTCAATTTTGCATAATTGAAATGCTACAATATTTACAAGAAAATGCAATCTATACTTATAAAATAACATGTCCTGACTGACTGACTGACTGATTCATCATCGCCGAGCGCAAACTATCAAGGCTACAAGCATGAAATTCGGTCTGTATATTCATTTTGTTATATAGGCACCCACTAGGAAAGGATTTTAGAAAATTCCACCCCAAAGGGGTCAAAATAGGGGATGATAATATGTATGAAAGTCCGTCATTTTGAAAGCTACATAAACAAAATTTTGTATTTCGGTTATTGACGTAAAACAAATAAATACGTGTTTCAGGAATTTTGGAAATTTTATTTAATAAGGGATGAAAAAGGGGGTGAAAGTTTGTATCGGACTTGCATTATTTTTGATCTGAGGTCAAGTTATGGTCATCAACGTAACGTAATATTTTAAATTAATCTGTAAATACATATGTATATTTTCGTATTTGTATATAATCAACTTCCACGCGAGCAAAGCCGCGGGCAACAGCTATCTAGTCGATTATTTTTTAAAATCATGATTAATAATAAAAGGTGCATTATGGTTGTATTTTGTAATTATGATTAACATACATACATTACACAACTATGATAAAGAATAAAAGGTTAACTATGCATTTAAATTATTTTAAAATAACAAAAAATAGATAATTGATTTTTCTGCGTTTTTAACTCTTCCTGTGTCATTTATGGAATATTCCGCCAATTAAAATTTGCCCAAGTGTCTTTTACGATATATTCCACCGCAACTTAGTATGCTTTACGTGTCAAAAACAGAACATTCCTTGATCACTCGTTTTTCAGTATTACAGATTATTTTGTAGATGGCAGAAGGCAACTTGAATGAAAATATGTGACTCACTGTTTTCATAGTGTTATGTTTGTATTTAGTTATTTCTTTATTTGACTATAAAGTATACAATCCATAATTTAATATAAACAAAAGAGCCCCTTCTCCCTCTCTGCACTTATATATATATATATATATATATATATATATCGGTCACAATAAATATATATATATATATATATATATATCGGTCACAATATTTCCCAACTGCTCTAGTCAGGTGACTCAACTACTCTAGTAATGTATATAATTAATATATTTAACATTTTATAATATACAACACATAGTAAGTAAACAGCACGACTACCAATAAAGCGATGGCATGAGTGCGGGATATTTAGTCAAATATAAATGACAGTGAGCTTAGTGATCTTACAAAAAATGATGAAAATGAATGTGATAGTAGTGAAGATGCAAACCCTTTCTTAATAACGCCAAACCTTTTTGATGTGGATACACCCACAGTAGAATTATTCTAGGTTCTTTTTTGACTGCAAAATGTTAGACCATTTATGTGAGTAAACTATCCTATTTGTTGACAAACCATGCTGACTTATAATAACACATTATGATTGAAACATTAAAATTAATGTTTTTTGTCTTGAGTTTCACACAAGTAAAGCAAAAATTATCTATATAATAAAAAAAATATTTTTTTAATGATAAAGCTTTTTATTTCCATCAACACTGGAAGGTTTAAAATTACAAATTATTTATGTGGGCGATGGTGGTGGGCAAAGAAAGGAGCCGTTCCTGAAACAGAACAACATTTTTTGTTAATTACAAAACAATATACTTTTTAAGTATTTTACAATAAGTAAAAATAGGTAATTTAAAATCAACAATAAAGAATTTTAATGTGTTATCATATACCTAATTAGTCATAATATATTTAATCAGCAGGCAAGCTTCGCTTTTTAGACCACTGGGGCTGAAGATCAGCTATATTCCCGCTAAACAAACGATTAATTCTCAATAAAAACGTGGCTTTGGCTTCTCCAGAATACCCTCGTTTATCGGGGTACTCTTCGTATCTGGGAAAAAAGAAGAAAAAAAGAGGTCCACATGCACATTTTGTAACATCACAATTTACACACATAATTAATCACGCTGCACCCTTACGGGGTAGACAAGAAATGTGGTAAAAACAACTTCGTACTTATTATTGATTCCCTCTAACTTTCTCCATGATACTCTATCCTTTTATACTCCCCTCGCTTCCACAACATCCATATAGTCATACATGCCCTTTAATTCTTTAATTTTTTTAATCTTTATCTTTTTCAAACATTCTACAACATTTAACCACATACAAAATGGCCCACACCTTCCTTTTGACCATTGGATTCACTTTTAAACCGCAATCTTTCAGCATCCATTCATTATGGACAGTCCATACGAGTTTTTTCAAATATTTTTTTAAATATCTCATTCCAATTGTATTCACCTTTCTCTTGGGTTTCTCCTTATATACACACGCTTCACATCCATACAGCAAAGTTGACGTTAGCACACTTTTATACACTGCCATCTTAGTCTGTTTCTATACTACCTCATTTTTAGAAATAGTCCTCATACACAAGAATACTCTCCGAGATGCATTCACCTGTCTGAGGTGTTAAAAGCTTTGAAAGTGTTCAAGAATGGCTAAGTTGTGGATGTAGATGGGATTGCAAGTGAAATACCAAAGTGTGGAGGTTAGGTACATTTTGCCATATAATTTGAGCTTTTAAATGTATGTGTTGTAATTTAAAAAGTCCTAATGATTGGATGAATGCTATCATTGTTCCTTTGTAAAAAGGTAAATGCAGTAAGAGTGACTGTAAGAATCATAATGCGTGAAAAAACTGAGGACAAGATTTAGGGCGTGCAATGCGGTTTCATGCCAGGTAGAGGATGCATGGACCAGGTATCTGCGCTAAAACAAGTGATTGAGAAATAAATGTATGGCATTAAAGAAGACAGAGCTTAAATTGTCGGTATCCGAGCTCAAATGGAGCAACAATGCTTCATATTTCTTCTCAGTGCAATGGATCTCATACTGGGCATAATATATTCCCTATCCCAGCAACTTCAATCCCAGAATTTAGATTTGATGGCAGTGGGGTGCCTGATCAAAAACACCATGTAATGATATTGATTTAGATCACTCTAAAAAGTCATGGATGAAGGTAATTTTTCTTTAAAGTAACAAATGTAGAGTATTCCTTTATGATTCATCCACGAAGAAACAAGCGCTTTTCATAAATAATGTGAAAAGGATTTCACCAGTAAAATATATATTTTATACCATTCTTCCTGTTAAAGGAACAACTTCGCAGTATTTGGCAAAGACGCCAATTCCCTATACCAATAAGAAGCTAGCTTTTACAACACCTGTCACCAGGACTCTTTCTATTAGTTAGTTTTTACACTGTTGACGAAGGGAGCATGAGGTAAGGGGTATGTCATATATAAGCCGTTGTGCGTATGATTAAGAGCAGTCACACACAGCCACATGCACAATCCGCACACACACAAGTCGCTCTAGCACCCAAAATCACAGAATCAACGCAGTTAGGCACTCACTGGGACAACACTTGCTCTCGCAGTCACAGTCTAACACAGAATACAATAATTTACGTTAATATCACAAGTGTGCATTGATATAAAGCATTTAATTGGAGTATGTATAAGTAATCAACAGATGTCATTTGAATAAACCGTGTGTGAATAAACAGCCATCAACAGTTCTATTCCTTACAATTATTAATCATACCGATTTAATTAGTGCTCGACCACGGAGCAATTAACAGGTAGTTAAACGGTATCTGTTCCGTACAGTGATGATAGGCGCTCGACCATGGAGCTATAGACAACCTAAATACCATCACAGCAATATTATATCAGGGAATTAATCCGTAGTGTTTTAACCAAAGAAGTGTTGGTCTAGTTAAGAAGCGACGAGACATATGAAGAATTAGTGGAAAGGGCAAAAACACTGGCCAACAACAGCAAAATAGAATGGGCTGTGACAAAAAGACAAATGACTGTGGCGTCATATCTAGCAGATATCATAGTCCTCACTTCGGCGGACAAACTGAAAGAAACACTAAGTCCATATATTTTAATATACTGGATAAAATTAAGAATGAGTTCAATCGCCGATTATTGGAGGATCAGGATATTATGAAAGCAATGCGTGCGCTTCAAAAAGGAGAAGTTACTTTCTTGGATGGTGAAGTATTAAACCCTCTAATAACTAAATAAATATCAGACTTTTCCAAATGTTGATCTGTTGGAAAAGCAGCTTCCCCTAGGAAGAAGCTTTCTTCATCTTATCAGTGATTCAACCTCTCTTGTGAATACTTACAGAACCTAGGTAAGCTTCCATTGGAATATTCAGAAGTAATTTATCTGTTAAATTTTTTTTCTCGCATTGCTGATCACCATTGCCTCTAACGAACAATTTTTTCTGTTTTAAAGAGGGTAAAGAACTATCTCCGGTCGACAACTTCCAATGATCGACTCGCCTTTTTAATGATTTTATTTGTGGAGCGGAAAGAGGTTAAGAAAATCTCTCTTGATGAGCTAGTTAATGAGTTTGATAAAACTAAACCAAGACGCTACCCTTTGATACATTAATTAGTTTTACCTGCCGATAGTGACTTTGATATTTGTAGTGCTACATTTAAAGTTAACTAAAATACCAAGAACTTAAAACAAATTGAATGTTATTAGTGTTAATAATACAATATTTACAACACGTAAGTAATTTCAAATTTTTTTAAACGGTTTTTTAAGTGTAATCAAATCAGTTATTTTTATTTATTGGTGTGGATTTTAAATATTTATTAATATTTTAATATTCCCAAACGTAATATTATGATTTCTAACAATATTTATTTAAAAAGGACTTAATTTGTTTTCCATAAAGTTTTGTGAATGTTAAGCCATGTTCTCACGTGTCATTTTCAGTGATTCACTGAAGATTAATACAAAATAAACTTCAGATTACTCATTTCAGTAGACTGAATTATTATTTCACGCTTTCACTAAAAGTTGAAAGGAGTTATACTTTTATTCATTGTTGAAGTTATACTTCTTTAGGCGCGTTATGAAAAAATGATGAGAGTGAAATTTTAAGATGCGCGCGCATCACTGTAACACAAAAGTAACAGGTTGAAGGTAAACCGCTCACTAAGTCTCGAAAAAAAAAAATCTACCAACAAAATAGAAATAGAACCTCTGTTAGTCGAGCATGTTGGTACGCTCATAGAGAAATGTATACTATGTTATTCCTTTCTCTATGGTACGCTCGTCGCCTCTGATCACTGTTTTCATATATATAATATTTATCCACATGTTTCTAGTTTCTACATTCACAACACGTGTTTTAGTTTCATACAAGAGCGAATTATATATGTGCTAATAAATTATATTCAGTAGTGATTTAAATTGAATATTTTGATTAATATTATTTACTATTCGTAAATATTAGTGAAAAAAATTGTGCTTATTGACTTTTTTAAGTGCTCCAATATAATTGAGGTTAACTATACGTATGCATTATTTATTGATATAAATTAAAATAATTAATACTAAATATTATTGAATTATTATTGTTAAATATTTATTATTGGTTATTTAATACTTACAAAATAAAGAAATAAAATTAATAAAACATTAAATAAAAAATTTGTGATAAAAATTTAAATCGAACATCAAATTAAAATATTAATTTTTAATATTTATTATTAAATTGAATAAATAATAAATATTTATATTTAATAATGCCAAAGAAGTATAACTTCTCACGCGCGTACATAAGTACACACACCCATTTTTTAAAATTATCATCATTATTGAAAAATGGAAACAAAATGAACCGTGTGAACACGTACAAGAATTGATTAATTAATTTCTATCTAAATGTAAGGATTTATTTATGTATTTACAGACAATGTGTTGCTATAAGATTTCTAAAAAATTGTATTTAAGTGGCGAGACGAACAAACCGACCCATTTTTGGACTGTTACAGACAATTTGAATGTCTATGGAATATAAATAATGATTTGTATAAAATAATACAACACGGGGCGCCATTTTAGTAAATTAAACAGTAGTTAATTATTCTCAAAATGATTACTATGATAAATATCACATGTGAAAAAATTCCTTTAATTTTTATTTTCATTAAAAATGAATCACTTGAAATTATTCATTGAAAGAGAGACGTGAGAACACAACTTTAAATGCTGTCTAGTATACTGAGTGACGTCACATACTCAACCAATCAGATCAATATAAAGAGAATAGAAGATAACGCCAGTTGGAGAAAGAAATCAGATTGGCTGAACTTGTGACGTCTCTCGTCACTCAGTACACTAGCCAGCGCTTAAAGCCATGTTTTCACGTGTCTTTTTCAGTGAATAATTTAAAGTGATTCATTTTTAATGAAAATAAAAATTAAATTAATTTGTTCACATGTGTCATTTATCATAATTATTATGTTGAGAATGGTCAACTACCGTATCATTTATTAAAATGGCAGCACGTTCTGTTTAATTTTATACAAATCACCACTTCTTTTCCTCATACATTCATTTTGTCTGTAACAGTCTAAAAATAGGTCCGTTTGTTCGTCTACCACTTAAATATATTTTTTGAGAAATCTTATAACAACACAATGTCTGTGAATATCTAAATAAATCTTTTCAGTTAAATAAAAACGAATTCATTAATATTTGTACATGTTCACACGGTTAATATTTTTTTTTTCATTTTTCAATAATGATAATTAACAATGAAGAAAAGTAGAACTCCATTTTCACTTTTAATGAAAGCGTGAAATAATAATAATAATTCAGTCTAATGAAATGAGTAGTTGAACGTTCGTTTTGTATGAATTGTCAGGGAATAATTGAAAATGACACGTGAGAACACTGCTAAACATTCACAAAGCTTTATGGAAGACAAATTAAGTCCTTTCTAAATAATTGTTGTTATAAATCGTAATATCACGTTTGGGAATATTAAACATATTAATACATATTCTGAAAATTGAGAGATGCTAGCCTCACTAAAATGCATACATGATAGCTTCGGCTATCTGATTCATTAATATTAATTCATATTTAAAATCCACCCCAATAAATTGTAAAAACTGAATAAATTACACTTAACCTATTAAAATATATTTAAAATTACATGTTGGAACTATTATTGTATTTACACTGGCATCATTCTATGTGTTTTGAAGTTCTTGACATTTTAGTTAAATTTCCTTTTAGCAACAAAAATTTCAAAGTGACTATCGACAAATGGAACATATTCGAGTAAAATTTGTATTATTTGTGTTTTTCCTTTTACATTTGAACTTCCATGTGCGGGAAATTTCTGGATCCTTAGGAATGGAGTAAAAATATATTATTATTAGTTTATTACCCTCGCAATTTCATTGATTATTTACACAGAATGCAACACCACAGATTGGCATTTTTTTTATCTCTGTTTAAAAACACACATAACTCAAATTGAAGAACGTACGCAAATAAATCAGCAAAAAGCCTAAAAGTCTGATTGTTCAACAATGAGTTGTATCCTATATATTATATTATATTATATTATATTAGAGAAAAACTATGATAAAATAATAAACAGTGTGATAAGAACAATACAACTACATACAGTTAGCATTCATATTTAGTATTATAATTAGTACTATTAAATAAGCATATAACCCAAATGGGTAGTAAGATGCAGTGCTAAATACTATTACTATTAAATAAATGTAGTAAATAAAATATGTAAATCATTAATTAGAACATTATTCCTGTATTTTATAGTAGCCTATTAAAACAGATACTTGAGCGGTAAACATAATAAATTAACAAATTATTATGAAAAAAACACTACCAGGCAAATAAATAGCTTATTATTAAGATAAATGAAAGGACCGTCCGAAGCACGACATACTACTAACTGCTGTGTACTGGGTGACTTTGTTTCGTGTTAAAGTACCCAATGACATCATAAAATTATTTCAAATGGCGCTACCTATCTATTATCTTTACATTGAATTAGGTGTCTTTCTCCAACTGGCGCTACCTTCTATTTTCTTAACATTGGGTCCATGTACTGTCGCGGGCGGTCGCAGTATCGCTCATAGATAAAGGATAGAGACTATAGTGCTGGCAAGTTGCAACACTAAATTTCAGTGTCTTTGGTCTCTGTGGTCTGTTATACTTTATCACTATTTAAGTATTTATTCACATTTCCTTTTTACGAAAAAAACATTTATCTGAAAATGAAAAAGGTGTGGCTTTTGTAAAGATGTGTATAAGAAAATATTATACTTTAACATTCTTCTGAGTACCTTAAGGTAAAAATAGCATAGTATTTGATTATATTTTAATTTAATGTGTTCTGGATTCGACAATATGTTTGTATGCCTTTTTAATTATGTTACATTAAAATTAACACAAAAATCAACACACTATTAGATATCACCGAATCTACTAATATTAAAATAGGGATTTTATTTGCATAAGCATAAACGTATGCTATCATTTTTAATACACATTAAAAACGTACCTAGTGGTTATTTTGCTTGTAGGAATAACTTACAGACTCACCTAACTTGTATAATTATTGTAAACAACGAATACTATCCTATACTTGTTGAATTAAACAAAGGCTGTATCCGAATACTCTACTTCACGTACCGTTGACCCTTGACGTTCACTTGATAGTTGCATTAGCAATAACGTGATAAAGTGGAGATCCGTCCGAATAGTTGCGAAGTGTGATAATGCACCCCTCACATGCTCTTGAGTCCAAGGACGACAGCAAGTTACCGTTGATGGGGTGTTTGATCGGCAATTGTTTAATTTTTCGACTGCTAGAGATATAGCTAGTAGAGTAATGTGATCTTTGATAACATGTTAAATATGCCGGTTTTATAGTGTTGCAGAGTTGTATTTTGTTGTGTTGTCTTGGATAATTAGGGTAGTTTGTCATGTGCAGTGAAAATAAACCACCACAAATCTGTAAGTAGCCTACGCTAATTCGGGTTCATTGATAGCGTTTAAAATCGTTTCTAAGATCATTGGTAGGCAGCAACACTTCTGACTCAAGGATGTGAAAAGGATATTTTGCTGACCAAATAGTTTGTTGCAGTCTTCGATCTCAAGTGCATGTAAAGTGTAAAGTCACCAAGTCAAGTGTACTTAAATATTCGAATACAGCCAAAAACTAAAACAAAAAACATTTTGAGACGTTCTCAGTGGAACTTAATACACTTTACAAATACCTCAAGCCCCAACTACAGACTCATGTGCGTGCACATTGAAATTATAGCACTGATGGCAGCACACTAATTATAAGTTTTGTAGTCAAAATATAATACCAATATAATATATAGGCCCTATTTGATTGTTATTGACCTTCACCCATATTTAAAGTAGGTAGCCTATCCTGGACGTTTTCTCACAAAGTTGCTTTAGTTTCTTTTATTGATCATCTGACTGCTTGGCACTTGCATCTTACTGTAGACGATTTTCTTTCAAAGAGTTTTATTGGACGAAGCCTCTGACTTTTTCATTGGTTGGCACAGTCGCATGTTTAAGGATATGATCTGTGTAGCCACAGATATAATTTCTAAGGACTATGAATACAGAGTCTATTGATAGAGCTTAAGCCTTAAACAATGAGGGGTGGCATGCAAACATATTCCTTTTTTTTTCCAAGGGAAATTGATCTAAATGGCAATCGAGCTTACTCCACATGAAGTCACCCAATTTGAGAATATCACTGTCTTAAAATATAATATTTTCTTCATATTTTTTCTCTCTAGTTACATAAAAGTTAGAGCTAAACTTTTTTTGTGTGCATAAATGGTAGGCCTACATGGTGAGATTTTGGAGAAAAAAAATGCGTTTCTTGCGAAAAGATTTGCTTCAATTTGGGTTGTAATTACTTAAAATATTCATAACTTCATTATTGATTAACCAATCTTGTTAATTTTACTGTAAAATGAAGGGTTATGTTTAGTAGGCCTATTTTAATGTAGGCTATTCACACTCTTTCTAGACAAATATGATTTTTATTATTATATTATACTGGTTTTTATTTTTATTATTTATTTCTCAAATGCTAAGTTAATCACTTTATGGCATCCAAACCATAAATATAAAAAAAAATATATTTTAAATTTAGTAGCCTACTAGAGTAGTAGCATAACCTTGCTTGGAAAAAAATCAATAGGGCCTTTAGTGTTGTTTTAATTAAAGATTAACCTATATATGATTTGTTAGACTACCTAGGCCTATATCAACGGCTGATGTGCTTGTGCTTTAGCCACTTATATCAAATTAACGCAGCCATTTTGCTAAACCTAATAATTTTTCTTTGGGTAATTTTGATCATTTGTTTTATTTAATTTTTCAAATTTACTGTGTAATGGTAACAAAAAATAATTTTTTACTCGTTACAGAAAAAAACACACAAAAGTTAATAGAAATCTGAAAGATCAACTATAGCTTCTAACCAATCAATATACATCACAGAAACACTCTCAGGATCTACCACTACTGTAGGTCTACAAATACTCACTTTTACCGCACACAGCTTGAAACTTTGCCCATACTTCTCTCCAAATCCTGTCTTTTTTTACTACTTTATTTGAACAACAACAAAACAACACAGCTCATAGAAGCTGAATAAAAAGGTTTTCATTAGGTGGGTGAATATTATATCATGTTACATAACTGACCATAGAATTAAAGAAATGAATATTAACACTTGATAACTACTGTACTTTACTTTGCAAATAAGAATAGGCCTAAACCATTTGATAAACAACAAATCAAGGAGATGCAAACATATTCTAATAATTTATTTTATCAGCCTAGTACATTAGATTGGTCAAACACAACAAAACACACTTCTGCACTCCTATTCAATGAAATATTTGGCACTGAACAACTGTTAATTTTTGACATTTCAACTGCACTTCTGTGCGAGAGCAGACCCAAACCATTCTATCAACCATACCGAGCTCCGCTCATGCTCCAATCTTCCTCTGGCATTTTACATTCATGACATCACCAGAACTCGAAGGGCTATATATATCAGAACACACTTATAACACTACCCTCAAACCTGTGACATAGATGATACACACTCCCCCCTTAAAAAATCTAAATAGGCCTATACAAAAGGGTACTAAATATACTTACATCTATGTAAATATGCAAAGTAAAAAAATTACACATACATACGGATATGTATGGTGACCACTGAAACCCAGACTACGAATACATATTATCATGGTAACTTACAAATTACACATCCAATTCCTCCGTACTCATCGCTGGTCTGTCACAAACTACAGTAACCTCATGGCTTCTTTGGTGCTGACTGATAGCTCACAGCTGACTTCTGACAGTCAACAACAGTCAACATTTAGGTATATACCTAAATTTTGACTGTCAGAAGTGACAGCTGCTAAACACATGTTTTTGTAGATCAAATGGTTTGGTGTAGGGATACAAACTTTGGTCTGGTAACTTTTCAAAGTTGTCAGCTATCGGCTGTGAGCTGTCAGTCAGCACCAAAGAAGCCATGAGGCTACTCTAAACTAGGCTAAATAAAACATTCCAAGATTACAAAAGCCACCCACACAACACACTTTAACTCACTAGAAAGAGGAACATCCTACACCTCCTTTCAAACCTACTGGACCCCCGGTAGGATGGCATGGGCATGGCTTCAGTTGATTGACGTGAGCTTTCCAGGTGAGGTGACTCAAGTTCCATAATCTATCCAGTGACTGGGGTCAAAAACTGTTTGATCATTGCAGGGGGTAGACCTTCTGAAGTCAAGTTAAGCAGTGATACCCTCTCCAGCTTTGCTTATTTTATGCAGCATCCACATCACCTGCACTCCTACTTTATACAGGATTGGTTCCCTGTCCTTGTTGCATCATCTGGATACTGCTTCATGTGCCCTTTTTAGATGTTCCAGCCTTGCACTGATATTTGAATGAACGTCTCTTCCCATTCTTCTAAGAAAATCTCCCACTAGAGATTAATTAGCTCTAATGGCTCATACCTAAATAACAGTTCAAACAAAGTTCTTCTGTGATATGCATGTTTGGCTGCGTTAAAGGAGTTTGCATCCCACTTCCTGTGATTTGTGTGATAAGCGATAAGCATGATGCACGTTTTTCAGGTTTCTGTGGAATCTCTCCACTTGTGAAGGGTTGGGGTAGTAAGGTGAGTTCGTGCTATCTCAAATGTATCTCTAGAAGAACATATCTTTGAATACAACTGACTGGAATGGACTCTCATTATTAGATACAATTGCACAAGGTAATCCAAAGTTTCGGGAGATGTTCTTGTCTAGTAGTGTCACTGTTGTCTCTGCCATCGATTGTCTAGCAGGCATCATCCCAATATACTTGGTAAAGCCATTTATGGCGTTCAAAAAGTAGGTAGGTATATCCTTCTCTTGAGTGGAATAACAGCTCAAAGAAATCTATAAACAAACTTTGCATAAGAAAGCTCGTAACTTCAGAACATGAAGGGTTTTATCTCGTCATTTGGGCCAGCTTTGCATGAGTACACATCTCTTAAACCCTCACACGTTATCATATGTTCTGGTTCATACACACCCAATAAAACAACTTTCTCGCTTTTGCAATTGTCTTATTGACCTCCTATTATCCCCCCTAAGGATATTTATGGTAGTACCTTATAATATCAATATGTACTGCTGGGATGACAACATTCCGCCCTGATTTCTTTGATGGTCTTTTCCCCATGCATTTTAAATTTTGCCATTGGCCCTCAGGGAGATCCTTACAAACCTCTCCCAGGTATGTCTGGAATTTATCTGTACCAAACACCACAGACAGAGCTTCCAGCTCATACGTAGTGATGTGGTGTCCTACTAACATATGCCACTGGTCACATCCCTCCTACTTCTACCTAGGCTAACACGGCTCCCAATCCTGTTGACGAGTTGTCTGTTTGCAGGATGAATTTATGTTTGAAATTTTTCATTTTAAGGATAAGTGGTGCGATGAGGTCATCATGGAGAATATGGAAGGTTTCCTAACTGGCTTCCAACCACCCAGGACGGTTTCCTGTCTTCTCGAGTCCATACAGTGGGTAGTCTTTTGCTGAGAGATTGGGGATAAACCCCCCATAAAACCCCACCATGTCTAGGAGCCAAGCCAATTTTTACCCTGTTTTGGTCAACGGGAATACCAATATTGCTATGGTCCTCTCTGGGTTAGTGGATAACCTCTATCACAATATACTGTGCCCCAGAAAGTTATTTTTCAACACAATGAACCAGATCTTATCAGGATTAATCAATAATCTTGACCTTCGGAGCTTGGCGAGTACCTATCTCATTTGTGTCAAATGATCTTGTTTTTAGAATACACCACAAGGTCATCCGATTAGTTGAACAAAAAAACAAGTTGTATGTCCCCAAAACTGGTGCTTAGGATCCGGGGGAGTATCTGGGCCCCTGCGGCGAGCCCACATGGCAAGATATTAATTTTGTATAACCCAACCTGGGAAATGAAGGCGGTCAACTGTTTTGTCTTTTCAGACAGTGGCATCTAGTAATATGTCTTATTCAAGGCCGATAAGTGTGTATACTGTTGCTCCAACCAAGAATTGCAATGCCATTTCTATGGTGGGCATTGGCGTTGCCTCATATTTTAGCTTCCAGTTAAATTTTCCACAATCTCTAATTAATCGTCCTTCTTTATTTTCTTTTGAAAAGAGGAAACATACAAACTGCTGGAGGGTTGAATTATATATTTCTGTTCCAACAATTTTATGAGGTCTCATAACATCTGAAACTTAGGGGGTGCATAATAGTAGGGCCTGCACCTCACCACAGTCGGATCGTCGATCTTGATTGAGTGTTTCATTACGTTGGTGCGCCCGAACTTGTATGTCACTACATCAGTAAATTCTCCTACCAGATCTATCAAACCCACCCTCCTTGAGTCACCTACCATACCAATCTCCCTCTCACTCAAGCCACCTACTGTTTCCAGTGGGACCACGAAACCCGCCTCAAATGGTAATGTTACCTCCTCATTGTGAACATATATCTTTAGCCCCAACTTATCTATGCATCTCTTCCTCGGG
The DNA here is from genome assembly GCA_039000515.1 of Timema cristinae. Classification (NCBI taxonomy): domain Eukaryota; kingdom Metazoa; phylum Arthropoda; class Insecta; order Phasmatodea; family Timematidae; genus Timema; species Timema cristinae. The sequence goes on from JBCFYV010011172.1 coordinate 73,577,860, forward strand.
ATAACCTCTGTGATATATAAGGGAGTTATCAAAAACCAAACAGGCCATGTAAATGGACCTATCTTTAGCGTTGCGACGCAATGGACTAAATATGAAGAGAAAAATTTACCCTTACAATTAATAAAACTACTCCCAACCAGTGGGAAGAACCAATCTATATAATTATAGAGAATGTAATCAGCTTTGAAATAATATCCATAATCGTAGAAACCCATAAAGGGAAACCCCAAGAAAATCTCGAGAAAACAGTTCCTCAGTAGACCCTATACTAGGGAAATGTAGAAAATAATAAATTTAAAAAAATGCCTAGGTCTGAAAGTCCATACAATTATTAGTCTGGTCATAGAACCTGAAATTATCCAAACTACCCTACCCTAGCTTGATAGATGGGTATGCTTCCAAACTGTTCAATACTTTCCTGAACTAGCCCACTAAGTCCCGAATCACTTATGTCTATTAGTACAGGGATAGAAGCTTGGTTAGAACCTCTCATCAATGTACTACCTTCCCCCTTAAAGACAAGTGAGACGCAAAAGGCATCGAATGTAGACACATTTCAACTAAACACTATTTTAAAATCACTTTAAACGCTATATTACACTCAGCTGTCAGAGTATGTAGGAGTGGTAAATCTGCATCAAATAAAATTATTGAAAATTTAAACAATTTCACTAGTAATGTAAACCATTTTGCAAAAAATAGTAAATATTCATAAATATGTTTCATAATACAACCAAATTATAGCAATTAAAATGTAGCATAAGTAAACGTGAGTAAATTATAGCTAAATGTTGGGGTGATATAATCCTAACCAGAAATAATCAAAACAAAGGGTTGCTTTTTTAAGGCTTAACATGATGAACAACATTGTTATAGAAAATAATAAACAACATTGTCAAGGAAATTAATCAAAGTTGAAAGCTCTTGTACTATTGAAGATTTTTTTTCATTCTTAAAATTGTTAGCAATAGTACCAAAAAAGTATTAGTCGTGCTAAACCATTGTTTAAATAATTAGATCATATAACTTTTAATCAAACCATTGTTTGTATAATTAAATCTTAAAACTTTTATTTGATAAACAAAAGTTTCATGAAACCAACTTCAGTTCAAATTAACTATTATTTTTATAATAAATTTTCTTTAAACTCTTAGCTTGATAGACATGAAAATTATCAAAGGTTGAATGAACACCTTATTTTTATGAATTATTCTTAAAGTTTTTTAAACAATGATCTCATGAAAAATATTACAAGTTCAAATAAAAACTTATTTTTATAATGAATCTCAAAACTATTAGTTTGTTAAACAATTGTCTCATGAAAAATGTCAAAGTTCAAATAAACCTCAAAACTCTTTGTTTTATAAAAAATATAGTCTCATGAAATATATCAAAGTTCAAATAAATATTTTTCTGAATAATAACTCGGCACTTTGTTTGATAAATAATAGTGTTGGTATAAACTATCAAAGTTGGCATAGATTAATTTTGATTTGTACAGTTAGCTGTATGTGCCATGAGCCAATGACAAGATCATGCAAACAAACTTAAAAACCAGATATTTGTCGATGAGAGAAATTCATCAACACCTTGATATTATACGCAAAATCACTTAATAAATATTACCCAATAACAATTTATTGATGTAACATAAGAAGACTTAAAACTTTTTTTGCTATTCAAAAGCCAACTCAAAATAAATGTTAAAAAAGCCCATATAAGACTATAAGGTCCTAATAAATTCTGTATTTGCATTGCATTTTAAAAGTTCCAAATATTCCATTCTAAAGTCCCAATAAACTTTTTATTTGCATTGAATTTCTAAAGCCCCAAATATTCCATTTTATGGTCATTGAAAAACATTGTCAAAACTTATGAACAATTACTATCCAATTCAGGACTAATGTTTATCCTCAAGTAAAACTATATGGGAAATAATTATGTCCAACTACCAATGAAATCAGACTTTGAATGTATGTAATTATTACTTCTTAAAACCATGAAATCTTTTATCAGGTAAAGTATAAAAGTAAAAGTAAATTTTTCGGTAGTAACACAATGGGTATAGTTTATTGAAGCTAAGTTTTAAAAACCCATTATAAATAAAAGAAAATTGTCTTAATTTTTGTTCAAAATAGTATCAACCACACCATTTCCGACAAGTTTTTTTATTTGTGTTGTCACTATAAATATTTCTTGTTTAACATGTTCACTCGACAGTTGGCGACCAATTCCACATTCTGCTAGCTACACTGTAAAAAATAAAAGTCTGCCCACGTTATGATGACAAAGTATATCTGTTCGAAAAACATTGGCCGGGCTTAAATCAATATTAAATCCAAGGATTACCATTGTCACTTTTTCTAGCATAAAGTGTCAAAATTAGTTTCACAGATGATAGTAAAATTTTCAAGACTAATTTATTACACTGTATATGTCATCCACTGTTGCAATTTAATAATTGAATTACTATCACAGACCAAAGGATTGGCACCCAATATTTATCAAATATTATTTTCTTCCAAATTGGTTTTGTTGTAATGGTATACTGTAACCCAAAAGAGTTGATTTAACCATGCCCAAATAACCACACAAATAATGTATGGATTTGAATGTACTTTATTTTTCCAAACGAGTTAAGCTTTGGTTTCCCCGAATACCTGGTTGGCAGGTGCAGATTTATGATTATGCTGCCCATAGGCACTAGATAATTTGCCGCCCACTTTTCCTACCTTAATTTCTAATCTTCTAAACCCCTGGTTTCCCCCTGTAACCCCTTATATATTTACACACACATACCATATACACAAGTGCTGTCTGTGGGGTGACAGATAAAAAGAGCTTAAATTATTTCATTATTTATTATAATGAGGTTTTAAAGTAGTAAGGATCTAAGAATATACTTATATGATTGAAATAAATACTCTTACACTATCACAACACACAAATTCAAATATTCAATCATTTTAAAATATAAAGTCTGCATTAGTAGACTGTAGAACATGTCACAACAGATAAAATATTAGCATGTACACAATAATAAAATAGGCTATAATTTATTTTGCCTTGATTTCTGCTGGTGAACTGGTTGATGATGCCAGACAAATCCCTTTTATCTATTAAGTGACCTTCAATTAAGACGAGTGTCAGTGAATTAAGGCAATACTCTGTCATGTTGGTACATATATACAGCAAACCACAACTATCACACACATGATAAAGCCATCAAATTATTTTAACTGGCAGAAAAAGGTATGTTTTTTTTTTGTCATTAAAAATTTGTCGCCCCTAAAATCTGCTGCCATAGGCACGCGCCTACTAGGCCTATGCATAAATCTGCCCCTGCTGATAGGTCCTTAAGGTGCTTTGAGACTGCCAAGCAACGTAACAACATGCTAACCATGGCAGCACTGCAGTCCATCATTTCTTTCCCCAACCATTTGATGTAGTTTTGTTATGTTGTTTTCCTGTGGAGTCCACCTGAACATTATTAGATCCGTGCTGCAGGCTAACATCTTGATGACATTTGGTGTGTGGTCCAACCTGTTGGGTATCAGGTGACTTTTCCTCTGCAAGCTATTCTGCTACTTGGCTTGCGAATTTAATTAAAAATTCGGAATAATTTGATAAAACACCAAAACATAAATGCTAAATAAAAATGTTCTCATTTGGTGGATAAATATCATGTCATGTCAAATGGCTGACCAAAGAATTAACATGTTAAAACTTGATAACTACTCTACTCTACTTACGAATAATCCACTTGATAAACAACAAATCAAGGAGATGCAAACATATCTTAATAATTCATATTATAAATCTACATTAGATTGGCCATACACCACAAAATCTCACTTTTGCACTCATATTCAATTAAATATTTGGCACCAAAGAGCTGTTAAGTATTCTACATTTTTGGCCAGCAATGCTAGATCTTCTGCGTATTATACTGTGTTGATGATGTGGCCTCCTATCCTGAAATTTCCCCTTGTCTCCAGGGCTTCCCTGACCAGCCATTATCCATACAAGTTTAACAGACTGGGTGACGAACAGCCTTTCTGCCTCACTCTGCCTAACTCTTTGCTCTTGGTTTCTCAATCATTCAGCCTCACCCTCACTCTCTGTCCCAGGTACAAGTTTGCAATCAGCCTTCTGTCCCTCCAGTTGATGTCAATTTTCTTGAGTATTTAGATCAGTTTCTTCCATTTTACCCATCAAATGCCTTTTGCCAGTCTTTGAAACCAATGTAAATTTATTATTTTACTTCCAGCACACACTCTGAAATTATTCTCAGCAACCCGGTGCATCTCTGGTTCCTTTTCTGAATCCAAATGGATCTTCTTTTATCACACTTTCTATTTTCTGTTAGCGACCTATTGAGTATTCTTGCCACAATCTTCCTCACATGAGAAATTGTCAGAGGCATTAATCCACTTTTTCTCAGTTCTTACATAAGGTCAGCTGGTATGTCGTAAAGCTATATGCTTAGTTGTTAATTTTGCTTTCCAGATTAGGGGGAACTCCCACCCTCTCTTACCCTTGAAATTTAACATGTTAGATCATGCCACATTAACCTTCATATACTCGCGCCCAACGGCATCACACATATACTCGCGCATGGTGTCTCAGACTTAGATTTGATCTTTTCTGTATTATTTTAATTATATACTTTTTAAGCATTATTGATATTTATTATATAGAAGGGGGTATAATTGAATAAAAAATAATTAGATCTTTAACTTTATTTGGTAGAAACAAGACAAGAACAACAATAACATAACTTTTTGTACTCTTAACTTTAATAACAAAAATAAACTTTTTCATAACAAAACTCTGAAATCTAATAAATGAAATTATCAAGAATAATAAAATATTATAAAAATAAGAATTAATCATTATTAGGGTTGTTTGTGTAGCAATCGGAACATACCATAACTGCGTGTTCGAGACACAAATATTTTTTGAAGTTTATGCAGTTATATTGTGTCTTTCGGGGTTTTTTTTTGTCGAACAGAATGAACAACGACCTGCTTGATGATTACCTGATGAAGAAGGTTCTGGATTATCAAGTTCGCATATTTCTAACAGCCTTTGTCTCAGTGTTCTTGGCAAACTTGAAATTATTGCCCGCTTTTTTAGATGGGGCATTATGAGATCATATGAAAGTTTCTCTAGAAATGTCTCGCGGTTTGTTTTTATGTTGAAATTGTTAAGACCATATATTATATAAGAATTTATCCCCGCAACATTCATAAGGCTGTAAAAAATAACCATAGGCCACCGATTAGTTCCTCTAGTGCAGTTATAGGTCTCGCATATTTTGTCTACAGTGTCACCGCCCCCTTTTGTAGCATTGTAGTCCATAATTATCTCTGGTTTTCCAGTTCGTTCATTTATTTGTGCATCATCATGCATACTAGATACAAGTAGAATATTTTTCTTTTTCTTTGGCACATATGAAACTAAGGTGCAGTTATTTCGGTGTCCAAATAAACTGGAATTTTCTGTACGGCCTTTTACATCAGTAAATTCCTATGGCAGTTTCTTTTTATTCTTGCGAATTGTGCCTATCACACTTAGCTTGTGATCCCGCATCAAACTGTCGACTAAAGGGATGCTTGTGAAAAAAAAAATTATCACATGTTATATTTCGACCAGATCGATCGATTACGCCACAAAGATGCTTGACTAATGCTTGTGACCCAGTGTCAATTTTATATGAGGACGGGGAGACCGAGGTTCGAATCTCGGTCGGGTGAACTGGGGGTGGTTTTTCCTAAATGGTTTTCCACTCTTCCTCCACGCAAATGCGGGTTCACTTCCTCTAATTCAACCTTCCCAATTCCTAATCCATTAGAGTAATTAGTACTTAAAAGCGTATAACCCGAACGGGTAGTAAGACGCGGTGTTAAGTATTATTATTATTATTATATGGCCCTTCATGTTGTTGTCCTACATAAACTTCCAGACTCAATGTATAAAACATTTTGGCATGGGTCAGTGGATATATTTTTATGCCATATTTTTTTGGTTTTGAAGCTATATACTGACGGAAACTACAGTGGCCTCTGAATGCTTCCAACTTCTCATCGATTGTTACAAATTCAGAGGGGCTGAAATGTTTTTTGAAAGATGACACAATGTCTTCAAATAGGTCTTTTATTGGAGTCAACTTGTCGACTGAAGCGTGTTGAGCTCTTGTTTCCTTGTTGTCAATCCTTAGACATCACAATAGAAGGTAAAATCGAATCCAGCTCATTGTCAATCGGAAAATTTCTGGAGATGAACCATCAGTCCTGAATAGATCTTTAGCATTCAGCCGATCATTTCTCCTAACACCAGCAAATAAAAGAAGGCCAAGAAATGCTCGAATTTCCTCTTCGTCAGTAAGTCTACAGTCCCTTGCTCATTTGAATTCAGGTGGAAGCTGTTCAATGTGTTGGTTAGTATACTTCATAATAAGATTGATTACTTTATCAGAAAAAAATAGTTTCCAAATATCACCAGGATCTTTTGTATTTCTTGCTTCTCTCTTTATGCCAAAAGTTGCATAACAATATTTTGAGACAGTGTTCTAATAGTAGACGATGGACTATTTTTGTTCTAGCTAGTCGTTTTGTCTTTGCCAACATAGTAGTTTGTAGACGTTTGCGAAACCTCTTCAAATTCGTTTGACAAATCACCCTCCTGCTCAGTGTCGGTATTTTCCTCTTGTACTTCTAGAGCGTCCTCTGCCTCACTGTCACTCTTGTCATTGTTATTTGAATCTGAATCTTCACATTCTAACAGCGCCCTTATTCTTTCTACATTGTGGTGACAAAAATGGCTAAAAACAAAGAAAACTGTTCTCAAATAATGTAATACAATATACTCAATAAGTATTATACACCACTAAAATAAATTAATACATTTCATTGAGTAATATTCTGAAAAAAATTGTTACTTACCTAAAATAGTAACACTTAGACTCGCATCGGTCTCAAGGACCGATAACAGTAATAAAGTGTCACACATCCACTTGGCACCAACACGCGCGCTGCACTAAACAATGCCTAACAACAAATTAAGAAGCTACTAAAAAACGAAAAGTCCCGGTTATGTTAATTTTTGAGAAAACAATGAATTATTGATTTTTCAGTTTGTGAGACCAATGCGCAAGTATACAAAGGTTAAAAAAAATATGCAAGTACTCATTTTAATGATCAGTGTAAGATTTGGGCATGTTGAGATGATCGTGATGAGTGTGGATCGAGTGATGAAGCAAATATATGATGATAGAATGTGTAATTCAAAAGTAAGGGGTAGGATATGTAAGATGTGGTTAAATGCTCTGGACAAATTTATGAAAAAGAGAATCCTTCTGAGTTTTAAGAATAAAAGAGAATGTGTGACTTGGTATATGGATGTTGTTGAAGCCAAGGGTGTAAGCAAGGATAGAAAGGTAGTGACAATAGATTAAGTACAAAGTTGTTTTTTTGAGCAATATACACAGTTTCTCTCCTATCCCATAAGGGAACAGCGTGATTAGATATGTGTGTATGAATGTATGCATATGGTGATGGCATGTGGCTTATACTTAGGAGCTAGCTTTGAGTCAGGAGGCACATGCCCCACTTCAAAGAGGTTTGTCATAGTGCCTACATTTATGGGGTGAATAACATTGATACTAGTTTAGCTAAATCGATAGTGCTGTTTTAAACAAGCATTTAGTGTGTGGGTTGATAGCTATCCAATTTCACCTACTAGATCATTTCATCACCCTTTTGATACTGGTTTTGAAATCATGAACTCCAAACGTTGGTGCTACCTTCCAAAGTAGCTTAAAATCCAACATCTTGATAGGGCTAATACCTAATACTGAATGGTTCTCGGGATGTGAACAGATGCAGTTCATGCTGTTGTTCAGCCGTCAAGGCAAGCTGCGCCTCCAGAAGTGGTATGTGGCTCACCCTGACAAGCTGAAGAAGAAGATAACTAGGGAGCTCATTACTACTATACTCGCTAGGAAACCCAAGATGAGCAGTTTCCTGGAGTGGAAGGATGTCAAGGTTGTCTACAAAAGGTCAGTCAAATCTAATCAGCGTTTGCTTTTTGTACTCAAATGAGCCAGATTATAGTGGCTTCAGCTAGAAGGCATGAAGTAATATTTCCTCACTCAAAGCTTGGGAAAATATTAGAATAACTTTTTAAAACACTTTCATTAGGCTAAAAGATAAAGTGTCCCATGAGACATAATCTAGATTGCTCAGTGTTAGAAGAGCATTAGCGCACAAAGCCAAAGGTCCCAGAGTTGATTCTCTTGTCCAGGCTGTGATATTTCACTTAATTGAATTTGATTCTAGTATCAGCACTGATCCAGTAGACAACCATCATGTATCAATTTGTCATACCCATAAATTAATAATGTCTAGGTAGCAAAAAGTCAGATAAAGCTTGATTCACATGTTCGTTGAAAATAGAAAGCAGAATCTGCCTCAGTGGCGCAGCAAATCACACGCTGTATGTGACCCATGATGCATTGCAGCACTAACTCAAAACAGCTGATTATCAACATATATTATTTTCTAGTAGATACACATATTTTAGATCGCACTCCTGATGGATGTTTTTAAATTATAATGTTGTATCATGGCACAATCCGTTACATGGTTACACACACACTTTACATTAACGAGTTATTTCAAATCTCCTCACAACGGCCAACGAAGCTGTCTGCTAACTTCTGGCTATAGAGCACATGTGTTGTCAAATGCACGTGCACACTGATTTGAGATGGTTTTCTCTGAGATTGGATTGGTTCTCCTGTGCCAAAGATCTCAGGCAGTGCAGAAAAAGTAGAGATGAATTGAACTTGAGCGGAACAGCTCGCGCCGATTAGCCGGGAATCTTATGATTGGCTTAGAGCTCATCACATGACCACGTTTCTGTTCTGCGTTAGTTTTTCGGCAAACGTGTGAATCCACAGTAAGAGTTGTAGTGGACATGTCATTGTGACCGATACATTCACCAGTACCTACAATTATACTCACTAGAATAAGTAGGAAAAAATTGGTCTGGATACGAGACAGCCTAGGATAGTTCAGTGTTAGAGCATTGGTGCGCTAAGCCAAAGGTCCCAAGTTTGACTCCATGTCTAGATTGTCATTTTTCACATGATTAAATATATTTATTAGATGTATTTTCTCTTCTAAATTTAAACCCACACTCTGCTAAAGAGTAATGAGAAATTGTGTAAAAGACAAGAGCCGATAACTTGTAAGATGTTTTAGTTTCAAGCCAATCCTGGGACATTTGAAATTTATACATGATGGGATAACAGGAATTATAGCAGGATCATTTGGGGCTTTCTTTTAGTGAGATCTCGGGAGATATCAGCCCATTTTGTGGTTTAGTAGCCAGACAAAAAAAATTATAAAACTTAATTAGGTATTTTATGATTCTTAAGTGTAATCCTCTCACTTGATAATTACTGTCTCCTCATTCAAAGCTCAAGGAAATGGCATCATTTTCACCACTTTAAAAATCATGTTTACTCATAATTATGCAATATAAAGCTGATATTAGGTATCCTATAATTTTAACATAAGGTTAAGTGGAGAAGAAATAAAATTATTTTAATCCTTTTTTGTGAATATGTGAACGATTTTATATAAAGGTCTGCCAAGTATAAGGCATCCATGGCCGGATGGGTGGTATCTGACAGCTAGCAGAAGGTTCTTTATCGCAAACATTGACTTAAAACCCTCCTTGGAAATAATTATTTGCTTACAAATAGTATATTATCAATAAAAAGTCATATCAAATGAGTCTAGTAATACTTCCCTAAGTATTACTGTATTATTGGCGTTTTCGTAACATATTGAAATAACTAAATATATTGATAATTTTTATGTTTATTGTTTTGTGGTTGTGGCAACAAGATATATTATGGTACATGAAATAATAAATTAAAAAGTATTAGATCCCCACTTGTGTCTTATTATAAAATAATATAAATAATATAATATAAAATAACTTGGAGAGAGAGAGCCATATAGAATTATTGCAAAATATAACTTTTTATTTTGTAAATATCTTAAGAACACAACTGCCTTGACAGTTTGTATAACATCATTAACTTCCCTTATTTGACCGGCTTGCCATCTTGATTTCAGAAGCGCATGCCAAATTTTAGAAGCGCTCATTTGAAAAAGCATTTTTTAACTGAACCACAGACGCCACTTTCACAAAAAAAAACACTCTAAATAGTTATTTTCATACATTTGTGTTTTAATAATGTAAAAAACCGTTAGTAATTTTAAAGAAAATGTTTGTGTGAATGTTATGATTGACAAAAATAACAACTAATCAACATATCATCTTACACATAAGGTTTGGAGAGTGGATGTATGGTAATTTTTCCTTGTGGTCAGATACCAGTTCTCCTACTGTGGAAGGAAGTCCTAGAGCTCTATTAACACTAGGGAATTTGGTTTTTCTTCATGCAAAAGTAAACTATGTTTATTTAAAAAAATCCTCTGATAGGCTAAATAGATTAATGCATTTTTATTGAAGTACAATTACAAAATCCCTAAGACTTATATAAACATGTAAAACCTTTTTATGTAACAATATAAATATTGTGGATATTTCAAAACAATGTTTTGTGTAGTATGAGCTTTTAATTTTAGAAAGCACAGTAATTTTACTTATAAAAAATACTCAAAATAATTCAATTATGGCAAGCACAGCCCTAGAAAATATATTTGTGTGTCTTTTTAAATTTCACATCTGATTTTTTAGAGCTCTCATCCTGCTTATTAGTGGCTTAACCCAACATAATTTTAGAACAAACCTAACAGCTAGATTATTGATTGCTTAGTTCTGAATGTGGATTCATTTTATAACAAAGAATGCAAACGTTTAAGCTAGTTACATTTCCCCCTGAGCAACTGAAGAGTTGAAGAAAAAATATGACTGTGGGGAAGTTAACATATTTAACATGTTCTTATAAAACTTTGATTTGAATTTGAGATTTTATATTCATATTTAAAATGAATATTTGGGTTGGTAAAAAAGTGGATTTGACCTATTTCTATTAGAGAATTTTATTCTGGTTTGCTCACTACCAATATGTTATTTTTATATCTCTACCCATTCTCTAGTTTTAGGGAGAGTTCTTGCAGGATATTTTAACATAAATCCTATCCTGGCTCTTGTAATTGACACAAACCTAAAAAACATTGCTTGCCCCCATTTCGAATGTTGCTGGCTTGAAAAATAACCACATATTTTTGCTTTGTTTGCAAAAGGTATGCCAGTTTATACTTCTGCTGTGCCATCGAGCAGAAGGATAACGAGTTGTTAACGTTGGAGATCATTCACCGCTACGTTGAGCTGCTTGACAAATATTTTGGCAGTGTGAGTAGTAATTTGTTAGTGGAAGGATTTCATTGGACTTGTAGTCACATGATAAATTCTACCTCTTTGTCTCTACCTCTATTAGTTTAAATATGCAGATAGACAAGTAGTGAGACGCATTATATAAATGATAAAATATTAATTAATTAGTCAACACCATTGTTTTTAAGCAATAACCCTTCTTATTTTATTCCTCAGCCCTTCCTCTAGAAACTAAACACACAAGCACTCTCCCACTAATCTCTTCATAAAGGTTTCGTGTTTTTAAATATCCCGTTTTGTTACTCATCATCATAATCATTATTAACCATTTACAGCCTACGGTTAATTTAATTAAAAGCCTCCATCTTCCTCTTTTCTTCCACCATGCTTCCTCCTTTATTTGCTTCCATTCTTACCCTATCACTTGCACACTTGCTGTTATCTGCTCATCCCATTTCTTTCTAGGTCTTCCTTTTGGTAATTTTCCTAGGTACATCATCTCCATCATTCTCTTTGATATTATTTTATCCCCCATCCTCTATACATGGCCATACCATGTCAGCCTTGCTTCCTCTACAACCTCATATACTCCCTGTTCCTTCACTCTTGCCTGGACAACTTAATTCCTAATCTTCTTACTCCTCCACAGGAACTTCATTCCCATAGCCTCCACTTTCCTAGTCTCTCTTAGATTCACTGTCTGTTTCTGCTGCATATGTGACTATGGGTAAAAAATACACCCTATACAGCACCTCCTTACATTTGAAGGGCACTTATCTTCTCCATAGCAGGTCTCTTACACACCTGTTGAACAACTCTCCCTGTTGCCCGATCTTCTCTCTCCACCATTCACCTCAAATCATGCAACCCCATCCAATTTTATATATTTACTAGGCCTCATCCTCTTCCTTGTCATTACCATCACTTCACACTTTGCCGTGCTAAATTTCACTCCACACTCTTTCACTTCCTCATTCCATTCCTGTAGCTGTTCCTGTACTTTTCATTCTCCCCCCATACCGCCAAGTCATTAAATATCAAGGCCTTCATTCTTTGCTCTCTGAGTTTCCTTACAACTCTCTTCATTAAAGTTTCCATTACTATTACAAATAGTAGTAGAGAGCACTCTCCTGCTTAACTCCATTATTTATTGGGAACCACTACGTCCATCTTAACACAACTCACGGTATTCTCATACACACTCTTAACCATCATTACAACTCTTTCCACTCCAGCCTCCTCCATCGCTTGCCACACTATTTCTATCCACACTATCAAGTCCTTCCCAGATTCATACCTCCTTTTCATGAATGGTCGCATAGTGAAAATCTGTTACTAAACACTAATAAATAATGTCCAGTAAGTGAGCATCATTATTTCATTGCTTAAATTACTGATAACATCTAAGTTTTCGTTTGGGGTCAGGCCTTTTGAATTCACAAATCCCTCTTAATTCTTTAGAATATTCAAGATTCAAGTATTTGAATAAAATAAAACTTTGTTTTTTAATTTTGAATACTAATTTTTTTAGTAATATAGTTAATCAATATAGTTATAATAAATTAATATAAGACAAACCAAATAACTTGGCTCCAAACTATTAATCTACCACTTGTCTGAATGTAATTATGTGTTAACAGAATTTATTATAATCTAGCTACTAATTTTCTATTTCCTGTAGCAACTAAAAATTAATTTACATAAAATCAGAATCAAATAAAACAAATTATACCAATAGGAGAAAATTAGGTTCTTATGTTTGTCATGTTACCAAAGATTTGAGATTTGAAACTTTAAGGTAAAATAAAGACTTGGATTAGAGAGCCGGATCTGTGGGAATAAATTCAACATTCTGAGAAAAAAAATAGGCTAAACACTTTCTTTGACCATCATTTTAAAAGTTAGCATTCTTGTGGTTCCAATATGGAGAGTAAAAATAAGTAATTTGTTTAGTAATGAGTGTTTGGAAGGCCTGTCTTGTTTCTTAAGTTGATTGTTACCTGTTTGGGTGCAGGTCTGTGAACTGGATATCATCTTCAACTTTGAGAAGGCCTATTTCATCTTGGATGAGCTGCTTCTTGGAGGTGAGATCCAAGAGACCAGCAAGAAAAACGTTCTTAAGGCCATCGCCGCTCAGGATCTGCTTCAAGAGGTTAGTTATGGCAACTTTGGCTTAGAGCTATGACATTGGCATTGGTGTAGCCCCTTTTATCCCCTTTACCCATCATTTGGTTCTGTATAGGCATCAGGGCAAGTATAAATTAAGCATTTCCCACAATTCTCGATCTTAATTATAGTTATATTTTATGGAGGCCTACACAAACAAATTGATCTACTACCTGTCATCATTTGTCTATTAATTTGATCTATTTGTTGTGTAATATCCAGCCATGTACATTGTTTGGCTAAGCCTGTGTTTAGATTCACACATGATACATTACTAATAACTCATGCTACACATTTAGTTGAAACATAACTTTGAATTATTGCTTTCAAAATGATCCGTTATAAAAAATGCATGATGTATAACCCTTAAGTTGGTTTAACTTAGACAATTACTTACATTAGTGGGTACGTGGACCAAATGCCAGTTTCATCTAATCTGGGTTGCTGGAACTGAAGAGGTCGAAGATCTAATCCTGATTGGGTGTTTTCTCCTAAATAGGTTTCTATTTCCCTCCATGCAAATTTGAGTACATTTCATCTAAATTCTATCTTATTTATCCATACCCCAGTGTAATAAATGTGAATAGCTTGGGCAAGTATTAAGGTGAAGTTCAGAAAACTTTTGTGTGGCTGTGAGAAGGTAATTTTGCCACTTAGACTGTGAGAATAGTCTTAGCATTTGAAACACACTAATACATAAAAGATAGAATAGTTAAAGAACTCCTGAAAGTACTTCTATTAGAGAATCATAACGATGTTCTAGATTGAAAAACTCTAATCTCCTGAGAGTTAATAATTAAAGGGATTACAAGGATTTCACACTTAATACAGAGCCCAAATAGATGAGGTTTTATTTACTGGCGATAGGCAGCAGTGATTTGTTTTCACATAAATAAACATGTGAAATACAAGGTTTGGAGGTAGTTTTCATTCAGCCCATCAATATAATATTTTAAAGATATAAGATTTAAAAAAAATCAAAGGCTTATATTGAGTTCAAATATGAAGGCATTGATTTAAAATTTAAATTTTTTACAAATGGAAAAAGGTTTTTGAACAGTTTTTGGTAAATTGGGAAAACATGACGCTTTGGCTTTCTTTAGTAAAAATGAATTAAATAAAGCACATAAAAAGGACAAAATTGAAAGAAAATTTAGATTGTGCCCCACCTGTTCTTCATAATGTAATAGCCTACTTACTAACACTGTGGCATTAGGTATTCGAAAGTTCATTGTCGCACTTAAAGTATGCCATCTATCCCTATTTTTATTAGTTCTATCCAGGCCACCTCATTAGACCCTATAGTTTTTAGGTCCATTCTAATGCTATCCTCCCATCTGCATCTAGGTCTTTCCATTGGGTTTGCTAATCAATATACTGAGCATGATTCTAAATTCTCCCATTTGCGCTGAATGTCCTGCTCATCGTAATCTATGAGACTTGATTATCCTAACAATGTCTTATGACGAGTACAGGGTATGTAACCTCCACTCCCCAGTTGCCTCATCCCTTTTTGGACCAAGTAAATTTTTAAATACCTTGTTTTTGAACACAGTAAATTTGATTTCATCATGCAAAGTGAAAGACCATGTTTCACACCTATAAAGAACAATCTATAAATTATTATTTTGTATATTCTGAGTCAACAACTCACTGACGGAGTAATTGTATCCATTTTCCGACTATTCTTTTCCTAATTTCCAATCTAATATTGTTATTGATAGTTAAAATTATTTTAAATATTTAAACTCATTAACCCTGTCAAATGATATGTTGTTCGCAATTTTCTATAAATTATCATCCCCAATCTGTGTTCTCTGTGTGATCATGTACTTAGTCTTTCAGCTTTCACTTCTAAACCTATTTCCTTACAACCTCTAATAAAATGTCTGTATTTCTTGCAACAGCTTCCTTACTATTTCCCAAGAGAGTTAAATCATCTGCTTATCCTAAAAGCTGTATTTACAGTTTGACTTCAAACCTTTCCTACTCTCTTGTATTACTACCCTAATAGCATACGCTAAGGTTTGATTAAAAAGTAGAGATGAATTGAATCCACTATCTCATGAATCCAAATCTCGAATCCAAATCTACATTTTATTTTCGAATATCAAATCTTGAATCTGATTCCTAGCAAATTGTTAGACATTCTAATGATTTACAAATAGACTTACATTGCACAATATAGGCCTAAATTGTAAATTAAGATTTATTTCAATCATGCTTTCAATTTTAATCAACCCCACCCATCGCAAAATACAGGTTAAAATCCAGCCATATTAAACAATCTAGACTCATATTATTGTTTGAAAATCAAATCAATCAAAATTTGAATGTCTTTTAGTTATTTTTAAAGTTTTGTTAGAATGAGTTAAGTTTCTAAAAAAAACATGTGAAATAAACAGATTAGGCCTAGATATCCTTTGATCAACTTTAATCAATATTGAAGGATTATAATTTATTTTAATAAGATAGCAAAAATAAAAATACAAAGGGATATTTTTAATAAAGAATATAACACGCTTAACAATTAAACATACATTGGAAATAGTGAACTCAATAATGCCTAAGTATGTTTTATTATTATTTCCATTATCTATCTTTGTGTAGAAAACAAGAAATATATTTGATTCTTGCAAGATATCGATTTCTGAGCATACATTCTATTTAAAACACGAACATATTTTTGACTCCAATATTTTTATTCCCATTTTATAAGGCAGGATCCCGCCTCGGTGGCGTAGTTGGCTAACGCGCTTGTCATGTTGTGCTCGACTGCTGAGGACAGGGAGATTGAGGTTCGAATCTCGGCCGGGTGAACTGGGGGTGGTTTTTCCTAAATGGTTTTTCACTCTCCCTCCACGCAAATGTGGGTTCACTTCCTCTAATTCAACCTCCCCAATTCCTAATCCATTAGCGTAATAAGTTCTTAAAGCATATAACCCAAACGGGTAGTAAGACGCGGTGCTAAATATAATTATAAGGCAGGACTCTGTTTGAATATTTTTACAATTACTTCAATAATATATTTAAAAAAATAATAAACACTTAATTAAAATCAATTTAAAAACAAATAATGAATGATCAAGTCGTTATTTGATTCTTAAAACCGAGAGTGCTTACTAAGTGATCAGATAACCTGAATCACTTTTAAACAAACAATCGATATACAATACGTAGGTCGGTAGCCATAAATAAACAGTTTTATCGGTGTCTTGACTGTCGACAGTATTTATTTTTCATTAAACCCAACAAAATGTCCAACTTAATAACAGTATGCATTAAATTGGGGTTCTTTGCATAGTTGTTAGTTAATTAAAACCATTTGTATAGTAAGAATTAACAGTATCTTTATTTTAATCATCACTTTGGCGAGTAAACATAATACACGTCATGGCGGCTGGCTTTGTATTGTGTGTAATGGCGGCTTACTTTGTATCATGTGCAATGTGTTCTTATTTCTCTTAAAAAAAAAGCCGTATTTTTTTTAAATTTATTTCGAGTTTATTTTAATTCTTGTTTTGATTTTCAGTTTTTGAAAAGTTATAATGTGTCCATTAAAATATTTACAAGATTGTTCATGAAGGGAAAGTTTTAGAAGTGAGCATGTGCCAAAACGCTCGAGTCCAGGTTTCCCATAGAGGTGGGTATGTTTTGTTTATGGGGTGAAAGATTCAACCATTGAATCCAGTAAAACACTGAATCCCTGAATCTCGAATACGTGTCAGGATTCGATGGATTTGAGGATTCAAGTGATCCATTTCTATTAAAAAGTAATGGGAAAAGTGAATCTCTTTGTTTCAACCCATTATATATTTCAAAATTATCTTATAAGTGACATCCAACAAGTATCCTGCCACATGTATCAGTCAAACATACCTCACTTATCTTGACAATTTTTTTTCCCCTATTATCTGCTGAGAAGTAAAAATTTGATCCGTTGTTGAGCTATATCGTCGAAATCCACACTGATGATCACCAACTATTTTCTCTTCAAATGGTGTCAATCTCATTTAAATTATGTTAGATAACATTTTATAGTATTTAATAGACATGATAAATAAACAAAATATTGTTATCGGTGACAAACTTTTTTAACTTTTTTTAAAAAGTTTTACTTCTAGACATCTGTGATGCAGGTTCTTTGAGTTTGAATCAAATCTCGAATTGAAGCAAATCTTATTCGCAAATTTCAAATAGTTATCAAATCATATCATATCCTAGTTAATTTTGCTAACTTATGATGATAAAAAAAAGTTACATACTTAAAAAACATTAGAATAGTTTGGGCCCCTAGTTTTATAAGTTCAACAATCACGCGGTAATCTGTTGTGGCGTTTATAAAAAATTGAATGGAAATCTTCAATCCTCAAAGCTAACACATTTGTTACTTATCCAAGGGTGTGATTATAGTTTATATCAAAGGTTTATAAAGTTTGTTTTCAGGAAGAAAGTGATGCTTATTGTCTGGTTAATATGTAAATAAATAATAAGCATTGACTTTAATTCACAACAATGGCCTTAAAACCTATTGGGTTTTGTCTAGTTTGGTTTGATTTCTCGAATTGAATAATATATAAAATTTGAATTGATATTGATTAATACCAAAGCTCTGCATATCCCTAATATTTGGTGTAAAGCTTGGTAATTTATTTAATAAGTTTATTGTGATAACAAATATAAACAATCAACAGAGCTGGTGACTACTGAAAATCTTGTTACAATCTCTTGCTAAAGCATAGGTTTATTTAGTTTCAACTGAAATAAATATTCCTCAAATAATTGCACATTCCTTCCATCATCATGGTCACTTGATGTTTTTGCTTACCATTGCATAAAATGATTATTTCAAGTCAAGGTCTTCATATTTGGATTTAAGATATTTTTTGAAAACTTTTTTAAATCTCAAATAGCTCGAATACCATAGGATTTGAGCATGTCCTTTCTATTATAAAGTCATGAAAACTGGTCCGTTCGAATTTTTATACACCCGAATTAGAGGAATAACTATAGTTGGATTCGGTGGAATATGTTTTTCAGGGTAATTTCAGTGTTGCCAATTTTTACACTGTGCTTGTCACACACGTTCTTAGTGTAAATACATTTCAGAATAAATTTACTCTTAAGAGCAAACTCTTATATAAGGGTTGGAGGGCAATGCTTTTCATGTGGTCATAACTTATGTATACCAAGACGTGTATCATAAAGAAAGAATTTTCCTCATGACGCAACAGGCTCTCTGTTTCTTGCTCTGGGATAAGCTAACAATCTTAAGCTATGATTGTAGTCATGAGGGGAGAGTGGTTTCCATCCCTTGTATAACCTTAAAATACATACAAAAATGTCGACTGGTATAAAAGGGTACCAATAATTGTAATTTTTACTACACTAGCACGCAGAGGAAGTATTTAGGGAATGCCTATTAGTACAAAAAGCTAACTTATAAAAATAAATGAGAAGAAAGGAAGATGATGTCACCTTTGTGCATTGGATTCTTCCCACATTTTTCCTCTTTCCTTAGGTGGGCTTTCTTCATAAAATTTACTCTTAGTAGTTTATTTTTCCTTTTTCTTTAGTTTTATTAATTTACTTTATTATAAAATTATTTAGCCATTGGGCGACCTCATTTTTAAACATAATATAAGTATTGATAAACATTCAGGGCAACTTACCTCTATTTCATAGTTTAATGTGTCCTTTATGGCTATGGAAGACTCTACCCATGATTCATTCACAGACTGTGTAGTATTATATGAGTAGATCAAAGATCCAAGAATAAAATTGTTATAAAATCAAGTTTTGATATTTCTTGAATTCGATATTTAGTGTGGCCAACAGTTGTAGGTATAGAGTGGCAAGTAGATATAAATGCACATCATTTGTGTCACCTAGCTCCTGGTAAGTTGTTCTAGATAGAATCAAACTCTTTCCCTTTGGCTTTGTGTGTCGGCGCTCTATCAACTGATCCATGGTTGTATTACGGTGGGTGGACTTCACTCGTTTAAGTGCACTTATATTGTCATGGTGATCGTCTGGTCCAACTCGTTATACTTGCATTTTATTTGGCAGTCACTGACAGGGAATACAGGTTTCAAATCTTGTTTGGGTTCACTTGGGGATGGTTTTCTAGATGTTAGTTTCTCTGTGATTTTCCCACCCCTATGCCATCGTAATATAAGTGTTGCTGCTAAACTAATACAACTTTTATGAAACATACAATTAGTGCTGGGCTGATCAACGGTTTTTCTGACTATGCTTATGTTGATTAGGCTGATCACAAATGCTGATTACTTGGTTTATTTTCTTTTAAATATCACAAAGATAATGTGCAATAATAATGCTTAAAAAGCAATTGGTATTAATTTTGTTCGGTGCAGTAGGTTTACTTTGCAATCTTAAATTAAAACCATTAGAGTTAATTTGAATATAATTCACTTTATTATTGGCTCTGCCATATTTTAAAGATAATAATTGGTTTTGGTTAAATTGACTCCACTTTTCTTATAGCTAAGTTTGTGATAGTTTTATATAGGAATTTTGTATTAAACTTAGAAATAAAAACATATATACTGTTTGCTTGGGGTACACTAGCATTTCCTCACCCATATGCTAGCAATTAAGTATCAAGGATCAGTGGGCCAAATGCAGAGCATTGCCCTAATTAATGGTTTCATAATCAGCCAATGATTGGAGCACGATCAGCATCAACCCAGCCCTACATTAAACACCACTATTGCAATTTATTTAGAGCAGTGGTTCTAAACAGGCATGTCGCTAAGTTGCTGAGACGTTATGTTTTGTTGATAAAAAATATATAGTAAAAATATTTTAATCGCTCATAGTTTTTAAAAGTAATAAGAGAAGCTTTACTTATTTTAACAGATAGTTTAATGGCTAACAATGAGTTGACTAATTAATAAGAGATTTGAGCTTGTCGTTTCTTATACATAAATTCATTTTTGGTCAGATGGATAATGAACACATACAGATTCACCGTTAAACTGAGAGTCTCTCTGTGCATGCGCATGTCCGAGTCTCCCATAGTATTCCCATCTTGCACGTTCAGTGCGCCATGAGGACTTGCAACAAAGACTAGTGGGCCATGAACAAATAAAGGTTAAGAGTCACTGATGTAAAGGCTTGGAAGAGCGCTAGAAATGTGTCTTGAATAAAATGAGTAAGACCTTGCATGACTTAGATGATTGGACATAGCTGAAAAGTAAAATTCCCAACGTTTGTGTCCCTGTCATTTACAGTTTTCAGAAAGATTGAGTAAATATTTTGCTATGTCAGACCAGTTCTGTGCCAACCTATTTTTTTAACACCGCGTCTTACTACTTGCATGGGTTATACATATATGTACTAATTATGTTTGAGTGTTAGGTATGAGGAAGGTTGAATTTTGAAGTGTACCCACATTTGCATGGATGGAGAGTTGAAAACCATTTAGGAAAAATCACCCTCAGTAGTTGCGGTTAAGATTCAGACCTCAATCTCCTCCTCATCAGCAGCTAGTCTATTGCAAGAGTGATGCCTTAAACCATGCAGCCACTATAGCGGGTCTGAAAAAATTAATCTCAAATTACAACTTAATACCACAAACATCTTTACATTAATATTTTATTGTAACAATATTATTCTATATTTTAAGTTTGTACAGTGTGGAATTAGTGAACACAATTATATTAAAATAAGGTTCCCAAGACATTTTATTCTTATTTTTCATTTTATTTTTGAACACCCTAAAATATTTAAATGGAGACCTTTAAAAAGTATTGGCCTTTTAAATAGATCCTACAACCTGGCCACCATTTCTTTGAGAATTCCTTCAATAGATTAGAGATAAATGGGGTCTATTCTAAACCCTTTCAAGAACAATTCTAATATGGATCAAGTTAATATAAAATGATAAGAGGATGGTGTTTCAAATAAGTTCCTAGTTTTAATGGGATGTTTTAGATATTTAAATAACATTTAAAAAGTTTTCTTTCATTTTTTTTGTGTCTTTGTTTAAAATGTTGATATTTGTTTATTTTTTGTTATTGAATAATTTGTTTTTTATTTTCACTTTTGAAAAAAAAACAATATAGCAATAAAATGTTTCATAGTAAAACATATTAATGTTAAACAAAAAAATAATAAGTTTCAGACTTATTTTAGTTTACACTCAACATTTCAGGGTGGTTCATAATTATTTTATTGCATCAAACTTTGATCACACTGCACTGCATGTAATCTTTGAGAATGTAAATAGATTTTTATTACTTTTCAATACATTTGTGTTAGTTAGGTCACGTTCAAACACTAAACTTTAGCACTATATATACAGTAAGATTTGGCTTATTTGACATAATTAATTTGAAAAAATCAGATAGTTTGAACCCACCATTACTCCTCATGAAATTACTATTTAAATCAATGGTAATAAATGACATTTAATTAAACTTTTAATCGGAAATATTTGGGTAATTTGAAGCTTATACATTTATATATCTATATATGTTTTTAGTTTGTACTCATTTCTAACTTAACTTAACAATCTTTATTAAACTAGCCTTGTATGCCGAGCATGTCAAATAAAGTTGGTGTTGGCCTATTGCCACATAGTAAAATGAGAAAGCATTATGCACCAGTGGTGAGTGGGTTTCCTAATATAGGGGATGTGTTAGCTCAGCTTTCATCAATTTTTGATAAAGTCTGCAATTTTTATATACTAATTTTTCCTAGTTTTTATATATTGTGCTTGATTTTTTTATTGTGTATAATCATGTGTTTTATAAATGTGTGTGATTATATATAGCATATATTTTTCTTTATTAGATTATTGATTTATTTTGTATCAGCTGCCTAGAGACACATGAAAATGGTTAATTCAAATTATAGATATTTTGAACTTTTTTTTAGATATCCCTTGGACTTTGGATTAAAAAAGTTCTACTGTACAATCTTTGAATACACATATTGATTACTTAATTAGGATCTACTCCTATTATTTGTTAAATTTTACAATTAAAACTTAAATAAGCAGCATATAGCTCCATGGTAAAATTCTGACTCAAAATATGTAAAACAAATTATTATTATTCTTTGAATCTCAAAGATTATATTTTTATTGTCTCAAATATCTTTTGAAATTTAAGGATTTAAATAACTGATCTCTACATTTGAATCTTTGATTAGTAAAACATATTTTAACTAATGGGGAAATAACTTGAAGAAAAATAAAAATATAAATAATAATAAATAATAATAATAAATAAAAATAAAATTTACTTTTTATAACTTTTGTTTAGTTTAAGAAATATATTTGTAGGATTGATAGATAATTTTAATAAATTATGAGCCACTCTGTCCTGTCCCACTTAAACTATGTAATATTTGACGCGCATATAATTATGGCATGGTACAAGCTGTCAAGCACTTCTGTAAAACTAGCCTACAATTAAAATGAAAACCAACCTACTATTTAAATAACAAGGATATTGAGAGATGATAAATGCTTTTTTTATTCAAATATTACTCTTTCATTTGTGTAGTATCTCATAGCTTGTATTTGATTTACTGAATAATATTCAGACAAGCTAACTTTCCTGCTTAATCTTGCATATGAATATGATTTGATTTTAATCAAGATACCTAATTTCTAAAGTCGCTATATATTGTAATATTTGGAAGAAGGTACAGGAAATATAAATTGAAACATACAAGCCTAAAAAGGAAGTTTCTATATAAAATAGAAAAAATACTTAAATGTTATAATTTTATTCCTTAATATGGATCTGCAGTCTTAAGGTATGTCATTCACATTAAATTGAGTGATAAATTAATGGTCTAGAGTTATGTTTGTCCTTAATAAGTTAATCGAGAAGCACTTTACATGTATTTCAAAAACTAAAAGCTTCCGAAAAATCAATATTTATGTAAATAATTGGTCAGTGAAGAGTAAAATTTTCTCTTGGCTTATATCAAATTGCAATAAAATTTTAGTGCATGTTTGACAAACCTGTTAGCAAAATGGTAACAGTCCTTTTTTTGCCTAGAATGACACACATTTCTTTCACTCTACTACAATTCAGTTTATTTGTGAATATTCAAGGAACTTCCTGGCCATTTAGAGCTGTCCCTGATTTCAGTCACAAGGTTGTGTCTTTTCACAGAGCTACAGAAGTGTTTGGATAGCTTTTAGTTGCAGGCATGAATATAAATATTGTTACAACAAACTTTTATTGACCTCTGTTTAAGGTTTGTTATACTTATATTGTCAAGCTTGGCGGTCTTGGGGTAAAATGTTTGCCTCAGAATCCGATGTTCATGGGTTCAAACCCAGCCGGGGTCAATGAATTTTTCTTGAGAGTTAAAAATCTGTAGCACAATTTCCCTTGGAGCTGAAGTAAAGCCGTCGGTCCCATGTCAATTGTGGCATGTAAAATAACCCTGGAAGATATTTGAAGATATCTTTACCAGCAAAATTGGTAGGCTCTTTCAATCACTCTTATAGAAATTCTTGTGTTCTGATATAATAATTTGGTTCAAAAAGTACCTCAAATAAATAATATATTTACAATGTGATTGTAACCTATTACAAGAGCAGGCCCGGCCCGTCAAATCATTTTATGTTTTGGAAGGGTCGAAACTGGCTTAATACATTTTTGCCTGTTTGCCAGGATTAATTAATTTCTTTATACCAAAATTATAAGGAGAGCTTGCAATGAAGGGCAGAACTCCCTTTTTCCACACATATATTTTCTTTCCCCATCTTCTTCTCTGCATTTTACATTTCTTTGCCTCTCCAGGCCAAAATTTTTTGCAGAAGGCAGAAGGGGGAGAGGGGTGTGACAAACTTTAATTGAAATGTAAAGTTTGTTGCAACATGATTGTACTGGTAAGTGTAATATAGTTGACAGTAATCAAATGTTAACTGCATGTGTTGCATGGTTTTGAGCTGTGATACTCAATCTTTTCACCTCTCACACCACACATTTCACATGACCGCCACTGGCTTGCCAAGCTTATGTTTACGCTGGCATGGAGAGCTTCATGATTTATTGCCGCCAATTGTGTCTAATCAACCCTATTGCAGAAATCTGTCATTCCCCAAACTTCCATGTTCTCATGTGGGGGTTTCCTGGGGAAAAGGGGAGATTTACACTTTACAGGGTTTGATTGTTGACCTGGAGCAAATTTGGTAGGGTTTAAAAAAAATGTGCCAATTCTTATCCTTATTTTAGTGAAATTGGTAATTTTACCTATATCTCTGTGCTTGTCTTTATCTTTGCTTCGACCCAATATGGTGCACATATTGTAAACCTGTGAGCAGTCTCTGACCTCTATAGGCTTAAGCTGAAACTTAGCTCCATTTAGATAGAGGAGGGGGGGGGTCAATTGCTCCTTACTACTTATTTATTAACGAGTTTTAGTGAACACATTTTATATACTTAAATTTGAGAGACTACACTGTACCCGCATTTGTTTTTAAGTTGTTTGGTTTCAAGTGTTGTGCTAAGATAGACTGAATTAATTATTTGCTAAAAATTAACAAACTCTAATTTAAGAGCCACATTGGTAGGCATGCAGACTCAATTTCAGGCTCATCTAGTTTGATTTACCAGTAACAGAGAAGTCAGGGTTTTAATCTTTTCCAGGTTACCGAGAGTTGTTTTCTCCCCCAAAAAATGATCTCACTCTCCATTCAAATACAGATATATTTGCTCTTAATTCTACCTTCCACATCCTTACTCGTGTAATGGATATTAAGATGTGATGTAAAAAATAACTTTAAGCTATAATTGACTTGTATTGGTAACACTTGGTTAGTTTAGTTTCCACTTGGCATGTAATTATATTACTATGCAACAGTTTGAGTGAGGTTTTCATCTAGTTTGTGAGGAATTGTTTGGAGGGTTTGGGGGGGATGACTTTCAAGTGTCAAGGTAAGTTGTATCAAAACTTGAAAAATACAAAGACAAATCAATTGTAAACTCAGATATTTTTTTAAACTTTCACTCTTTCAAAATAAATATTGTGAAAGGTATTGAAATGGAAAAACATTTTATTTTTTATTTATTGCATCCTGGCACATCATTTGACTTTATCAAATTTGAGAGAATGTATGAAGGAAATAGCTGTACAACTTTCTTCAAGACCTGAATAATTTGACTGCCAGTTGGCACTCGGCCCGTGTGCCTAACAAATAGAGCACAGTATTTTAGAAAGGATGAGCCATTTTCATTTTTTAAATTAATATTAATAAATCAAGCGATTATTTGAAGTGCCACAGAATTTAAGACATCCTACATTTGGGTGTGATTAATTTGGTTGTGCCTAAAGACGTTTATTCAATTATCCAGTTTGGCTTGGATTTTTTTTAAGAGGTAAAGAAAATTTTCAAGTGTCAGAAGTAAATAGTTATTGAATTTTGAATGTTTCTTTTAAACTCTGTACACCAGCTAAGTGTTGGTGTATGCCTCCCTTGTTTCTGTAATTCTCGGAAACTACTGACCCTTGTGTATACTGTGTAAACAAAATAAACAATTGTATGGGTACTTGTGAGTCTAAGTTTGTGTTCAAAGAAAGTATCTCCTCACTGAGTAATTTTCAAGAACTCTCCTGACTTGTCCCTGATTTAACTCTCCTGATAATCGTGCCTCATTTGGTATAGGTATTACGAGTGTTGGCTCAAAGAAAAAATCACCAACTTCATGTGAAATGTGTCGTGTGTGGTGTTATTCAGAGGAAATTACCATATAACAACAATAGTGGCTCGTTGAAGTGTGTTGTTTTTGTTAGTCGATATTGTGTATGGTATAGTACCGTTCATATCATTAGTGATATAAAGTGTTCATTAAAGAAGGATAATGGGATGGCAGTGAATTTGTTTTTATTGAAGTAGTGAGTTTTGTTTTAATTCACTAACTTTAATAACTATTTGTTATATTTATATGTAGAGAGTAAGTTGATGGACATTCAAATATACAGATCATATGAACCAACTCTGACCATGGTACTTCCATATAGATATATTTACGTACAGATTGATATAGACAGTTTCCAAAATTGGTGTATCTTTGAAAAAATAAAATATTATGTATAACTATTGTATCACAATATAATATAATTGTTATATATATAACAATTATATTACATAACAAATGAAAATATATATATATATATTTTCATTTGTTCCCATTTAGAAGATCTATATGTATTTTTACTCGAGAACAGGAGCTAATATATATATATATATATATATATTAATTTGTAATCTGCCAGTTAAGATCTAAATAGAGCTTTGCATTTTTTTTAACTGATTTTCTCGGTTAATAAGTTTTCCCTTATCTAAACAATGTGTACTGGATGGTCAAAAATATTTGTGGATATTCAGAATATACTTACTTACATAGACAAATGTAATAGAATATTTAAAGACTATAAGTGGGATTTTTTTACATTTATTTGTATTTACTGAGCTCTAGGCAAATAATCCCAGCTAAGAACAGTTTTTCTTCTATGAATTTCATATTGAGGTGGTAAAATTTTTGTAAATTGGTTTTCAGATATTCTGTAATTTACTGTTATTCAACTGTTAGTTTTTTTTATTTTCCTTTTTATTAATTTTGTTCAAGCTTACAAATTTTGATTAGCATTTTTGTGGAAGAAATAATAGTGTTAGATATTTAGAAATGGTGATAGAAATACATTAGCCAATAATAAACTTGCCATTAAATTTCCATGCATCTTAGAAAGTGCTGCTAGGTTTTAGCTTTAGTTTTGTGTTTGTTTATTTTAAAAAAAAAGGCATTTCCAGAATTTGTCAGTTTTCAAAACAATATGAAACAACTTAGCTGATATTAGTCATTTAATATTAATGAAGCAGCTATTTTATAAACTCATCCACAGATTTTAAATAATTACTCACTAAGTTGTTATTAGGGGCAATTCAAATTAATTTGGGTTGTATGTGCAATATTTCCATCCAAAATACAATGTTATTAGATATTTATTCATTATATTATTTATTATCTGTTGATCATATTTTATTATTTTAATCTTGTTAAAATACATTATCTTATTTTGTTGAGTCTTATGAATAATTTATGATTTGTAAATGATTGTATTAGAAAGGCATCAATCTCAAATTATGTTTATTTGATTTGTAAAAATTGGATTGGAAAGGCATCGATCTCAAATTCTGTCTATAAGTGCCAACATTTTATTTAATATTAAATTTGAATTAGCAGCTTTTTTTTGTCAATTCTGTAAAAAAAAAGCTTTTGACTTGCATAAAAAGTTATTGTAAATTTTAGATTCTAGTGCCCACCCTTTATATAATTAAATTAAATTATGATTACTGGTAAGTCTTACTTTTAAAGATTGTTCTATTGTGTTGTTAATTTAGTTGTTATGGTTAATGTATAGTAATGTGATAATGTACAACTGTATTTTTCTTTCCTTGATTGTATTTGAAGTGCAATAGTAACCAGTAAAGATAACTGTTCCAAGATTTATTATTTCAGTTCACTGTTAGGCAAACACCTTCAATCCCTACATTTTATTTTAGAATTTCTATCAAGATTATTTTTCTGGGAAAAATAGAAAATTTCACAATAGATACTAAAAAAAATACAGGAATATTTTTGGCATCTGAATGTGAGCTTTAAATAAAAAAGCCTTTATATGGAATTAAAAAAAATGAGGACACTGATTCAAATACATATCCTCCCGCCACCCCTCTTGAATATTGAATTGCATTTGTAACTTCCACACATATTTCCCCATGAATGTTTAATAATTATCCTGTTTGTTCTAATCACCAACTTCTCACTGGTCAACTTGATGAAAAATGAAAACTTAATTCTTACTTATTAATTTCTTAAGTGTTGAAAAAATTATTCCTTCTGGGAAACCTGTAAAATGCAAGAATTTTTTTAATTACTAAGAAAGTATTGGCAACCTTGCACCTAGTATATAGTACAACCATGTTGTCAGCTCTGAAAATACAAAGGTAATGTACTACATAGGTACCACACGATTGAGGTGAAGTAATCAATACACTGGCACATTTCAATCACACCAGCACTGTTTTTCTTAAGCGCACATGCCCTTCATATTATTAGATGTTTGGTACCCTTGACCTCATCATATATCTAAGGAGGTAATCATGTTCAAAGCCAAGTGTAAGCAGTTTTCTCATTCAATTAAACCGAAAAATCCACTCAAGATAATCTAAAATATACTTCGGAATATGGGTTTTTGATTTAATTGGTTTGAGGGGTGGTTGGGGGGGGGGGGGAATACGATTCACTCATACCTTAGTTTTGTATTAAAACTGTCTGCTACTCTTAAATAATCAATTTATGCTGCATGATTTGAGTCTTCATAGATCACATAAATAGCCGACTTCAGCCAATGCACAAAGCCTTGGATGATAGCTTATTTCAGTGATTCCAACATAGACATCAAACCCCCATTTGGGACCATAGTGTGTTTCAAGTGGAGTTGAAATTCTATAAGAAATTATAGCTTTATGTAAACCATTTTAAGTGATTATAATGTTATAATGGAAAGGTGTACATTTCAAATAAAAATGTAAGTTATTAGATCTTTTAAATTTTTGCCTATGACCCTTTTGGTCGTCCAACTCTAGGCAGTTGCTTGCTGACTTGGTTTACTATAGCAGTCTTGCGTTTTGGAGAGTGTCATTGCTAGCATAACTAACAAAATATCCACCAGTCTTGTTGATTCTCTTTTGATACATCTTAGTTGTCTGTCACTATATAAATCGTTTATAATAACTAAAACAAGTATCACTATAAAGAAAACCTCTTTTCACTTTAAATGGTAATTGTATTACATTTGGAAGAAGCAACAGGAAAGGTGGGTAGAAACATTTAAAAGGAACAAACACAATATGGGTTTTACAATGAAAAGAGGAACACACACTGCTGAAACCCCTTTTGAATGATTCAGGTTTAGGATTTTTCACATCATTCCCAGATTCTCAAGAAACTTCATGATGAATTTCAACCTTCTAGATCAGTGGTCCTCAAACTTTTTTTTAGATTGTACCCCTTGGCCACGACTAAAAGTTTAATGTACCTCCAAGATAAAAAAAATCCAAATTACATGTTTAAAAAAATATGACATGGTAAATTATTGATGTACTTAATCTAGCGGAAAAAAATATCTAATCAAAATAGTTCAAATGTGACAAAACTATATAGAGAATTGTTATGATCAGGTAAAAACATAATTTTTCTGTAAAAAGTCTGTAGAAAAGTTTTATACATTGTCTAAACGAAATCGTTCAAAAATAAAGAAAAAAAGTAAACCTAAATACAATATTTTCAAATCAAAATTTTCAATTGTAATTCTGGAGCTGATATATTATGAATCTCAAAAGTTTTTCAGTGAGAGGGGTGTGGCTGCATCGCTTGGCACAACTTTTTGATGTCTGGTTGTCCAGATGAGACTTTCAAGTGGAGGTATGGCTCCAAATTTATGCTATTGCGGTATTTTTTTTAGGGACACCATGGATGAAAAACCATTCTCACAGATATATTGTTGAGAAAGGCATCATAAACTTTATGGCACGGTCATCGATATGAGGAAACTCGTTCAGTCTCTACAACCAAAAGTCTGCCAAATATGTTCTCTTGAGGCTGCATTTTTGGGTTTCATTACAGGACAGTTCTATAATTCCTTACTTTTCTTTCATTGAAAAGAAGTCTGGGAGACTGAAGTCTTCCACTGCAGAAAAACTGTTTCACATTCAGAACTCGCCCTCTAAATGCTCAGGAAAATATTCATTTAAACTCAGACAATGCTCTTTTATGTCATTGACAAAAAAATCATGAAGCTCATGTTCATTTTCTTCTACAAAATTTTCTAAGGGTGGATTGAATGATAGCTGTCCCTTCACAACTTCTTTTGTTGCAAATTGAAGTTTCTTTTTTAAAGCTTTTATTTTGTCTTGGACCATGGAGGGTGTTGTGTGTTTACCCTGCAGATATTTATTCAGCTCATTCAGTTGCTGAAATACGTCAGCCATGAAAGCTAGCCTGCACAGCCACTACTCATTTGTAAATCTGTCACTTAACTCACACTTACTGTCAGAGAGGAAAATTTGAACTCCTTGTCTCATTTCATACACATTAGCAAGACAATCTCCTTTGGAAAGCCACCTATTACCTCAGTGTGGAAGAGAGGATAACTGATTATGTGCGCTACCCATTTCTTAACATAAAGTTGCAAATCTGGATTTGCCTGCTTTTGATTTGATGAAATTAACAGTCTTCACTGCTTCTGTCAATACTATTTTCATATTATTTGAACTTTTCAGACAAATTTTGCCTGTGGGGTAGCCTTCTTGATTTGGGAAACCATACCACTATACTTTCCTGTCATAGCTTGTGCACCATCGTCGATCTTTAATAAAGACAAGTAAAAGAAACAGAAAGAGATTGGAACTAATTAATATAGAAACATCACCACAATATATCTCTACAACTGTGTTGTGAGATTGAGAAATATTGTCGAGAGAGAAAGACTATCTCACCATGTTGTGGTTGTTCATGAAATATGCTCAAATTACTCTAAAAATAAGCACGATAACAACAACTGCTAATGTAGAAGATGTCAAGTAGAGGGTCGAAAATTTGAAAATTCTCAGAAATTGGTCTCCAGTCCAGAGCAAATAGGGGGAAAAGAGGGTTGGAACTAAACAGAAAACGGTAATTGCCAACAATTAGGGTTTTCCATAGTTCCCTTCTCATTTTGCCAATTTTCCCTTGAGAGCTGCTTGCATACTCCAGTTTGAGAACTGCTGTTCTAGATCATCAGAAAGTAAGAAAAAAAACTCTGGTATAAAAAACAGACTAGACACGCCATGAATTTTATATTATAGATTGTAAACTAACAATAAATTTTTAAAATATAAGTTTTTCTGAAAAATATACTTTGCTTACATTCAATCTACTTATAGCATTTTGAACAAGTCAAATGCTGAAAATTATTCTTATCTCATCTGTCCATTTTTAAGGAAAAAAACCTCAACATTAGCATTGTGTCCTGGCAAAGAAAAAAAAATTCTGTCATTTTTAGTAGTTTCTAATGACATAATCGCTGAATTAGGACACTGGCTGTAATTTAGTGCTGACGGCATACACACAACCAATATAAATCTCAAATTTAATTACATTAACACTACATGGCGAGCTAGTCGACAAAAATATGCCAAGACTGCCAATGATAACTGAAATGCCTATTTAGCACAGAATTTCTAAATGTGAGATCTCTTTAAGAGCAACTAACACCATAAAGTTACAAATTTGTTTATTTTGGAATTTATGAAAATTACTCTTGAACACCAGACAGAGGGTTGAAAAGGAGGATTTCTGATCACCTGGTGTTTGTGTAATATATATATTGTTGAAAAAAAAGTTTGAAACAAAACTTATTTGGTTTTGAGGGGGAAATAAGGAGGTAAAGTTGATAAGGTCAAGAAGCTAAGGTCACTTTGTTTACTATTTTAAACGAGATTAATTTTTTTTAGCAGTGCATCTTACTACTTGTTTGGGTTGTACAATTATGTAATATATATATATTT
Organism: Timema cristinae; assembly: GCA_039000515.1. Taxonomy (NCBI): domain Eukaryota; kingdom Metazoa; phylum Arthropoda; class Insecta; order Phasmatodea; family Timematidae; genus Timema; species Timema cristinae. Next base: position 73,610,012 of record JBCFYV010011172.1, read on the forward strand.
TTTACATGTCTGTGCTACATCATTCATAACACAGTTTGTGGAGATTAGCCAGTACTAATGTATCATTGCTCAGGGGATGCCTGAATACACTAATAATACATCCCTTCCATGGAGGCTCTTTCCATGTCCCAATGAGATGAAATGATGGTGATAGTGAGTATGGGGGATGTGGAACCAGTGGAAACACTTAAACCTAACTTAAGCCTAATCAACCAAACCCTGGTGAACGTTGGGGTAGTTCCCCCTTAATGAAAAATAACCAAGCTACTCGCCAGGAATCAAACCCAGGACCCCTAGGTTTGTAGCCAGGGGCACTGATCACACCACCACAGGGCTGGTTACTTATGTACTAATTATGCCAATGATTTTAGGAATTAGTAAGGCTATATTTAGAGGAAGTGGACCTGCATTTCTGTTGAGAGATAGTGGAAAACCATTTTGTAAAACCACCCTCAGTATACCAATACGCGACCAAGATCCGAACCTCGATCTTCAGATCATCGAGAATCCAGGACACCCTATCTGTATTGCATGTTATTTGTAATAAATAAAATGATAAAATAGTAGAGCACAAATATAAGTAAAAACTCTAACTCATATTTACACACATTTAATATTTTTATGCTATTATAGCATCTTCCACAGAAAGTAGTAGTAGTAGTAGTAGTAGTAGTGATGGTGGTGGGGGTGGTAGTAATAATAATAGTAACTTCCTGAGGAAGATGCTACAGTAGCATTGGAATATTGAACTGTGTGTAAATATTATGTGTTAATGCTTTTACTTTTATTTCTGCTCTATTATTTTCCTACTATTCTATAATTTTATTTATTACAAATTGTTTTTACTCAATGGGCTTTATTTCATACATATAGCACACTATTATTGTAGCACATGTAGTGGTGTTCTCAAAATGGGATGTTAAACTATTATGCATGTTTATGTGGATTTGTAAACCAAACATAACTATATATCAAACCTTTTTTATTTTCATTCTAGGTTAGGTTTTCAAAATATTCTTCAGTTTGAGAAAACCAATGATATAGCATATTTTCAAATTCACTTAAGAATTTTTGTAAAGTTGCTTTTGTAATACTTCAACATGCCCCTGTTATTCTATTTTTTTTTAACTCTTCAATATTTGCTGGCTTAGTCACATAAATAATAGACTTTAAATATCCCCATGAATAAAAATCTAGTGACATTAAATCAGGGGACCTTGCTAGACACACAATTGGTCTTCTTCTCCCAATCCATTGTCCAAGAATTCTGCTGTCCAAACATTGGTGAACAAGTAATTAATCGTGGAGGGAGGGGAGGAAGAGGGCATCCATATTGCTGAAAATGTAGCAGCAAGCTCCATGTTTATATAGTTAATTTTCTAGGGTGTGCACTTTGAAATAAAGCGATTCCAAGTATTTTTCACCTGTAAAATTTCCGCAAGTAAATATCAGAGTGATAGTTGTGTCAGTAAAAATACAAGGATTTTGACCACTCCCATAACATCATTTGGGTTTATCGACAAAACACACCAGTAGCACTAAACACTTTACATACTGAACTGTTGGGATTTGCCACATAATGACCCAAAATTTACACTCAAATTAATTTATTCAACACTGTACACTCACTCAGTTTTTTGTTTGTGACAAATTTTGTTTCTTTAAATTTTGGACCAAAATCCAAAACATAACTATACGGTATGTTTTTATCTTGATGTATTTGGTCGAAAGCTACTTCAGTTCAAGCACATTGATTCTCGCCCCCATATAGAAAAATAAATTTCATTCTCCCTGTAAATGATTTTTCAAAATCAATGTTTCAAACGTTCACAAAAGAAAGTTAACATGGCAACTATTGGATTTGTAATTGGCATCGCTAGTAAATACAATGTTTTGTTTATGTTCTTGAACAACAAAGTCTATTGAAAATTCAGTTAAACACTCACACTCACACACTCTCTTTTACTTCTATACTCCCATGGTATGTATGAATAATTCTAATGCCATACCCAGCACCAATGATGCTGAAACTTGTGAGGCTCCCATCTCATGATAATTTACTTGAAAAAGCTTGACACCGCCATTTTGAAATAGTCTATGGCAAGAGCTACAAGAATATGCAATCAAAATAGAGAGGATAATTTAAAAACAATCAAAGTTACCTTATCATGACCTTAGCAACGTAACTCAACTAGCCAAGCTATTACATTTGTTAGTTATGGTTTAGCCACATATAATTTTCATATTGCTTAAATTGTAAAATGACACCTAGATGTGGGTATCAAATCCAGGACCTTTGGCTTAGTATGCCAATGCTTTAAATATTCAGCTATCCAGCTATCTAAATGTATTAGCTTGGCTATTTAATCTATCATTATATACACATTGATTCAGTTGCCATTGTATTATTAGTAACATAAAGCCCTCCCGAGATGATGACTGTGTTATCTGACAGATTGTGATCTTAATTGATCACTTGTATATAGCTGACGATTTCCATTTGTGCATTACAAACTTTGCCTTAAAGTATGAGGGAAGAATGACCCTGGACACAGGAATCCTCCTAGATAGATAGCTCAGTGTTTAGAGTATTGTCGTAATAAGCCAAAGGTCTTGGGTTTGATTATCGTGTCCAGGTGTCATTTTTAAATTTAAAGGATACAATATTAAATAGCCTGCTTTTAATAAAGAGCAATACTTTCAATAAATGTATTTATTTTGGGAAACAATATATATATATATATTTTTTTTAAATGGCAGCATTAGCTCAGTGCTTGACTCTGATCTTGAAGGCTTGTGATTGCACCTCAGCTGAATATACACTGAAAGATTTTCACTCATCACTGTTTCTCCGTGCTCTCAAAGTGAATGATGGTAGTATATAATTTTCTCAAACCAAGCATTATTTAAAAAAAATTAACAAAACATGACAAATTTTAAGGTTGTGGAATGTTTGGAGTGAATCCAAATAAAATATTCCCAATGCTGAGTAAAATTTTGAGTATTTAAAAAAATCCTTTGGGTTTGAAAACATATTTATTTGTTTTTTATAGCTTTGGACACAAAATATTATCAAAAAATTTTTTATTACAAAAATGTTTAACATTTCTCGACTGAAGCTGACGAATCATATGAATATCACAACATGCTATTCATTGACTAAAGGTTTGTGTCATCTAAATATAAATATGTAATTTACATAATTGTTAAGAGTAGTAAAAACTGAATGTAATGTGTAATTTACAAACTAATATTTTTATTGATGGAACTAAAATTGTCTATGACGACTAAAGAAGTCGACGTTTATGACGCTAACCCTGTGGGATATGAATCTAACCATGGGCTTGTGCTAGTCTTTATGAAGTGTGACATTTAAATGCTAACATTCCCTCTCCTGTACAGTGTTGCCAACTACACCAACCATTCTTCGATCTACTCTTTCATTAATCATTCTTAGCATTCTTATTCATACAGATGTGCTGTAGGTAAGCTATTTGGCTCATACCTGAAAAGTCACATAGTAAAGAAAAATATGTGTAGGTATAAATAAAATGACCTTGACTTTTTTCGAGAGTTCATTGAAGTGTATGCCTTGCTTGGTGCACTAGCCAACATCCTTTCCCAGAAATTGGTTTGAACGCTGAGTGGGGTAGATTTAGCCTCCACTAGCATCAAATGTCTATAAAACAATAATTAAATGCTGTCTTTATCTCACAATCTGTGTCACTCTCAATGATAATTGAAAGCCAATTTATTTTGTAAATGTTTCCTTAAAGCTTTAAGTGAAAATATTTAAACTATAAATAAAATAAATCATTGTTGAAGATACCCTTTGTCTACTCTGCAAGGCATACCCTATCTGCAGTAGGAGAGGTGGTAGGTGGCAGCTTGCAGAAGGTTCTTTATTACAAACATTGATTGAAAGTCACTAATCTCAACCTCTTTGTAAATAGTTATTGATAATAAATTATGTAGTATTACTGAGAAATTAACTATTTTTGAGTAGGTTGACATTATTGACTCTCAGCCAAAGTTTGAAGTAAAGAACCTTCTGCTAGCTGTCACCACCTCTCCTAATGTAGATGTAGTATAGCAGCCTTACATTGCATTATTCTACTATTGTATAGATTAAATAATTGTGGTTCATAATGTAATCCATCACTCATCATATTTTAGGGTAAACAGTCTACATTAATATGGCATTTTTTACACTTAAGTTACATTAAGAATGTTTTTATTAAAAAAAGTAGTCTGTAAATATGTGTATCACCAACAATATATTTTTTTCATTCAATGTAGGATTTTGTTTGCATTTATTTATAAAATGGAAGTTATTTGGCTCAGCACTAGACCTTAAAAGTAAACGGGAGTAGCCAATTTTTTATGTATACTCGACACAAAGTAAATAATACTCTTAAATTGAGGGAAATAAAGGTTTGCTAAGTTGGCAACGCTGCTCCCTAATCCCCCCCAGTCCGCCTCTGCTGCTCTAGTAACCAATAGCATGACCTTTTTTTTTTATATTTTCTCTGTTATGTGAAGGACGAAGCGGTGGAGGGAGCACTCAGAGAGATAGGTCTGCTGTAGTTGGCAACACTGGGGAACTCCTGCAGCCACGCACCACCTCCTCCAAGCAATAACGCACTTACGTCCTTGGTGTAATGTAGACGAGTGTTTTTTCTCTTTCTCTCCCATATCTGTGTAAGGGTGGCTTCTCGATCATATAAACCTCTTGACAAAGTTGTAATGAATGTTTTTATGTGATTTAGTGTTCAGATGTTATAGTAGGAATATGGTGGGAAGGACATTAGCCGAAAGCTACAACTAAGAATACTAGTATCTTTTTTAGTAAAGTAAGCCTCTATATTTACTATATTTATTGAGATTTTGAATCAAGATTTGTAGGTAAAAAAAAGTTTAGTTGAATCATCTCTAGTCACAGCTGCAACTAAATCTGCTTTCATATCGCATGAATCAAGTCTTGGTATCTTAAGCTCTCTTTTTTGGTAGATATTTAAGTCCTAAATAATAATAATAATAATAATATTTAAATAATAATGAAAATAACAATTATAATAATAATGACAACAAAAACTACTACTTCAAAAGTTATCATTATTCATTGGAAAAAAGGTTATTTTATAAACTTTCCTTTCTACCACATTCTTACTATAATGGTTGTTTTAATTTGTAGAGAAGAGCAAACAAAAAGTTGAATACTTTTGCTTTTATTGTATTTCTGACTCTTAAAGAAAAGATTTAAACCGTTTGTTCACTAACCTTGTGCTTTTGGGCAAAGTTTAATATAAGGCTGGGGAGGAGAAACTTCACACTTACATTGAATACAACTTCAATGAGGGAAAATCATGGGTGATTCTAAAACTCTCAATAAAACTGAATATTCCATTATTTGTTATAAATTTGAATGACACAGTAACATTGAATTTCTTAAGGATATATACATTAAATCTTTTTTTGTAGAAAAATTACCATATAGTACAATTTTATTTACCGATAGATGTAGCAATCATTATTTTCTAATTCTAAACAAAAATAGATGAAATATTATGGTATGAAAATTGGTTCACTGTTATCCTGCCATTCAATTTATTTGAAATGTAGTTTACACTTCCACTGCTTGTCACTTTAAGGTAAAAATATATTTATACATAGTCTTTTCTTGAATTAAACCGATTTATTTTATTATCTATACATTCAATTTGTGATGAAGCTACTCTTACATCTTATTGTAATAAAAATTGGCATTTATATGTGTAAAAATAGATCCCTTTTTTCATATTTTATGATAGCTATTCAGATTATCAACAATAAATTTAATTCACAAGTAAAACAATACATCAGTATAATAGTTGGTAAACATGAATGGTTTATGACGTTTGTATGTTGGCATTTTTGAAAGAAAAAAAAGTGTGATGATATTGCTAGTGCAGTGTTCCAGTTAATTGTGTAGATCTCATTTTGTCCCTAAATTTGTCTATAAACTCCCCTCACCTCCTACTTGCCAATATATTGGGCTTTGTGCTCTGTTTATTACTACCCATTCTAGGTATATGCATATTTACACTAATGGAATAGGCCTGAGGACGGTAGAATATAGAGGGAATGTACTTGCATTTATGTGGGGCAAGAATGAGAAACTACTTGGAGGAAACCACTCTCAATAAACTCGGCCAGGATTTGAACATTGACCTCGCAATCAGCGGCAAACCAGACTAGACAAGCTTGCCATCCTTGTGGGTAAAATCATAATACTAACTAAACCTACTATGACTTTATATTGTACACACTGTTGCCAATATTCATCATTAATGAAAATCTTACTCTAGGAAGCAAGATAAGAAAGGCGAATTCCAAGCAACTTCTGTCATTTCAGTCCTTTTTATTGTATTAATTTTGAGCCCAAACACATATTCCAGATATAGATTGAGTATTTATTTATTTATTTACTATACGAGTTTGTTTTTCAAACTCTTGTTGACACGAATATTTAGAAATGTTTTTGAATTTCCAAACCCACTTATGCCAAGTAGATGTATTCATTAGAAAGACTAGTATGTTGGCATTGTTACACACTGCAATGTTGCATCTCGAGAGAGGATGTAAGGCCACACTGCGGATAAACCACACCCACTATATTAATTAGGGTGACCTGGCGGTCTAGGGGTAAGGTGTCGGACTTCTGTGCTGGAGTCCGGTGTTCAATCCTTGTTCCCGGCACAAATTTATCTGATTGCCAAACCCTTCCTTCACCTCTGACAAGACATCTTGTGAATGTGGGGAATGCCAGGCCTCCACCGTGGTTCGGATTCCACGTTAAACTGTAGGTCCTCCATTTCGTCTCACAATCACCCTACCATTACACATTTGCGTAAGTGCGTATAACCCGAACGGGTAGTAAGACGCGGTTCTAATAATAATAATATATTAATATGAAAACGAACATCTGCCTTTGTGCTCGGAGATAGGCAAACTATCCTTGCTCCCACTCCCACTTTTGATGGTTGGCTACTACAATATTTATTATTTTTCTGCACCAATGGGGACGTGGACAAAGGAGTCACTCTAATCTAGTCTAGTTTTTTAGTGGCAAGAAGATCGGGGTTTGAATCCCTGCTGAGATTCTTAAAGCGTTTTTTATTAAATAGTCTCCCACTTTCCTTCACAATTAATGTGGGTGTGCTTTCTCTCAATTCTACCCTCCTCATCCCTGCCCTTATACTCTGAATATGTTTTTATTGGATGGATAGGGAGTAAGATGGTGTGCAAAATAAACTAATGTTTCCAAACTCTTTCAAATTATTAAAGTTTTGGAAAAATATATATGGTGTCACCATGTATACCCCAATACCAGTAAATCAGATTATAATAGCCTAGTAAAAAAATATTACTATTTTTTATTTTGTTTAGAAAGTCTATTTTACATTTTCATGTGGTGTATGTTAATTTAACACATGCTACAAACTCCCAACTACTAACAATAAAGCTTCACACACACTTAGTATTAAATATACTTTTTTTTATTGGAGATCAAACTTATGATTTTCTAAGAAGTTTCCCACTAATCCAATGTCATCCGAAAGCAGAATTAATTCTGATGAAAGCAAATTGTAGTCCTTGTTGGGGTGATAGCAGGGCTGTATGCATAGAGATGGGAACGTGAATAGAAGGGGTGAGACAAGAACAAAAACGGTTCCAGTAGTAGATTTCAGCGAGAAGCGATATTTGTAAGACTCCTACATAAGAATTTCTTCCCTGCAGTTTAATGTTTATCTTGGAAAAACTGGGACAAGCTGTTAGCATCGATGTGTCATGAATGGTTGAGTGCTACAAATGATTGTGTGATTTTGGTTTGTGCTTACAATTTCTATCGTCCCAATAAAATACATATATTTAAATTCTTTTTATTACTTAAATGAAACATCTCAATAATATTGTATTTGTCACCATAACTATATCACACATTAGGTTATTGTATTGTTAACCAGTTAATTATACCAAATCATTAGAAAAAATTCCTGCTTATGGCCCTGGGTGATAAGGATAGGGTCATTATCAATAGCAATTATGGCTTGATTCTTTAGTTCAGAATAAAAGTTGCCAATATATTTTCATCCAGCCATGTGGCACATTTTGTATACCATAAGTAAACATGTAGACTTAAGCTCACAAAGCTTATTTTAGATGCTCACTCTCTCTCACAAACAACACAAACTGTATACATTATTTAACTTGGTGGAGGAATTAATTGTAACACAGCACTAGTTCAATTTTTTTAAATATAATTGATAACTATTAAGATTATTTTTTATAAACTTTATATGTTTTTAAGCAATCGCTGTGAATTGTATAATGCTTGCCTGCTAAATGTAGGGCAATAATTAAACTAGTCATAAAAAATTATTTTGTAGTTTTTTATATAAGTGTTGGGTTCCACAAATATCTAGTGCATGAGTGGCTTTTTTTATTTTGCTCTTAAGCCTTATGCACATTACTTTATAGTAGGTACTTTACAGCTTAAGACACGTAGAAGTATTACATGACTTGTGAATTCAGCTAGAGTCAACACGAGTCAGATTACTTTTTGTTTTATTGAGAAAAATATGTATGTTTACATCAAATTATTCAGGTAGGTTAAGATATATTTAATAAATGTGCAGGGAGTCAGGGATTCAAATCTTTGGGCTTTGCTCATATGCATCAGTATTAACATAGTTATACTGGCAGATTGTTGAAGCACATGCCAAAGGCCAACAACTTGAATCCCTGTCTGGAACAATTCTTTCATGGTGTGTTTAGATGTGTTTTTTTATTTTAAAATATATAAAATATTGGTAAATATTTGCTTGTTTTTAATAAACAATATACTATAATCGAGCTTTCTATCATTAGCAAATTCGAACTGAGCATGTACAGTATGTGTAGTATAGGCTGTGTGATACAGCTCTGAATGTTATAAGTATAGATAATATCGGCTGTGTGCTCATACAGATCTTGTAGAGCCAGACTCTTCCTTGAAGCAATAATATATTTTGCTTCTCACTTAATATTATGGTCAAAATAGACACACTGACTTGGTATTACAACTCATAAATCGTTAGGTACGCACCTAAATGAACTCTCCAGGTTAATAATATCACTGAGTCTGTTGTCAGACCGACTATCACCACTGAGGGTATTGAGGGGATTGCTCTAAGAATACTGGCTGACTGGTGACTACAAGTGAGTCAAAGTCCTTGATACCACTAGAATCAAGAAGTCTCACTAGTCATGATCCTGACACATAATCAAAATGTTCCAATCACATTTGACTGTCAGTTAATGTTTAGGGACATAGTTCCAATATACTAGTAGTAACCTAAATGTGTTGAAGTATGTGGAGAAAAAAACAAAACACCAATTAGTAAAATGTTTATCTTAACACTTGGGGCATGTAAAGAAATGCACAGTTTGATGTTACATGAGTGGCTCATTAATTCCAAACTTATAGGTTTGAATCCCGGGTATGGATTTTTATAGTGGTGTGCTAGGTGCAGGTATAAATCCTGTAGAAATAGGTGTCAACTGGAAACCGAACTAACCTTGCCAAAAATAATTTGTTTGAAAAATATTGACCATTTGAGTCACAATTTAATGTTTTTAGTCAGTATTTTTTAAATAAGTAAACTAAAGATGTGAAAAATCAGAATAAAATAGTTATTGAAACATTTAAATATTATTTATAAGTTAAACTGTTTTTGTAAAACTTTTTAAAATTCTTAATCATAGTTTATTTTTATAATTTGAACAGTAGTATTAATATATTTTATTTAGCTAAGCAGCACAATAAAATTCATTCTGTTTTATAAATTTTATTATTAATTGGTCACTTATAAAATAATCATGCCAGTTTTTGTCATATTTTAAAGGAGTAATCATTTATTTCGAGTAAATCATCATAAGGATCCATTTTTCATTATATAACTTGACACATTATTTAAGAATAGTAGAAAATTGTTCACTGTGTACCCTAAAAGCTATCAGGCTTACCTTGACTGAATGCATTATATCTCTATCCTATAAGCTACATCGCAGTAGATCCAAACAAGGTTCGCTTTTTACCTTTCAGGGTAACAAAGGGTATGTGCTTCATTTACCCTCTGTAATCCTAGTTTTCATAAATAGTTTATATTTTAACAACTAGAATTACTGGAATTCTATGAAGATGACTTATTTGTCCCCTGGATATGTCACAAAGAATCTACTCTATAAAATTCATTATGTTTATATTCAGGGGCTCCAGAAGTTTTGGAAGTGGGGGAGCTCAACTGAGAGAGTTCCGTGTAAAATTCTAAATCCTGGATGACTCTTGAAGCTTTTAATTTATTTGAAGTAATTTAACGTACACTTTCTGAACTGACTAATTATATCAGCACATGATAATTTTTATGAGCGAGAGAGACCTACCAATTTTGCAGGGAAAGGTATTTTCACATACCTCCCAGGGTTCTTTTACATACCAAAATCAACATGGGACTGACAGCTTGGATTTCCCTCTGAAGAAAGTTGTTTTACAAATTTCTATCACTCAATACAAATCCATTGACCATGGCTGGGTTTGTTTGAACCCACGAACATCAGGTCCTGAGGCAAGAGCACTTTACCACAAGACCTCCAATGTCAACTCACTTGAAGCTATTTAAAGGAGGCTTATTATTAATGGGTAGAAAAGTTTTGTATGGAACCCACAAGTCAAAGGATGGTTCAAAGGCTCTCCCCAGATTAAAAAAAAAAGGTTTTGATGCCCTTATAACTCATATAGATTGGTCCTCACTTAAAAATAAATCACAAAAATTTAAATCCTTAAAAAATTATTTGTAATGGTCCTCACTTAAAAGATTTTTGAAATATGAAGTTTCTATAGGCTATTTATGGTCAATATTATGAAGTGCATTTTAAAGATAACAGTTCTCAAGGTATATTCATATATTTGGTCAAAGAAGAGGCATTATAATAAAGCTAGAGTGATCATTTAAAAGTTTTAAGGAAAACACTATTCTCAACAGTTTGCATACATATTAGGACGCAAAACAACCACTTACAAGCTTTTTTTTGTTAACACAGTTGAAGTCACTCGACAGCCAATTGTTGTTGGTCAAAATAAAAAGCTTGGGAAACTGTTATATTGTTTACCCACCAACACCTTTTTATAGTTTTGAAATAAATATAATAATTTAACCAACCATAATACAGTTGTGGTTTGTTTTTAAAATTTATTTTGACACAAGGTCATCTTTCAACTTAAGAGGGTGTGAAATATTTAAAGGGGGACACATTAATTAAAGGAGGTGGGTGACAATATTTTCTTAACTGAGGCAATTCTCCCCCCTATACTCAACCCCCCCCTGCCCTCACCTCCTAATCCTGGTTCTACCACCACCACTCTTACTATCTATCAAATATCAGAAGCTCATATGTCAGTCCCATGTTGACTTTATGCATGAATATATTTATGTTGGATTAGTAACTTTGGTAACTATAATATATTAGGATCATTAATAACACTACTACAAAATGTAAGCTTAGTAATTAAAATTGACGCTACGTTTTGGGATCCTTTCATCTTAAAAAATATATTCCCTAGGTTAACATATAAGTACATAAAGGTATTTCAAGCCCAATTTATTTCTGCTAAAACAATCTATTTTTTCTAAACACATCATCACCCGAGAATACAAGTGTTCTATGTCCAATTTTTCACTTTTGTGTAAAAGAGCATTGAAGTTTGACCTTATGTATAAAACCAATGTTACTAGATGACAACTCGAGTTTGTATTTTCTAAAGTAATTACGTAGTAGTCTCAATTTCACCGCAGGTGAATCATATGCATTCTAAATAAACGTAAACACCAAATATCTCAAATTTAACAATTTTGGAGATAGAACACTTGCATTCTCGGGTGACAAAATCCTAACAAGGTTTTTCAAACCAAAGAATGTATACTTTCCCAATATTTTATATGAAACGCTATAAGTAAAAGAATTATAATTTTCCCTTTTTTCTAATAAGTTCTTGGAACAAAGATGATAAAAAAATCACATAAATTGTAAATAGAATAATAGTTCATATTTGGCCATGCTCTCTACTTTGTATTTTACAGATTATTGTAAAAATATTTGAAAATTCTAGTGACTTCTTGACTTTTTCCTGTTGCCTCAAATTTCCTCGACTTTGTTTTCCCTGTTTTATATCCTACTATCAACCCTGCCAAGGTTCATATTGTGGAAGGCAATTTAATGAGCCTTTTAAATACATGCAATCAAATCTAATTTAATAATAATGTTTGAAAGAGGTTACAAATTCACATATTTCATTCAAAATAAAACTAGAGAGCTTTTGATAAAATGTCTAACTTTTTTTTATTAAAGTGGAACGAGGTGGCCAAAAATAAAATTTTAAGTGATGGTTTGAAAAACAACCTTTTCTTCGTGTCCAAATCAAACTTTCAATCAAAGTGTTTTAAAAATTGAGCTAATCTATTTTAAGCCTATATACTTGATGAGTGTTGTTTTAGTTGGGTAACACTATTCACTCTCTCTATGTATCTAATTAAATGATGCACTAAATCCTAGTCTCACCACTTTATGTAATTTTAATATTAATGTTGATCATTATAACTGTGTTAGGCTTACTGCCTACATTCTGTTTTATGTATTAGCCAGTAATAACTACCTTTAACTTAATTTTAATAAAAAGAATATTTAAAAACAAATATGTGAATTAATTGATGGTTTGATTCATACCAGTTAAATATGATTCAAATAACCTTTGTGTTGCTACACCTTTAAACCCCCAATAAATAATAGTAAAAAACTACAAGTTATGATTATTTTATTTCAGGGAGACCACAGTCAGGGAAAACCTAGAAATATCTGGGAACTTGAATCTGCCAGGGAAATTAGGGACTCCGATTATTTGCTTTCAAGGAAAGAGAAATTTGCTTATTGCATATTTTTCAAAAACTTCTTTTAGAGTTAAGTTCAAGGTTATTTGTGTTTGAGTTGGTTCCAAAAATAGTTATTAGCAACAAATTAGAGTATTTGAATTCTTGTATCAGGGAAAAGTCAAGATTTTTTTTTTAGAATTTATGGCCACCCTGACTTAGTTTATTTCTTTATATTGGTAAGTAAATGGTACGGTGCACTGCACAGAATTAATCTCTCCTTTATCTTAAAATAAGAGACGTTTACTAAAAACTAGTCAACCAAAGAGCATAACATTAAATTTCTGTTTTCAAAGAGCTTCATATATATATATATATATATATATATATATATTTTATATCAATGCTATATCATATATAATTAAAATATATTCCAAATTAAAGATTTTTATTTTTAATAATACTGCAACTTTACATATAGAAATTATATTCAAATAGTTTGATATATAAATGAAATTGCTAATATATCTCAAATCATTTCTTGGATATAATCAAAATTGAAATTTCTGCTAATAGTACCTTATTCATTCTGAAAATCGAGAATTGCTATTTTGTTAGTAATGTTAAAAAGTGCATAGGAACAAAATTTAATCAAAATTATTACAGCTGATTTTGAGAAAATTGATTTTTTTGCTTTTCCCTTTCAAGTAAGCTATCCTTAATTTTATGGTTGGATATTTAATTCCAAAAACTCTTCTGGGAAACCTTATAAAAACCCTAGATACCAAGATTTGGCTCAATCAGTAAAATGGTTTCCATTCTAGGCCCATATACAGGCACAGAGACAGCTGGAATCGCGAAAAATCCTTTTTCATTTTCAGGGTGATATGTTAAATTTTTTTGATCCCAAACTAACCTTCCACACTAATCAACCATTAACAATTAGGACAAGGAATACACACACACTACAACCAAACCAATACATGTGGTCATATTTGGTCAAATGAGCACTTAACAAACATACGTATGGTTTCTTGAAGAGCCATAAGCCAACTGCCAGTAGTGACGAGTAAAGAGAGGGTGGAAAACCTGCCCCTCCACTCAGGAGAGAGGAAGGCCTCTCATTGGAGAAGTACCCAGTAGAAAAAGTGGCAATTCAAAACTGAAAGCAACAGTCAACAACAAAGTAAACAAAGTCCATTTGAACTCTAATAAAAACAAAAATAAATAATTTACAATCAAGACTGAACAATGTCACTCAGGTGAGCTCAACCAAACATCAGGTAAACCTCAGTACGTTGGCCATCACTTTCCTCAGCATTATCGTCTAATTTCCGCCCCATCCTATATAACTGGTATATAGTGTCAACAGGGGTTAGACAGCTGATAGTTCTGAAATGTTAATATAGTAACTACAAAATATCAAAGTATTGTCATCATATACTCTATATTCATTCCTTACTTATCACTCCCTCAAAATATATTATACATCCACTTATCTGATGCAGCCATCTGAAACTCATGTTGTAAAAGTAAAAGTCTACAAGTTAAGAGTGAATGTCCTGCAAATGTAAATATAAAGGATTTCATAAAGAAAACAGTTTGATTTGTAAATGTTAATCTTCGTTTAGAAAATATTTATAAGAATTTCTTTTTGGTTCCACATCCACTCGTTCAGGCTAATGTGTTAGGGGTGAGTAAGATTGAACTTAGAGGAAAATTACACTACTGTGTTAGGGGTGAATAAGATTGAATTTAGAGGAAAATTACACTACTGTGTTAGGGGTGAGGAAGATTGAATTTAGAGGAAATGTACCCACATTGTTACTGAGGGAAAACCACCCTCAGTTCACCCGACTGGGATTAAAAACCCAATCTTTCAGTCATCAAAGCAGGTAAGCTAAACATTGATACATCCAGTTAAATCCCGATTGTTGCAGTAACTTAAAGCACACAAACCATTTATAATTAGTGGAAGCTGTAACTAAATAAAATATCAGTTATTCAATAACTAAAGCTCTTTTATTTTGTTTGGGTTCTCTTAAATACAATTAAGAAATATAATTATGAAAGCTGATTAATTATATGCATTGTGTTGTTTTTTACACTCAATGCAACTTTAGTGCAGTGCATAGTTAATTTTAACTAAATTAAGGCACATGCTGATATATTTTTTACAACTATAATGATCTTTATTACTAACTGTTTATCAATGTATAACCCGAATGGTGAGTAAGATGTGCTGCTAAAACAAACTGTTTCTCAATTTTCCCTTATTCCTTACTTTTGGTCCACACACTTTTCCAGTTTCAGTCAATCTACACTCATCCTCTCAACATACCCAAACCAATGTAAGACACCTCTTTCACATTGGCTTATTGGATTCCCTTTCAAACCTCATTCCTTCAGCACCCATTTATTACCAAGTCTGTCCATACACGGTTTTCCACATATAATTTTAGATATCACATTCCAACCACATTCACCTCGCTTTTATATTTATCCTAACAAACCCATGCTTCACATCCGTAGAGCAATGTTAATACAGGTGACCTGGCGGTCTAGGGGTAAGGTGTCAGACTTCTGTGCTGGTGGCCGGGGTTCAATCCTCGGTCCCGGCACAGATTTATCTGATTACCAAACCCTTCCTTCACCTCTCACAAGACATCTTGTGAATGTGGGGAATGCCAGGTCTCCACCGTGGTTCGAATTCCACGTTAAACTGTAGGTCCTCCATTTCATCTCACAATCACCCTACCATTACACATTAGCGTAAGTGCGTATAACCCGAACGGGTAGTAAGACGCGGTGCTAATAATAATAATGTTAATACACTTTTAAATACTGCTATTTTTGTCTCTTTTGTTACTACTTTATTCTTTGCAATAGTCTACCTATATCCATCGAGATGCATTCACTTGTCTGTCAATTTTACCATCCATCCTACCAATTTTACAAAACATTCTGTCTATTTAAGTATATACACAAAATCATTCACATTCTGCAAGTCACTTTCATTATCAGCCATTAATACAGCATCTGCATGTAGAAGCACTTTGACATTCACATTGTCTATTTGCACATCAACTGCATCCTCATAAACGTCCCTTATACACTTATCCATGGATACATAACATCACCTTGTCTAACACACTGTTCAGTGTCAAACCATTCGCTCAAAGCTCCATCCACCCTAATGCTCCCTTTACTTCCATAATACCCCACCATAATTACATTTACTGACCATGCATTCAGACCATACTCTCTCAAAACATTCCTTAACACACTCCTAATCACCCAATCATACACTTTCTCCAGATCAACAAATTCAAATATCTGGTCCATGCAACTTCTACTGGCATGAAACATTACACACCCCAAAGCTTGTCTGAAGTTTTTTCACACACCCTCTCAATTAAGAATCTCTAAAAACTTTGCCTGGAATACTCAACAAACTAATTGCCCTATAATTCTTATATTCACTCTTACTGCCTTTTCCTTTGTACAAGGGGACAGTGACAGCATTCTTCTAGTCATTAGAAACATTCAAAACTCCAGTATACACATTGAACAACCTACAAAATCTGTCAAAGTACATTTAAGCATTTCACTTGTGATCCAATCTATGACTGTTTTCATCCCTGATAATTTCACCATGATCATTCTGAATGATATAGATCTTTCCTTAAACCATGTTTCATTCTCCTAACCCACTTAAAGAATATTTTCTTATCTCCTTTACAATCATTTTGCATTCTTTCGCCTTTTAATCTCATTTGATCCTTACTCTCTTTTATTGTTTTCTTTGTAGTTATCTTTTTCTTTTTGTATATGTCCCACAATATTTTAAGTTATGTTTAATTCTTTACAGCGATTATTTGTTTGTATGCTTCTTTCTTTTATCTTGCAGCTTCTTTCATCTGTTCATTCCATCATGCATCTATTTTTAAGTTTATCAACACCGAGACTCCACAAACATCTTTCACACACTCACAGATTCTTTTATTGTGTTCCAAGCACTTTCTATATCATTAGCATTTATTTTAAATTCCATTCATGCTCTTGCGAAGTTAATTTTTCACCCAGCAATCTCTCATATTGTGCTCTCACACTTTAACCCTGCAATTTTTCTACTTTAAATTGTATTTGCTTAGTACTCTTGCGCCGCTTCCTCACAAAACTCCTACTTAATTTAACTACTGAGATCACTAGGAAGTGATCCGTTCTACATCCAGCTACCCACACACAGCCCTGATAACTTCTAAGCCTCTCTTGTGTTTGTCACATATAAACCTTTTTCTAAACACAGACTCACTAACTAATTAGCATTCTTGTTTACCCTGTCATGACCATACCTTCCTAACATTCTCTCTGGATTCTCTCGTTAAATACCTACCCAGCCATTCAAATCTTCTATTAAGATAATTCTTTCCCCTGGTTCACATGCATTTAAGGCTTCATTGAACTCATTCTAAAACTCCAATCTCACATTATTGTCGTCACCCTCCACCAGAGAATAACAAATAACTAACATAATTCTACGAATTCCTATTTTCCTACGCACCCATATAAGTCTAGATGACACCAACTTATACCTCCTCACAAACAGCTTATCTTTTGGGCTTGGGATTAAACCTACTCCCTGATTTCCATTTATCCACACCTGATCACATTATCAGGCTACCATAACTTATCACCAACACATCTTTTCCTTTTTGCTTGATTTCGCATACACACAAAATATCAATTTTTCTTCCAATAATTTCATTTAACAGATTTTTTTTTTTACTACATACTATTCTCACATTCCACGTTCTAATAGTCCATGTTCTGGCCAGCCTGTCAACAAATAGAACCTTCAGTTTTAACCTCAGCTGCACATCATGGCTTTGGTCATCCAAGACTAATATTGCACAGTTTCTTTTAGTAATTTGTGTAGAATAGACCAGGCTATTAGCCTTGATCGGTGTTGGAACATTTTAACCAGTATATCACAAGTACAATTGTTGCTCAGTCTTGCCCTGAGCATGCTTGTACTGCTCCTTCAAACCAGTATCCCTACTAAAGACTGCCTTGCCGGCCATTATACCATGACCGTGCCACTACTACTAGGATTTAAGGTGGTGCACTGACACTCCAGGACACTCCATTATCATGCTTCTGTAAATAAAATATACATGTTAACTAACAATGTTTACATGTGTGATTTACTAATTACATTAGCATACGGAACTAACTATGTAAAAATTGTCAATTAAAATGATCACACTTGTAAGTATATTACTTATGTGCTGAGATTTATAGAAAATACAAGAGTTTACTAGTAGCTTTATGAAACACCATTTTCTAATTTCTTAAGAACTACAAGTGACTTATCTTGTAAATTGTGTAGTTGTAGCCTTATGAAACAGGCCCATAGTATCATTTTATTTATGCACACATGATCCTCTCTTTGAGACAGTTCAAAGATAGTGGAGCAATGCAATGCCTAAATGTTCACACTTCTGTAAGAAAACAAATGTCTTGCATTGAGCATACAGACTATGTATCAAGCTTGTCTAGTCTGGTGGTTTGCCATTGACAAGGAGGTTGAAATCTGCTACCTGACCAGGTGCACTAAGATAAAAAAAGTTTCCAACTTTCCTTGCAGGCAAATGCTATTTATGAAACAAGAGTTAATAAACTTTCATAGCTGCAAACTCCCCTAGATTTTCTAAAATATATTTGGTTTTATGCTAACTGAAATGGGTTTTTTACAGAAAATAACTTGATATAAACAACATAAGAGGTTGTTTGTTATCGTGGCATGCCATAATATATAAGGTAGCCTATGCACCATCCATTATGATGTGTTCTATGTTCACATATAACTTTTTTTTTAGTCAAAAGATTTCTTAAATTCTGTACAAAGGAGAAAGGTAGATCGTAAAATGGGTTGATTGATTTTTTATACTTAAATTAGTACAAGTAAACAGGAATAAGGCCCACTTAGTGGAAGTTTGGCAGTTTTATGATTTTTTTTGTAGAATATATTAACTAATTTTTTCTTTAAATTAATTTCAGCTATGCAATTTTGCATGTATATCACTTTACTGCTTAAAGTCTGGCTACAGACATTTTTAAACTGATTGAGAAGGTTTGGTGACTCAGGCTTGTTTTTAGAATATGATGAACTAACAGCAGATTCTTCTTCCAAGAATTAGTTTATTAATCATCTCTAATTCGAAAGCATGTGCTTTATTTGTTTTCAGGAGGAAACACCTCAAGGTTTCTTCGAAGATCATGGGCTTGGCTAGAACTCAGGGACGCCTGCGAATTCGTCCGCACATACACACACACACCACTCGCATTGTTCTGTTCACTCAGAGTCAGATGGCATCGCCTGTACTTAAAATATTGACTTTTATTGTTCCAAGTGTTACCATTGTAGATAAGTAATGTAGTATTTGTTGGTTAGCGCTCTTGTATTATATTAATTTACTTGAAAAGTATGAGCTAGTAATAGGTATCAAACTCATGGCTTTCGGTTTAGTATGCCCAAGTTCATACGCTTATCTCTATTGGTTTATTAAGTGTTTAGGTTCATTCTTCACTAATTATTTATTAGGAGTGTGCGAGTAGCCATTTTTCACTTCAGGTAGAGTTTGAATCGAGTTTGAGTAATAAGTACAATATTTGCATTACAAGAATATCAAGTTGAATTTATGTAATAGGTAAATGCTAAACCAAAATATAAATTCTATTAATTAAAATTTGTTGTGATAAAAGGTATAATCATGTTAAATACTATTATTATTTTAATCTGACAAAAGTAAATATTTTTTTATAAAATAAGGTCTTTTATATTAATATAATTACTAAACATCAAACGTTTTGATTTTGATTTAATATAATTTTTTTTTTTTATTTTAATGTTTTTTTTATAAGTTTGAGTTCAAACAAATACTGAAACACAGCTCAAACTTGATGTTTAGAGTATTCTGACACCTCTCTTATTTATGATTCAACCCTAAATAATAAGTGTAAAATTACCTAATACATTTGATACCATTAATGCAATGATTCTAGACCCTAGATTCAATTCTTATATCCTGGTGCCAATACACAAATTAATCAACATTAAGAACAATTAGTTTTCTAGCATTGTTGAATTACCAAATTTTTTTTCTTTCCTTATGAATAAGCCATGTTTATCTTTTTTATACATTTGTTGATGGTAATTCTCAAATTTTATCTCTCCAAACAGGTAATAACTTTAATTTTTTTAGTTATGATGTTAGTTAGATTTTAAGTGAGTTGTAAAATTATGTATTAAAAAGTAAGGAGAATTTATCCGCTATCTAATTTTTATATTGCTGGATAAATAATATTTAGAGTCCTTGTTTTGATAGTTTCATAAATGTATTCCATATAAAAGATTAAGTGAGCTAGTCTGGTGTGGTGTATACATTCATTGAGAGCATCTAGAAGGGCTCCTTTTTGAACCCCTCATAGGTCACTTCAAATATATTTACCAGGAAGAACACAAGTGATTCAGTATCCACTATAATTGTGATGTCCAATACAATACAACAGTTATTAAGTCATAGATAATAAAAAATAATTGGTAACTTTGCTTTTAGATAGTGTCATAGATTAAATACTTTTTTAATTCCAGATCCTGATAGGATATAGATATAGTAGATTATAAAAATGATTTCCCTAGACCAGGCGTGTCAAACTCGTTTGGTCATAAGGGCAACATTGAATATTAAAAATACTGAGGGGACCACATTTCTTCAAATATATATTGTCATTATCTTTAGTAAAAATAATTCCAACTTAGTATCTTATTGTTACAAGAATAAAAGAGAAGGGCCAATAATACAAAACAATAGGATTAACCTTAGTTTTTACCATAAATGTATACACTTTTATTTGCAACAATGGTGTTAATTTCCGGTTTTAATTTTCTGGCCAAAGTCACTTATATATCATTGTTGACATTTATTGTTGTATGTTTGTAGGCCGAAATCTCTTGAGGTGTTTGGTTCCATTTCAAGTGAAAAATCAACTGTTAATGCATGTATGTGCTACCAAACATTGCACTTATTTGGCACAAAAATTAAACTATTTTTGGAATTTGATGTTGAAGAAAGAGTATATCATATTCAGTACAACAATTCACATACCAAATTTTCAAATATCACATTCCCAAATGTTGTATTTCTTCAACATTTATAAAAAGAATGGGTTCGCATTGTATGATGCTGGTTTAACATGCCTGCCCTAGAGTGTCTCATTCAACTAGTATTCCAGCAGTATTGGGGACTACCATTTGAACAGTATTCTAATGCCCTTAAAGATCCTCAGTGGTGTTAACTATTTTATGAGCATGGCTCAATTTTTTAAATTTGTACCGGTATTTGATAAAATCCATTAAAACAGGAGTGAGTTATGAAATTCTTCATTGAGCCTTTGATAATTCAAATGATCTAATTAATATATATATATAATTGTTTAGGTAATAGATTATTCTCATTATCAGCTTGTTGCATAATCACAATCAAAGTTATTTGAAAATGAAGGACTTACATCATACATGTTTATAGACAAAGCTTTAAAATACTCTTAGATTTGATTCTCATTATGTATAAAGATATATGGTGGACACACAACTAAAAAACTTAAAATAAAAGATATAAAGTTTTTACTTGATTGTGTGACTTTAAGACAGTTCAATGTGAATTCCCCCTTAAAATATTTTTTTTTTATTCATGAATTCAGAATGTTGGAAATGTTGTCAATAAGGATAAAGTATTTTCCTATGGTTGTTAATAATCTCCTAGAGCTCTAAGATAAAGTTTCTTCAGGGATATTTTCATGTACCATAATTATATATGTGGAAATGTAGCTTACACAAGTAATATGGTTGTTTGCAGGAAATATTCTATCAAATTAATAAATAACTAATATATAATCAAATCATAGCAATCAACTATTTAACTTGGTACAAAATATACCACTATATGTCATTGTATTTTCTCAATCCTTGCTTTTCATGGGCTTAATATTTATACTTTTTGAAGTCATAGGAAAGTATGTATAAAGTAAATACTTTATTTCTATAAGTAAAAGTTTTTTAATTGTGTTACTAGCTTTAACAATAGATAGATCTTTCAATCAAATATGTAATTTTATGTAATTATTTGTATTTTCAAAATGTTTTAGCAAGGCTTGATCAGTTGTTATTCTTGTCATAGGTATGTTAAGTAAATCATTACTAGCAATTTTTTACAAAATAATCTTTTCAGCTAATATGTTTTAAAAAGCATAAATATTGTGATAGACATTGTCAATTTTGTAACAAAGTTCAATCTTTATTAAATACATCTTTTAGGTGGTGGTAAACAAAGAAAAATATATTTAATATAGTCATAGATATAAGTTTGTGTAGTATTGTTTGGGTTTTTTTTTGAAGTTATACTTCTTTAGGCGCATTATGAAAAAATGATGAGAGTGAAATTTTAAGATGCGCGCGCATCACTGTAACACAAAAGTAACAGGTTGAAGGTAAACCGCTCAATAAGTCTCGAAAAAAAAAGCTACCAACAAAATAGAAATAGAACCTCTTTTAGTCGCGCATGTTGGTACTGTACTGTTGGTTATAGTACGCTCATAGAGAAATGTATACTATGTTATTCCTTTCTCTATGGTACGCTCGTCGCCTCTGATCACTGTTTTCATATATATAATATTTATCCACATGTTTCTAGTTTCTACATTCACAACACGTGTTTTAGTTTCATACAAGTGCGAATTATATATGTGCTAATAAATTATATTCAGTAGTGATTTAAATTGAATATTTTGATTAATATTATTTACTATTCGTAAATATTAGTGAAAGAAATTGTGCTTATAGACTTTTTCAAGTGCTCCAATATAATTGAGGTTAACTATCCGTATATATTATTTATTGATATAAATTAAAATATTATTATTTAACATAATTAATACTAAATATTATTAAATTATTATTGTTAAATATTTATTATTGGTTATTTAATATTTACAAAATAAAGAAATAAAATGATTTAATGATGCCAAAGAAGTATAACTTCTCACGCGCGTACATAAGTACACACACCCA
This sequence comes from Timema cristinae, assembly GCA_039000515.1. Lineage (NCBI taxonomy): Eukaryota > Metazoa > Arthropoda > Insecta > Phasmatodea > Timematidae > Timema > Timema cristinae. The sequence goes on from JBCFYV010011172.1 coordinate 73,633,085, forward strand.
TTTTTATTTAAAGTAAATAGTATAGCTGGCAACTTAGTTGGTAAAATAAAGGTCTTCATTTTTGTATTAATGTCTCTTTAACTTAAACAAGAAAAAATTACATGAGTTTTTTCTGTATTAGTCAAAAACTAAATAGAGGATGGATAAGTTTTATTGGAAGGATTATAGAGAATAAAGTTTATTATTTAAAATACTTTAACAGTATTTTAGTGCAATTTAATAACATTTTTGATATACCATAGTTAAAGATGGGCTAAATTTGTATTTTAAATCTTAATCTTGATTTTATCTTTAAATTCAGAACCAGAATATATATATACAAAAAAAAACTAAATCGTTCACTTTTATCTGTGTATATAATTACTGCCATCAATTCTGATTTTGTTCACATTAATTCTTAAGTTGCTGTAGACAATAGAAAGTCACATATTTTAACATATTTTTTAATATTTTAGTGATACATTAATTAATGGTGTTATGTTTGATTACTGTCTGGCCTTGAATTATGTGAAGAGCATTTGTTAATAAGCATTGTACTAATTTTTATATTTTACTAATCTAGAATCAGAATTTTTTGAAATAAAAATATTTCAAAATTTGAGGATTCCAAAATTTAAAGGACCCATTTCGGTTTCTATATTATACTAACGTTCACTGTAAGTTTTAAAATGAAGCTGGTTTGTGAATGTGTGTTGACTTAGCGCACTCTTAGCACATGAATGCATAGCCACAGCAGAAAGTAACTACTCAATAATAATCATATTATTTTTACTGAAATATTTTGATTAAATACTTTAATGGTAGTTTTCTACCCTATAGTTCTTTACTTTCAGTATTTTAGTTGTCTATAAAACTTTTTGTTCTGTGCATCACTTTTTATTACATATCCACAATTTTTCACTGTTGGGGCAGGGATGAGGAAGGTAGAATTTAGAGAAAATATTTCGGGGTGCATTTATGTAGAGGGAGAGTAGAAAACCACTTAGGAAAACCACAGTCATTCCATCCAGCTAAGATTCAAACCTTAGACCACTTTAATGGTTTTGTAAATGGGTAAAAGGTGGTACATTCCAATCTAGTTCCTTTAAAACATAATTTAAAAACTACTGGCATGGTTGCTGAATATCCTGATTTGGCAGAACTGTTTATTCCAAAGGCCAAAATCCCCAATCTCTTTTAAATTGATTTTGAAAAGTATAGGTCATATTCCAAACTTTGCAGCTAAGGCATAGTTAGTAAAGCAACCTTTGGTGATATCCAAAGAAAGACTGCTTTTGATCGTCTTGCTTATCTTGGCACATTTACAAATAGGATTTCAACACCTTGGAAACAGTAATGGATATATGTATTTCCTAATATTTTGTAGAAATAAATATTTGATTTACCTAATAATGTATTAAAATGTAGAAATGAATGGGCATTTTTCTTTGACACCTCCCCTCTGCTTGTGAAGCCCAGCGTCAAAACACCTTGTTAACCGGCCAATCAGGAAAGAGCTTATTTTTCTTTAAGAAACATTTGGCAACCTTGATTATATCAATAGTTAGCTTACAATGTTAACACTTGGTAGGTGTACTTAGTTCTATTATGCTGTGTAATGCATTTATATCATGAGTATCATTATATATTGTTATGCTTAGCATGAAGTCTGTTATAAGGATTAATTTAGTTGTAAGATTTGTTCACTCTCCAGAGAGATATATTGCTGGTTTTCCCCGTGTAATATTATGTGTAATGAAATAAAATAGATAAACATATGAATAATCTGTGTTTTTGTCTACTCACTGCACATCAGTATAACTTTTTATTTTATGTTTCAACATGGTGCACTTTCTAAAATGACTGATAATATCAGCTCATGACTTACTAGCTAACTTAAATTCTACAACTTACGTAACACCCAACTGTTAACTTCTTCACTGTGAAAGGGCAATCCCCAATTTTGAATATTTTGGTCATGTCAGGAATCAAACCTGGAACCCTCAGTTCAATAGATAGACTCTCTACCAATCAATCTAATATGTTGGACTTCTGCTTATTGCCTTTATTTTACCTCGGGAAGTGTGTGAACTGTATTCCTATTTTAATTTTAATAGCTAATTTATGTCTCTCCTGTCAGATCTTTTATCTTTTTCCTGGCTGTACCATTTACAGGATTACAAATAACTGTGTTGAATGAAAGGTTCAGATATTTTTAAAAGCTTCTTTTTTAAATAATAAAATTGATATGATCTGTGAATTTGGTTATATCCACTTAGAAGCTGGTACTAAATAAAGCTCAAATAAACCAACACACAATACCAAACATTTTTTGTCTTTATTTGAAAAAGCCAACAAAAGTACACCAAGCCAATGCTTCCTAAGTTTGTGTTTTCCATTAAATACAAAATTGACATCCACCAATGTGTACAGTTGGCCTGTACTGATGAGATACTAAAACCACATCACATAAAATAACTTTTCTTGAATATTTTTTATCAATCTTATTTATGTTTAAGACAAGTTTAAACCCTTTAAATTCACAACAAAATATAAAAAAATATTTTTTATAAATAAGTGTAGGGATTATAAAAACAAATACATGGTGTGGCATTTTATATTATTCCAAACAAAAATAAAGAATATATATGACAATACGGTATAGAACACATACATAAAAATGTATTTAAAATATTAATGTTTTAACTATAAAAAGTAAATAAAAAGTTTATAACAGAAACTGAGATCTGAAATCATTTTTCAGGAGTGATTGATCAGCGTTCGGAATTTGAAGTTTCCATACTATCTTAAACTGCAACATCATGGAAGTCACAGAATAAAATATTTGTTCCAAATTTGTCACATTAAATGACTAATACAATTTTAATGTGTTTTTCTTCTCTAAGATAAATTCAACTTTGCTAAACCATACAGTGCATACACTTCAACTGCAATTGCACTGATGAGGGTGTTAAAAATTGACAATATTATTTTTATCTGTATATGTGTCGATGCATTTACTTTGTAAGGAATAAACCTCTTAAATTCCTTCAATCTATGGCAGTAATTTTATTTTTTATTTTATATGATATTTGCCCTGAGATATAGTTACAAATGTCACTATATAAACAAATTAGTGAGAATTTAATTTGTTTTGAATCTTGACTGAGAACACTTGGAAGTAGTTGTTTTCCAATTCTCTATTAAGGCATATACTAGTGTAGTTCTTATCTGTCCATATCACTACATCCTTAGATCAAGTCATAAATCGCCCCTTTTTATAAATGTAATACTAAAACCAGAGTTATTTGGAATAGAGCACTAGGCTAATTTAAAACACTAAAACAAAGTGAAATATTGATTTTTAGTTGTACTAAATGAAATTTTAATGAGTAATAAACTAATAATTAGTATAACTACTTCATCTAACATTTCAATTCAAAGTGATTCAAAAACTTAAAGGAGAGTTGTCTAACCTTTGTAAAAGGTTGGCAGTGGAAAATTTACTTTTATTGGCATCCCAATTAAACATGAATTTACTTTAGCTTATAGAACCTCTATATCAAATCCAAAGGTTATTATGGAATGGTTATTCAATGTAGAGGGGTGATTCTTAAAAGGGATGTCACAAACAAAGGGAAATTTATAGTCAAATCCACAAGTATTGCATAAAAATATACTTGTTTAAGTTGATATTTAGTGATTCTCGAGTAACTTTTTAACCAAAAAATATGTAAGGGTTATTTTATTTTATTGCAACCACTATAATTCTAATGAAAATACCTATTTTTATCAACAATGCACAGTGGGGTTATTAGCACCAGGCACCTCACATTGAAGGGACTGTGTAACAAAGTGGGTTAAGGAGAAATGATTTAGATGAGATCGTTCAATGATTCAAAAATGAGGTGGCCCAATGGCTAGATAATTAGATGAGATCGTGAAAGCCTCAGTGATCTTACCATGGCTTAGTGTGTTATTATTACCTCTGTTTATATTCCAATTACAAATTGAGTTACAAACTATTCTAAGATGAGTTTGGTTCCCCAAAGACTTACAATTTGTACCAATATTAATTATGTAACTAAATGAATTAAAAAAAAAACATGTATGGATACATACTGCGTTAATAAGATTAATCTGTTTATGATGTACAAAATTTAACAAATTAGATGTATCTTCAAACAATTGGTAAAACTTTAAAGGTGTTTTTGTTTTGTTAATCTATTTTCAACATGGGTGTTAAAAACAGAAGTATGAATATTCTACGATTATATTATAATCTTTTCAAATCTAAACATGCACTTAATTTGGTTAATAATCCATTTTTAGCTAGATGGATTATTTTATAAATAGCCACACATCTTGTTAAGATGCAGTAAATTGCTCGGTACATACACAAGTAACTTGGCATCTATAGCAACAATATTTCAGTTTTTTTTTAACAAATCTCTATACAATTGATACAGTGTGCAGACTTAAAAAACTTGTTCACATAAAGATTTTGTATAATACAATGATTTAAACGGTAAATTTTAGTCTCTTAAAACAATGTAACTTTTTAACTATATTATATGACAAATGTTTCACTAAGAAATATTAAATGATTTTGTTTTACAATTGTCATTGACTTTTGTGTTACATGGGAAGGATTACTTAAAGAACTAAAAGGATGTGCACAATTTCTACATATGAGGTTATACATTTGCATGACCACAACGTTTTGCTAGTTAAGAGAGACATTGCCTCGCCTTAAGGCTTTCCAGCATTCTCTTACATTTTATGTAAAAGTTTCCATTTCAGTGTTTTATATATTTCTTATAATCCTGTAATCTTTACATGTCCACAAAGAACAGGACTGAAAATATACACAAGTTATGGTATTGGCTTCTTTTTTTGTATCAAAAATACTTCAAAGTGACTTGCTAGAAAATGCGGTTTCATGTCTAGTACCTAATTGAGAAAACCTAAATTTATATTTATTATTAACTATAAACGTATAATCAATAACTTTTTTTTAAACAACTAAATCTCAAAGATACAGCTATTTATAGAAAGTCACCTCATTGTTAAGTAAGTGATACTTGGAAGCAACACATCACCTCACTGCAAAGAAAGACTTGCTTTGTACACAGCGTGAGGTTCTTTTCAACATATTCATACACATTAGCAAGAACAACAAAATCAAATTGACACCACCAACTGCAGCCTATGGTGACTATCAACATAGAATAGCAGACCCCCACGTTCTGTTCCACCTTTCAACTAACGGACTCTTGTCCAAAAACACATTAAATTTATATTTTTGTGTAACTATAATTAAATATAAAATCCTCTACATAATTACTTCAGGAGTGCTCAAAACTGTGGGCCCGACCCAAAGACAAACACTTGTTGTGAAATGTTACATGAAAATATTTTTATAAAATATAACATTTTAATTGTTAGGGGGAACTAGGTAGTAAGTAACAGATGTACAAAATTACTAGAGATGGGTCAAATCCTACTCGAATCCAAATCTCAACTTTCCTTTTGAATCTCGATTCCATATTCAAATCTTTTAAAATGTAGTTTCAGTAGAGTGAAAATATTTTAAATGTATCATTTATTAAATTGAAAAATGCCATTTTCTGTCATGTCTATTCCTTCATAAGCAACAAAGAGAACACTTTTTTTAGTAAGTTGAATAATAATTATATTACATTGGCCTTTTATGTAGTTTAGTTTCCCTTCCAACTACAAAAAAGTCTATACAACTCCTTTTACCAATTGTTTAAGATTGTTATATTAAGTCAAGGTGTATTGTATTCAAGATATATTTTGAGATTTTTACAAATCTCGAATCTCTCACATACCATAGGATTCGAGTAGTCAAAAATAAGAGCATCCCATCTCTAAAAATTACCTTTAATAGTAAAACAATTTTTTTTACTTATTTCTTTTTATAAAATATGCTTTTAAATAGTAAGTTTTATAAAATTATTACAGTATCTACTTAATTTATTTAAAAAAGTTTAACATATTACATAAATAGTGAAGAGAACCACGAGCACAACACTGCTGTGTATCCTTTCTTTAAACTTTACTATACAGCTTTAAAAAATAAATAACAATACAAATCTTAAATGTTATATATCTATATATATATATATCGAATATATTAAAAAAAAACTACTTTTTTTACCCTCATATTAAAATAGTCAAAGGGATGTTTAAATAGGGGTAGCTATGTACAATATTACTGGCAGTGTTAAATCAAACTATATTTACCGCTCAAAATATTTTGACAACATTTTTCTAAATATCGTCCTGAATCGAAGTATTACCCGATTATTTTGAAAAATAATAAGATAACAATAGTACATTAAGCATCTTTTTCAGGTGTATCTTCTTTTAATTGTAAAAGCCATATTGTGTTCATCCCCTTTTATATGTGTCAATCCACCTTTCCTATACATTCTTCCAAATATGAAATAAAACAATCAACATAATTTTCTTGCAAAATTCTTAAAGTTGCTCTCAGATAAATTAAATATTAAAATATCCTAAATCTAAATTAATATGCATTTGATATGCAGATAATTTATTGATGTTAAGAGTCCTTATATGATATAGAATTGGCACTCAAGTTATGCAAACAAATTTTATGCATTTTTGGAATAACTCGCTAACAGAATTACTGCCATTTAAAAATCTACTCATTAAGTTTCTCGGTTAAAATTACGTGTTAACATATTTGTGTGGACATTTTGCTGCAGAGCAACCAACGTGCATTTTCATAAACTGTTGTTTTATAAGCAATTGTCATCATTGTCAATGATTAATAAGTCTAGTATAAAATAATACACAACAAAAGAAATAGATGAACGATTTAATTTGTAGGTGACACCCCCTCTAATAATCATTCCATTTATTTACTATAGAAAAGGTATGTTTTACACAGGCATTTTCAAGAGTGCAACCATCGGCGAGTTTTATCAAGTCCATCCAAATAATTATTAAATTAAAAATTCATAAAAAAACATTATAGGTGCAAAGTGATCTCATCCTTTAAAACTAAGGCCATGAGAATATTTTTGTTGAGCTTTGATTAAAATTAATAAAGGAATACTTCGCTTCAGGAAACAGTATCAGGTTCTCAGCTACTATATCTCGGTGCTTTCATTCACTTAGGTGTTTGTGCGGAAGTGAGGGATGTGTCCAGCTTGCGCGTCTCATGCTCCAGTAACATGGCATCCAGAGAAGGGTCCTGAGCAACAGTCCGCAACGAGTCGCCGAGCGCTTGTCTGAGTTGCTGCATCTCGCGACCTGCCCTGGAGCTCCTCAACACGTACAACTGTCTTCTCTTCACCTCCTGGTTCAACTGCTCTCTCAACAGTTGCAGCTGTGACAAGAGATGGTAATTCGCTCAAGGTTAATTTTGGACTTTTCTGACAGTATAAAATATATTAAAAACAGTTTTATATTCATTCACTTGTAAATCAACTTCAATTGGAGAATTTACAATATACATTTATAAGGTGGATAGGTTATAACATTTATTTTCAACACTCAAAAAATTGCCAATAATAGTTATACATTCTTATCAATTTTAGTTTTTTTTAAATCATTTCCTAATATCTATTAAATTCATTTAATAATTTTCTTAAAGGAAAAGATATTTAGAATAAAAGCTATATTGGCGACACTGGTTATGAAGACTATTGAAACTGAAGGTGACGATGCTTACAATAGTTAAAGTCGAAAAATATAAAATGAATATATTATATGGATTATTTTAAAATCATGTAAATAATAATAATAATCTAGTGATGAAATACGATGCAACTGCGAGCTGGCCGATTCATTTTCTCACCACTCCCTTGCCAAAGCGCCGAGGAAAATTGACCTTATGAAGTGAATATTTAGTCGACTTTTTCAATACAAAATAAGTGTTTGCCTTAAGTTCATTTTCAAAATAAAGTTCCCTTTGATAAATTAAAATCGACATTGTCAACACATGACAACCATGACCGTTTTTATAAGCTACAAAGGAATGGCTTGTTTATATTGAGTTTAGAGCTGAGTGAACAGAATAATAGGATGAAGCAAAACTACTAGTAACTAATGTCTAGCCCCTGACGTTCAAAATCGACCGTTTGAGGAATCAGGGCTGTATCCAAATAGTCTACTTATGCGGCGTCACCTTGGCTCGTGGCCTTGATAGCTGCATTGGCAATCAAATGACCAAGCGTATATCTGTTCGAATAATCGCGAACCGTACCGATGCAGTCTTCTCGAGATCTTGGTAACCATGGATACGGAAGGCTACCAGCCATGCGCTGTTCTCGTGGTGTCGGTTGCGGTGTTTGACTGACAATTGTTTTAGTACTAGCGTTTCGTCTGCTAGAGCACTGACTTGCATTTTGTGCCATTTTAAACCATTTTAATAGAATTTCTCGTCTCGTCATTCTCGCCATGTCTTCGGAAAAGAAATTGCCAAAAATCTATAAGTATGCCAAATAATTACATGTTATATTTTAAGTTATAAAGTGTTTAGTAACTTAAAGATTTTACACATGAATAACATTATACATCTGATAGGTATATATTTTATTGTTGTGCACATTTTAACGTGTTAATAATATGCCTATTTAAATAGTTTTTGCCACATAAAATAATTATCGTTTTTTAGTATAGTGCAATAATAATATAATTATAGATAGATGGTGTTTACATTGTTTCTAAGATATTCAGTGAGAAGCAACACTGCGGGCTCGAGTGTGTTGCCATCCGAATAGTTTAATGCAGTCTTCGTTATGAACACCGCAAGAAGTGTAAAATCATCAGGACTGCATCAAGCCTAAAACTCAAGGGTCCGACTAGGGAGTCTTGGACTATTTGGATACAGTCAACTGTGTTGAATACTGAAGAATGGTATCGAGATTTTTAGCGTCCTATAGTATTTATTATGGTGATACTAGTCAACACCATGGGAATCGAGTATCGGAATTGGCACAACCCTAATTACAAGTTATGTTTATTTGTGCTAGTAATAAAATGTGAGTGGGATAAGAGTGTACAAACTATATTAGCTAATGGTCTAGGGCAGTGATGACACAGTGTACAATGGATGGCAGAGTGAACGATCCGCTCACAAAACTAGAGCCACTTGTTCACCTCTTTACCTCACAAGTTGTTTATTTCGAATAATATACTCAGCATAATTATGAATTACTTCAGGTGAAAAACTCACGTAAATTCAAAACTTTTGTCTGAATAAAAACTTAAGTAATTAGTTAATGTGTAAGCAATATTGACTCCGTATATGGATGTTGTTGAAGCGAGGGGTGTATGCAAGGATGGTGTATGCAAGGATGGTGAAGTGTGGAGAAAATTAGTGAGGATGGATTAGGTGTGGAGTTGTTTTTGGAGCTATATGCACAGTTTATTGCCTACCTCGTAAGAGAACTGTGTGATAGATATGTATAGTAAACTGTTTTCTATGTAATTTGACAATTTTTAAGAGAGTGTCCTTCCTTAAGGTTTACTTACGACCTGCTACTGCGTATTTTAATTGATTTATCTACATATTTATATACATATTTTGTATGTTAATACAACATAAAAATCCGGGCTATACTTATTATTATTAATATTATTTACATTTTAAATAATAGAGATTATATCAAACAATAGTGATAAATGAAAAAAACAAATATTTTAAGGTCAATAAATATAGTAATCAGTTAATATTTAGAAAATAAGTAATTAAGGTGAACAATTATTTGAGCAGTCAAGTAGTATGAACTAGTGTTGAATATTTTCAGGTACTATCACCCCTCAAATCTACCCTCTCATTCTTTCACACTTTTTATTTCTCTTGTCTGTGGCTCAAAAAGTGTTTCCTTTAAAATCGACCTTCGAGCAATATATCTTTCTCTCACTTGCAAGCCGCCATATATGAGTCACCACAGACTGTCCTTTCAAACATTTTGTTCCTCCCTAAACAGTAGACATCCCCACTCCCCCTTGTCCTTTCCACCTGTTACCAAGTGATAGAATAGAACAAAGGACAAGATAGTCTGATACTCATCTTAAAACTGACTTTTGGCTTAAACAGTTCAAAAAGATGGTGAAAATAATCAGGGGATCAAAATAGATCAAATCATTGGCTTAGCCATAGTCAGAAGATTGGATTGGTATTCGGCATCTGCCCAATCCTAGCGGTTTTATAAAGTTCTGGTGTACCTAGTCTTAACAACCTTCCTCATCTTTACTTCATAACAATATTTATTTATTTAAATTAGTATATGTTGCTGAATGCCAAATACATGCAAACCTAAGACATGTGGGAGTAAATATAACCCAGCTGAGCTTAGAACCAGTGAATCACTCCACTATTTTGAAAATGTGAGTTGATGTCCTCCTGGAAAGACAAAACCCAACTGTTTGGAACTTAACCAACTAAATCATTATTTTGTGTTGTGTATTTTGTGTTGCAGTAATTATTTTGGTGTAGGCATACCTGGTGTTTGGTTGTTTGGTCTTCATTGTTATCGAGCATTTGATCAAAATCATATTCAAATCTGTCCTTATTTATTATTTACTGTACATGGATTATCAATGATATTCCTGGTTTATTATTTATTCTTAATTTACAGTGTTAATTTGCCAAACTATTAACTACTTTTGCAGTGGCATTCTAAAGCGAGTTAATACTCATACTAACAACAACGACAAAAACAACTAGAACAATAATAATTATAAGTATATGGTGTGAACATGCAAGAGAGCTATACCGACTGACAAACCACCGCCGTTAGCGATAATAGTGCCAACATTTGCGGATAGAGGGTGTGTTGTGGTCAGCACACGCCCTCAGCCCATTAATCTCACTTTTCTAAACTGGAGCTACTACTGCTTTATTCAAATAGCTCCTCATTTGTCCTTATAAGGCTGATTTTGACTCTGTTCCAGGCGCACTGCTTCACAGATAAATTTTGGAAATGCCAGGGATCGAACCCGATAACTATGGATCTATAGCCAGGAACATTGACCAGTAGATGATGCTGATGCTGATGGTGATGACGATGATTAGAATTACATTAATTTTAATGATAATATTAATAATAATAATCATCATAATCATAATCGGTGATTATTTTTACTATTATTAGTATCAATTAAACTTAAATTGTACTATCATAGAGTGTGTATACTATTTATAACAGAAATTACAATGCACATATCATTAAATTTGATATGTTTCGAATATGAAAATAGTCAACATGTTTTTCTTTAACAGTTAAAAGCTGGCAACTGCACACTTCATAAGACCTGTACAGCAATGTATGAGTGGAGCATTATACCAAGGTGGCAATATATCTGTTATAAAAATGTCTGACCTGATTCTCTAACCGCAACACCTGCTGCCGGTGACTCTGTTCTCGTGCCTCTAGCAGCCTCTCTGCCTGGAGTTGGGCAGCCCGCAGTCTCTCTGTTTCTGCTCCCCTCCCCTCCCCACCACCACCAACACCAATTCCCCTTTCTGCTCTAAGCCGGGTAAGCTCTGCCTCCTTCTCGGCCAGCTGTGATTCAAGACGTCGTATCCTGAGCTTCAATTCACGGTTCTCTTGTTCTAGTAGGAGCGCCGATTCTCTGTCACCCGAGGACTTCTCCGGCCGAAGCTCGTAGCTGCTCTTGCTGTGGCCTGCTGCCACAGTGCGCTCCATGCTGCGCTTCTCGGCTTCTAGTTGACGGACCTGACAATTGGCACAGCTTTTTAATGTCAGAATGGTTTTTATTTGGTAATACATTCAATCATATAGGATGGGTGACTTGTAGGGGGTTTCCAAGTACTCAAATTTTAAGCTCGAAACTTTGATAGAAGCTTGGATTCAAATAGAGCTGATTTATAATCCCCTACAAATTCCACCTACTTATCAGGGCTCTTTATATGCTGTATTGTAAGTTTGATTAAGGATTACTCATTACTCTAACTGTCGAGATGTTTGTGAAATGTGTCAATTTTATTTCCATTAAAAAATATAATAGTAATACTATTATACATTTTTTTTAATAAGTTTTATATTATATATGACAGTCTTATTTTTATTTTAACACATTTTTTTAAAATGTCAAAAATCATAAGATTTATATTTAAATGGTTAAGTTTTAAAATTATAAATTTATTGAATTCAAGTTTGGCTTAACTTGAGACATAGACGTTTTCTGAGACTTTGACTTGGAATGAAAGAACTTGGAGCTTGAAAATTTCTAGAAACCAGCAATTGAAAACTCCAACATCAATAGATTCAAAGGGGATCAAGCTCCATCCACACAAGTTGTGCCCTAACACTGTGTCAACCAATATCTATGTGGCAGTAGAGACCAACCTAATGAAACTTTATATTTTTGAAGATATTACACTTTAGTGAAATTTAAATGTCCACAAATGTTCTATAAGAATTTCAAACTGCCTAGGAATGTAAATAAATTATTTAAGAAAAAATCATTAACTTGTAATTTAAATTTAATTTATTTTAAAATTTTTATATTTACAATATAGCTGTTATATATAACCCAAGGCACAAGTAGCTACATATACAGTGCTACATTACAAAATATATCAACAATCAACCCGTGCTTAGTATGAATATATCTACTGAGCCAGCTGTGCTCTATTCTTTGTTTAATTAACCCTTCTCCCCTAATGGTTCTAAGCTCGCTTATCACATACTTTTCTTAGAATAACGAGTAAAACTGTGAGTTCAAATGTCTTTTAGTCTCGGAGTACACAGCCATGAAACTCTCTTGTGTAATAGTTAATAAGCGCTCAAGAAACAATATTTGGGCGCCCCAGCTATTATCTTATCACTCCAGATATTCTCAGTCTCCATTCGCAAAGGTATGCTCATAGTTAATTAATGGTTTCTCTCTATGTTTGATAATTAACACTTGTGTGAAAATTCTTGTTTGTTAACACCGTAAATTTTATAAAGTGTCTTCAAGTTTAAATGGAGTCTCGTGGCCATGTTAAGCAACAAGTAAAGTAGGGCATCAGAGTTGTTTTGAACTAGCTAATTCCTGTCTTTACTCTGTTTTCCACTTTCAAACACTATGCATTTTCAATATCTCCTGCATTTACATTGCTTTTCTGATTTAGCTAGCAAACTCCTTGAGTTTCACTAAGCTTAAAAACTTGGCCAATGTAATCGTGACTTTTTGTCAACCTTTAAATTTATTTTTTTGTTTACTTTTCACCAACACCAAGCAAACTACCAGAAATTTTCAGTCTGGTATACATCCTGTATGGGCAGGTCTTATGACTCCTGGATACATATTAATCTGTTAGATAAATATTTCTATCTGATGGATAAGTTAAAAGTGCTTCTTATGACTGACTGCCAGATAGCATTTATCTGCCAGATAAAATGTATTTATTCATCACATTTTTATTGAGAGGTTTAAGTACCTGATAACTTTTATCTGGAAGTTAAAATGGTTGTTGCCATAGTGACGCATTGTTTTTAGGTTAAAATCTTGGTACAAGTAAGCACAGGCCCTGGCTCTAACTATATAAAGTTAGAACATTTAATTCACTTTTATATAAAGTGAAAAGCTATTTTTATATTTATATTTATATAAGAACAATATCAAAATGTGAGTACAATATATTAAATTTTGTAATGTTGTATCCAACTATTGCCCACATTCTGGCAGAGACTGAAATTACTACTTGCAATACATCTTAGCTTCTGCGCCCACGTGACGCCATTTGTTTACTCACACTCGTTTAGCCGCCATTATTTAACAAGTGTTGAGCATTGTCACCACTCACTAGGTTGTCGCGGTATCAGCAGGGCTTATATATAGTAAAAATAGTACCAATCTTGCGTGTTCTGCATAAAAATATATTTATCCTACAGATAGCTATCTGGCAGATAAATTAAGTTCATAAGACGCGTAATGCATTAAAGTGGGAGATAACTTTTATCTGGTAGATAACTTTAACCTCCCAATAGCAATATTTATCCCGTGGTCATAAGACCGACGCTTTGTCTGCCTCACCTTGTCTGCAAGTGACTCTACCCGCGCTTTAAGCTCTGCTCGCTCCCTCTGCACAGTGCTGAGCTGTTGGGCAATCTCCTGCTCTCTTCCTGGGTGAGTCTCCCCCTCACTGGGCCAGCTTGCCAGCCTCAGCTGCGCCTCTAGACCAGACCTCTGCACCTCATTGTTGGAGAGCTCTGTCTGGAGTCTGTGGACCTGCTCACTCAGCTGCTGGTTGGACCGGCGCAGCTCGGCCAGGGTGGACTGGGCCGCATCCAGGCGCTCGGACACCACACGCCGCTCATTCTCACTGTTGCTCAGGCTTTTCTGGAGCTGTATACAAACAAACAACTTATGAAGCTTGAAGTGGACATATCAATAGCTAGACTACTTATGGGTAACTACAACAAAACACATAGTTTATAAGCATGAAGAATCAATGAGCCTAGCCTGTAAGTATGACATATAAAAAAGCGCCAGTCTGCCTGCTGCTATGGTTTGAATCGTTGGCTAAGCATATTAAGGAGTTTTTCCTTAGTGTTTTCTAGGGATCGACAAAAATTACTTTTTTATTTCGGGATGGGAATGAGTCAAAATATCAGGATTCAGGACAGGAATGGGAAATTTTAAAATTATGCTTTAGAATAATTTTAGATTAAAAATATATTGATTTCTCAATTAATATGGTAAGACTTTTAAAAGTTATATAACTAATAAAATCCGCTTTGGTGGCCGCATGGTCTTAGGCATTAGTCTCCCAATGACGAGGAAATTGTAGTTTGATCCTGGCTAGGTGTACTAAGGGTGGTTTTCCCTAAATGATTTCCCACTCTATCCACGTAAATGCAGGTACACTTCCTCTAAATTCCATATTTTTCATTCCTAACACATTAGAGTCATTAGTACATAAGCGTACAACTGGAACGGATTATATAACATTGTGCTAAAATAAATTGCTAAATGTAATAAAAATAGCATAATAAAATAAATAGAAGTGCGCGGAAAGCATTTTTTTTATTAATTCAACTAACAAAATTTTGAATTAATATCAAATAGCTAGTTTTATTAAATCTTTAATGGAAATTATTTTTATTAGTTAATTTCTTTTGAAAATTGTGTTTTATATATAATTATTTGCAGAGTGCAAAAAATACTAAAAAACATGATGTTTTGCACCTCTTAAAAGTTACTTAGGTTTATTAAAACCCTTTAAATGTCATCTAGGTTTAATACCCCTTAAATATTCTCTCTATATTAGACACCCCTTATACTCTACTCCCTGGCTGTCTCCACCAAGAGACACATTGACCCCTCATAAATGGTTGACCTTGCAAGCTACTTCTCCCCCCTCCCCTCTAATTTCCACACTCCAAAAGATAAAATATATCTCTGCCCTTCTCTAAATCTTTCAAGCTGTTTCACTTGCTGAACCTAACAAATAACTATTGATAAATAGAGCACAATAATTCACACGCCTTCCCAACTTGTTTGTCTCTACAAGTGGTAAAATAGCCCCCAAGTTTGTAAAGAACAAAGAAAAAGACTGTCTACCAAAGATATTAACAGTGATGAGTCTGCAGTAACTGCTAGAACACTGAGCTGTAGCCCTTTGTTTCATTTCCCACCCAACAGAAAAATGTCCTTGACCAACAGCAATTGATAAATTCCCAACCTCCCCACCCAGGGTTTGGGATCTCGGCTACCCCTAGTGTTTTCTCGCTTTTTCTTCATGCAAATGTGGACACAGTTACTCAAAATTCTACCTTATTCATCCCTACTTCATTATTGTAAATACATAAATAGCCTGGATGTGTGGTAAGATGAGGCATACATAAGTGAGAGTTGAACCTACTTGTTTGAGCTTCTCGCTACTGGCCTGCGAGGTGGCGCTAGTGTCTGCCAAGGTGCGCTGCAAGGACTGTATGTCAGCACGGAGGTCAGCCTCACCCATGGCTGCACGCTCTAGTGCTGTCTTGAGCTGTTCAACTGTTGTTTTGAGGGAGGCGCACCGTTCCTCTAAGCTGGACACAGTACGTGACTGGACCTCGCATCGCTCCTGGAGTTTCTACAACATGACAAGCACCTATTGGCTAACAATTGTTTGTTGGGTGATGACTATTTGATAATATATTCACAAATATTTGGGGGTGGGGGGTTAGTGAAGGGATATTTAGCATGCTCTTTCTAATCAAATTATTAATCAGTACACGACTTACAAACACACTTTATTTTAGGCCATACACATTGCCTAGTCCCTGGTTGTTAACTCATCACTGTGAAATGGAAAGCACTAATTTTACCAATGACAATTTTTCGGTCATACTCATTCACAGTAATGAATTGAGGGCCAGGAAAGTTGGATGTTGTGTTTGTTCTAGAGTTAAGTTATTTTGTAAGGCATGTGATGATATAATCAGTAGGTTCAGAAATTGAATGTTAAATAGCCCAAATTAATTGTGTACAAGAGTCGAAGTCGAGTTAACTCTGTCTAGCGTCCACTAAGTGTACACACAACAAACTTCAATCCTTTATCCCAGACCTGAACATGTGCATCCTTCTCTTGCAGAAGCATCTGCAACCTCTGCAGGTCTCCCTCCAGTGACATCCTCTGCAGCTCAAGCTTGGTGGCCCGAGCCTCTGTGCGGCCCAGTTCTTCTTGCAAGCCTCTCTTTTCCCCTTCCAGCTTGCCCACAGCTTGCCGCAGCTTCTCGATGCGCTCCTGGGACAAGAATAACACAAGAAACAAACCTCTAAGGACTTTCACTTATACTTTTCATTCCAACAACTGCCTACTATTTAGGTTTACCTGATTTGATTCCCAATGTGAACTAAAATTGTACCACATTTTTAAAATTCATATGTTTAATACCATGGTTGTTAATGGCTTAATTTAATGGGTAGGAAATAAGAAGATATTATAGAGCAGTGATTCTCAAACTTTATGATATGGCGGACCAGCTATATTTATTCCAGTTCCTATTTCAAGGTTAGGTTGCTAACTTTAAAGGTATTAAACATAATTAAATTGAAAAACTATATGTTTTATTAAAAAATTTAAAATAAGATACTGGTAGATGTGTGTGAAACTTCAAAAGGTTGAAGACATATTTGCTTCACTTTGACTTCGACACTAACAATACCCTTCGCATCTTCAAATCATTTTGAAGGAAGAAGAAAACTTTTTATATTATTTATGAACAGTTTTAAAATATTTAACATATTTACACAAAATAATTTTTAGGACAGCAACAAATCATTATTTATAATCGACTAGTGATTAAAAAACCTTTTTAACGTAAACATAGATAGATTCTGATATATCAGCATAAAATAATATGGTGTTCCTTGTTTTTTCTTTGATGTTTTCTTTTTAACAAGACGTGCTTAGTAGATAGCTTTTGAAATTAAAAGTAAGTTAGTGTTATGTGGTACCAACTAAAACCTTATCTTTGACTTTGTCTTTGCTTTGCATGTTACAAGTTTAGTTTCACATTTATAAAGTAACCTTTGCACCCTCCTAGGTACAAGTATTAAATATGATAAATAAAAATAAAAATGTTATTAGTATGTTTTCAGTATAAACTGTGGTGCTATGACATGTCAATGATATGTTTCTGAAATATATGTATATTTCTTGGCAGCTTGCTGTAGACCGTCAATTGGTGCCTCACTTTGATCGATGAACTACTATGTTGAGAAGCATTGGTTTAGAGAAAATGCACCAACATTATTGTGAAGGGGATAGAATAAACCTTTATGTATTGTAACTATTGTTTCCAAAAATGTGTTCTTGTGGAGAACTCACCTCTGACTGCCCCTTCTCCTCAACCCCACTGTGTACCAATAGTTCCAGGGAAGTCATCTTCTCCCTCAGGAGTTGCACCTCCTCAGACTTCTGTTTGAGTGCCTCACTCTGAAACAATGTAAGCAATCACTTCTGACAGCCATTCATTACTCACGGAAGACAGCAGGGTTGATCAAATGCATGACTCAAATTCTGGAGGGTTTTTAAAAATAAAAGTTTCCCACCCTTTTCAGAAGAGTAAATACATAATATTCCTTGTGTTTAACAATACGTCCAGGCTATCTGAATTGTATTGCATTAATATGGTAGAGATGAGGAAGGTATCATTCTAAAGAAGTTGTACCCACATTTGTGCAGAGGGAGAGTGGAAAAACACCAAGTAAAATCCCCTCATTAAAACCAGTTTGGATTTGTACCTTGACTATTTCATCACCAGCAAACCAGACCAAATAACCTTGATGTCTCAGATTATGTGCCCAATAATTAGGGTAGGCAGATGTTACTGCATTTAATTGAATTTCACTCTACTTGTTCTGTTTCTTTAGATTATAAAGTTTAGCAGTTGATAGCCAGTATTGGTATTAGAGAATGTACCTGTGCTTGCAGCGTGGCCTGCTTGTTGCTGAGCTGGGCTTCCATGGAGCTCTTTTCATCCTGGGCTGCTCGCAGGTTCTGTAGCGCTACATTTAACTTGGCATCCACCTGGCTGTGGATATCGTGAGACTCTTGCAGCTGACGTTTCATTCCAGTCACATGTGTCTTCAAGTCATCCTGATGACATCACAATACAGTCACTACTCAGACAGTGAGACTGTTTTTTGATTGGGAGGAATAATCTTTCTGTGAGGAAGAACTTGTAATTTAATTTATGGAAAGTGGAAACCATTATAGGAAGCTAAAAAAATTAAAATATATTAGCACTTACAGACATCATACAAACTGGTCGACAAACCGTAAAAAAAATATTTCCGAGGCTACGTCAAGTGGCCAACACAACTTGAACCAAATAGTCGACAAACTGATGCCTAGGAGTATAAAGTGATCGATGGTCAACTGGTTGACAAACCTATGCATAGGAGTACAAAGTGATAGACAGCCAACTGGCCAACCAAATGTAAACAAATATTTAGAAGAGAATGTTATACCCCCTTCACTTTTATTTCTGTAATTATAGCCCTCTTTCACTCATAAGGCTCATCAATCTCTTCACCTTGCTGTAGCTCCTCCCTCCACCGGTGATTAAATTCATAGCTCCCCCCATCCCCCATCAGAAACGGCCACACGGGAGTAAATAAAAGAGTGTGACAAGCAGGCCGGAGATCATTCCTTACTCAAGCTCCATGCTGGCAACATCCTTCCTGAAGGAATAAACCGTCACCTACCACACCAGTGTGTTTATTTTCTCATACCAACATCTTCAGCTCTTTAACCACTCAACCCCCCTTTTTGAGTTCTCCTTTGTTCACCGCGATTCCTCGCCAAACTCTTCCTTCCTATTCACTTCTTCAGTTTTGCTTCACTCACAGTGACTTTCCGCCAAGTTCTTTCTCATCATCACTTCTCCAGCTCTGCTCCCTTCAACGCGACTCTTTGCAGAGCTCTTCCCCACCTCCCTCACCACTACTTCTCCAGCTCTGCTTCACTTACTGTGACTCTTCACCAAACTCTTCCTCACCTTCCTCACCACCACTTCTCCAGCTCTGCTCCGAGCTCTGCCCAACCCCCCTCACCAACACTCACCCTTCTCTAGCTGCAATCCACTCACTGCAACTCTTTGTCGAGCTTCTCCTTACCTCCCTCACCACCACTATCGCTATACTCACTGTGACTCTACACCAAGCACTTGCCACTCCTATGTCCACCGTGACTCTACACTCACCACGACTCTGTGCGTACCATGAATCTATACTCACCACGACTCTACCTCATTCTCCCCATACATAAATTACCCGACATCATGGATATTATGCTAAAATGTTCTAGCAATTCTCCACCAACAAAAAAGGAGTGAGTACACCCTTTCTTTCTTGAGTAACAAACTGGCTGATGATAGCTAATTGGGTCAAGTGGCCGACACGACTTGGACCAACTGATCGACAAGCTCGTGCACTCATGTACAGGATGAATCAACTGGTAGACAAATGTCGGTCGAGATGGATCCAGTTAATAGTGGGCCCAGTAACCAAGTAAAAACACGTAAAATTGATCAATAAGAATTTGTTTTCTAATATAATGTATAAATCTACTAAATATATGCATCAGTGGTCAAATGGTCTAATGCGTCACTCTAACATTATTCTGGATTGTTGGTGATGGGGAAATTGGGGTTTGAATGCCGGTCATTTGTGCTGAGGTTTTTTTCCCTAAATGCTTTTCCACTCTCTCTCTTCATGCACATTTGTCTACATTTCCTATAAATTCTACCTTCCTTCCAGACTCATGGTTCTGGTGAATTGATTATATTTTTATGATTTGAACACATTTGAAAGATACACTCAACACTGGAAAAACTAAGCAATGCAAGATCCACCCATCCAGTAAGACCTTCAATAGTAAGAACACAAAGAAGCAATAACCCATCCAAGGCCATTATGAATGCAACACATCCATCTTAATCTACAAACTTCATTGTAATTTTTGTGAGGCTGAATACACTGGACTCACAACAGGACCTCTGAGAACAGTCATGAACAATAATCGTTTCGACACCGACCACAAAAATCTAGATAAACCAGTTCCTTCTCATGTTAACACCCACGATAAGGACTTTGAGTCCTGCTACACCACCAGAGTACTCAGAGCATTCCCTGTAGCCACCTGCAATAACTCTTCTATTCAAAATTAAGAGTCAAATAGCTGAAGCTATTATTTGTGCTTTAGAGAGGAATTCTCCATCTAGATATCATATTATGAAAATTGAAAATGACGCATGGACATGGGAATCAAACCCGGTGTACTAAGCCAAAAGTCCCGAGTTCAATCCTAGTGTCCAGGTGTCAATTTTCAAAATCTCCTATTCAAGCCTCCATTATGTTGCATCAATTTGGCAACAATGCAAGTTTTCAGTTATATTTCAAATTATTAACAAAGCGTGTTGTTTCATATATCTTTCTTAGTGCATTGTGTTTTTTAAATGTGTCTCTTTATGCGAAAAAGAAATATTTCCGAAAATTTACTGTAACTGTGGAAGTTTGAAGAAGTGGGTAGTGTCAAAGTGTAAAAATAAATTAAGAGAGATGTGCGTTTGTTTATACCCAGGCCTAACCTAACTATCCTTTCAGGTTTGCTTCCTTCACTAACACTAACTTTACATTATTTTAGAGTAACAATCAAATAGCCAAAGCTATTATTTATACTTTAAGTGAGGATTACTCCATCTAGATATCATATTCTGAAAATTGAAAAATGACATCTAGACACGGGAATCGAACTTGGGACCTTTAGCTTAGTACGCCAAGCTATCCAGGAATTGTCCCGTGCCCAAGGCCATTCTTCACTCATATTTTAAGGCAGAGTCTATGGTGGATGTGCGGAAATCGATGGCTACAAATCTGTGATTTTATTAAGCTCATGAGCTATCAGATAACGCAGCCACCTTTGACTCGGTAGGTGGCTTATTGCTGCCACTTGTATAACTATATTTCGTTCACGATAGGTTTTTACCTGGATGAGAGTTCGGAAATCATATTATGTTTAGGTTTTGGGTTGCCAACACTTGTAAAAGATCACAGTTTTGTTATAAATGTAAATATCTTTAATTACCAGTTATATATTACATTTAAAATAACGTAAACTTAAGTTTTCTCATACTATTTCATTTTTTTAAATAATTTCTTTTTATCCAACTCGAAACAATATTTTAAACATAATTAAAAGTACTTATTTTTCGTTTTGGAATGTTACTGATTTTGTGTAATATAGTGCACACATCAATATCTTTTAATACAGGCATCATATTTACTTGGAAACAAGAAAATTGTTGTCATTTTTTTACATACAATAAATGATTATTTTATCGTATTTTGCAATATTTAACTGAATAAAATATTTTCATCAATTGCGTGTCTGCATCATTGTAAAAAACTTGTTTACTGTTATGTTCAATCAAATGGTTTAGATTCGTTAGTCGCCATTTTAAAGATATTTAAGATATTTAACTGAATAAAATATTTTCATCGACTGCGTATCTGCATCATTGTAAAAAACTTGTTTACTGTTATGTTCAATCATATGGTTTAGATTCGTTAGTCGCCATTTTAAAGATATGTTCGTTAGAAGTTTTTGTCAAAGTGATGTGAATATTTTTTTAAGGGGAATAAAACTATAAATAAACTTTGTATCCGACCTCAAATAAATATATAAATAATATTGGCCTAAATTACTGTGGTTAACTATCACATTAATATATTAACATCTGTTTTCATTAGTCATCCAAAGTGATAGATGTCAGCTGTTGGCGTAGTGATATATTAGGGATTACTTTTAGTAACATTTCGAGCTGTCATCCAGGTAAACTTAGCTCGTGAATGACTTATATTATAATTTTCACATCCATCATAGACTCTGCCTTTCATATCAACCAGTTGGCTGTCTTTCACATGGTCCTACTTATGTCAACCACTTGGTCCAACGTTGCTTCTGTGTGTCAATCACTTTTCTGTCCACCACTTTGTCCTCTCGTGTCAATCAGTTTGCCTGCACTTGCACTTCCAGTGGTTGCCATGCTGTTAAAATAATTAGATCCACAGTGAATTCAGCGTGGATGTTTTAAAACATTCAAAGCCAGTACAATGACTTTACCCTTTCCCGCTCAATCTGGGCAACCTGCTGCATGAGGTTACGGACTCCCTTCCTCACCACCTCTGGGTCGACGTCGACCAAGAGACATCCATCATGGCGACCGTCCCCGTGATCTTGTTGTGTTACTGGAAACATTCCTCCAGATAGCTTATACACACTTGTAAATAGAGAAAACAATGGTGCCAAACAGCTGAATTTGATAAATATTGAGAAAAGTATAGAAGGACAAGGCCTACAGACTTACCAGAAAATGTAGGTCCAAAAGTTCACATTCCTTTCAATATTTGTAAAACACTTTTATGTACTCAGTACTACTTTGAAGTGTGATTGAGGAGAAAGGTGGAAATAGAGAGGATTTAATGAGAAGAGGAGATCAGGAAGAGTTGTTCTATAGGTGCGTAAGAGACCTTCTATGGAGAAGGTAAGTGCCCTTGAAGTGTAAGGAAGTGTTGTACAGGGCGTACTTTGTACCCATTGTCACATATGCAGCAGAAACATGAACATTGACTGTAAGAGAGACCAGAAAAGTGGAGGCCATGGGAAAGAAGATTGTGAGGAGCATGTTAGGTGTCATGAGGAGAAACAATATTGGGAATTAGGGGTGTGCGAAGTCCTCTTTTTCAATTCAAAGTGAAGTTTAAGCAAATAATGAGATATTCCCGAAGCCGAATTGAAGTTTGAATATTAAAAAAAAATTAATGTTGGATAAAAATATTATACTTTGCATAACATTCTATGAAATATTATTTTATTTAACTTAGGTATTAAATATAATAAACAAAATGCTATATTCCAATTTAATATATTTTGCCTTGAAATGATAAATTATGTTATAAAATGTAATTATTTCAGATATTTTTTTACACTAACATTAATTTGTGATGGCAATAAATAGCAGGAAAATATAAAATATATAAATGTGTTTTAACTTAGATTTTCTTTCCCCCCGAAGCTTCATGATAATCGAATCTGAAATTTTACTCTCAAATCGAAGGTGAAGTGAACAAATATATGAAGTGAAGTCTGAGTTTTCGAAGCTTTGCACACCCCTATTAGGAATGAAGTTATCCTGGAAAAAGTGGGGGTACAAGGAGGGCATGAAATAGTAGAGGAAGCAAGATTGAGATGGTAAGCGCATGTAATGAGGATGGAAAAAGAGAGGATGCCGAAGAAAATGGAAAATGTTGGAAATGAAGTACAGTATTTAAGAAAAAGAATGCGAGGAAGGCTAAGAAAGAGATGGAAGGAGCCGATAACAGAAAGTGTTCAATGAAAGGAGAAGAACAGAAGAAATTAAAGGTGAAAGAGTGTAGGAAGATATAGGCATTTTACTAAACTGACTCAGCCACAGGCTTGAACCAGTTTGATGATGATGATGATGATGATAATGATAAGTAGTAACTAAAACAAGCTAGCTAGTATTTCTAAGACTATGTCTCACACTTGGCAGGACTCCAGCGCCTGGAAGGACTCATGAGCCTAAAAGGAAGGTTCACACTCCCGTCCATCTGTATCCCTGCTATCCTCCGTAGTGTTGAACCAATGCTGGATAACTTCTGCTCCACCTCTTTCTTGGCTGCTTCCAGCTGTTGAAGCTGACCATCCAAAGCACGAACACGTCCCTCAGAGCCACCTAGACGAGCCTGGAAAGGGGAACAATCAAATGTGGCAATATTGGTAAAACCTACTTTCAAGGTCACATTCAGTTCATCAACAATTATTCATATCCAAGTTTTAATTTTAATTTTTCATAGGAACTTAACACAAAGAGGGATTACTAATACCAAAATTTAACAGACCACAATTAATTTTACAAGTATTAGTATTCATATTTCTGACTTTCACCGTCTCTCCCTAGCCGTACAGGCTATCTGCATATTTACACTAATGGGAGAGGAATGAGGAAGTTGGAGTGTGGGATGAAATTTACTTGCATTTACGTGACGGTAGATTAGGAAAACACTAAACAGCTACAGTACACCCATCAGAGATTCCAACCCTGATTTTCCTGTGCCAAATAGGCCACATGCCACGTGCAGATTGGTGCAGTTTTTAATATTATTATTAGTCTCTTTACTAAACACGCAATATATAGGTACAGTGCCATATAAGGAAGGGCATAACAAGATAACAACCATCATTAAGAGACAAATTCAAACCACAGATAGGTCACGCTATTTAGTTTTCATGTTTCTTGAACAGGTGAGTTACAAGCAATTCACTAGTACAGTCCCAGCTAATGTGAAACACCTGTAGAACCATCTCACTCATAGGCTATGAGAAATCTGACCTTGAGCTCTTGCAACTGCTGAGTTGCGTCGGCCAGGCACACCTCCAGGTTGTGTCTTTGATCTTCCAGCTTTCTCTCCCTTCCACGAGAGTCCTCCAACCTCACCAGCAGCTCCTGTTCCCTAGCTCGCCACCGCTCTTCTCCTTCCTCTGCTCGAGCACGCATGCGGGTCATCTCCTGTCGGGCCATGTCAAGTGTGCCATCCAGCTCCACAATCTGCACATGCAATGCATCCACACACAGAGTTAAACTCCTGAGATTTAACTTACATGTGATGCTCAAAATTACATGCAATGTATCCCTTTGAGGAGTTATAAACAATTATTCTGTGTGGTAGTCAAACTTACACATAATGCAATCCTTTGAAGATTTAACGACAGTTCAGAGGTTTATCTATTGTCTATTTACCATTTTTGCTTTGTTATAGTTTCTTGTATTAATTTATAAATGGTACAACAAAATCAAACATTAATTATTTTGTAGTCTTTTATAGTTTGAAATTAAATTTTTTAAATTTGCTATCAGTAAGCTCTTATTAGATAAGTTTTTTTCAGAAAAATAAACTCATAATTTTCTTAATCATTTGAAACACTTTTAAGATATATATTTTTCACAAAATTGTTGCTGACAGTTTGAGAAAATTTTGAATTTTCATAAATTGCTTATTAGTAAAATATCCTTGATTTTAGAACCAAAATAAAAATTATGATTTCACTGAGGTATGACCATATAACATATAAAGATCAAATATGAATAAAATCCATTAAGTCATTTAGGCTTTAGCATCAAGTACAAAGAGATAAAATTATAGAGTTTGGAAGTACATAAAATATAGAAATTCATTAAATCATGAGATTGAAAATGTTCACATCTAACATACTTTTTATCATTTTATATATGAAAGTAAAATTGGCAATTAATCTATTTTATGTTTATGTTATGATATTGTTTATTTTAATTTAATTTTATATGCATGGTCCCTTGAACATTAGTCTATGATTATTATTGATTTCTTTGATCCTATTTACATAGACATAACTACTCAGTTGAAAGAACGCCTGGCAATGTTGAATCACCTGTTTTCTGAGCTGATGAGACTCCTGCTGGGCCCTCTCTCGCTCCTCTGTCTCTGTGGCAAGCCTGGCCTGAAGCTCCTTCTCCTCTCCCTGGATAGCCGAGTTAGCAGCATGGGACCGCTGAAGCTCCTCCTGCAGGCTCTGTAATTGGTGTGACGTTGTCAGTTCCTTGCGTTCTAGTTCTCTCAATAGACCCTGCAGCCTCACGCGCTCAGCCTCTAGACTTGACCGCACATCCTCCAGGCCTGTAAACAGTACAAGATCTTGACTTAGAACAGGAAGTGTTGGGTGCTTGTTAGTGTGCCTGACTATGATTCAAAAGAGCTGAGATTAAATCTTTGGTATTGTGTGATGGAATGGTTACTTTACAAAATATGGTTTTCCATTTTATACCCAGGAAAAAGGTCAGTGAATTTCCTTAATATTTACTTTTCTTATTCTACTACTGTGGATCAGTGATCTACACATGAGTGACAAAATGTTCTGGCTACAAATTAAAAAAAGTTGCACTTCCAAGACAGAGGAATAGAAGGCCATTCTTACTTTTTTCTGAGCAGTGTGTCTTACCACCAATTTGGGCTATATGCCTTTGTACTAATTATGCTAGTTGTTTTTAGGGAATAAGAAGGTTATATTTAGAGAAGTGTACCCACATTTGGAGGGAGGGAGAGTGGATTTTTTTTTTAAGTACCCTCAGTACATCCAACTGAGATTTGAACCTTGATATTCTCATCATCAGTGGTCTAGTCTACTGTGAGAGTAGCACCTTATACCATGCGGCTACCGAAGTGGGGCCATTCTTACTCATCAATGGGGTGTTCTCCCCTAGTGTTGTGACATGGTTCCGTGTATTATTAGGTAGATATTCCTGTTCTGCTTGATCTTCTTAATAGCTTTTAACTATTATGTTTAACAACTAATTTAATCTGAATAGTGAGGGTAAGGGGGTTTGTTTAGAG
Organism: Timema cristinae; assembly: GCA_039000515.1. Taxonomy (NCBI): domain Eukaryota; kingdom Metazoa; phylum Arthropoda; class Insecta; order Phasmatodea; family Timematidae; genus Timema; species Timema cristinae. The sequence goes on from JBCFYV010011172.1 coordinate 73,660,025, forward strand.
GTATTTATCCCAAATGAGTGTAGAAAGTTGATCGAAACACCATAGTAATAAATCACATGAGGGAAACCACCTTAAGTACACCCAGCCAAGAATCAAACTTTGACCTTTCTATCTTTGACAATAAAGTGTATTGCTAGCCTGTTTAAGGGTGGTAAAGAGAGTTTTTTTTTTAGATGGGTTACACTTTGTGCTCTTTTGTACTAAAATAAACATTGTTGGACATCTTCTATTTTTTTATGTTTGTGTTTAATTAAAAATTACATAATATTTATTGCCATTTTAATGTTGACTTAATGAAATCTCAAAAAACCCAAGTACCTTAAGGTTGATTTTAAAACAATTAAAGTTTAAAAAAGTTCTCCCAAAATGTATATTTAAAACAAGAGTTTGCATATCAAGGGAGTATAAATGGTTTTCCAGCAAAATATAAAAACTTTTAAGAACTAGTGATGGGGCCTTTGAATTTCTGAGTCCTTTGAATCGAGACTCAAGTAGATATTAAATTTGGAATTAAAAAAATAAATTCTTTTTCAACTATTTTGTTCATCCCAACATGATAACAGGGCAAAATTAAAAATCAGGCACGTGCTAGTTCCATGTTGATCTCGATTTCTGAGGACAGGGAGATAAAGGTTCTCATCTCGGTCAGGTGAACTGAGGATGGTTTTCCCTAAATGGTTTTCCACTCTCTCCATGCAAATCGGGTTCACTTCCTCTAAATTCAACCTTACCAATTCCTAATCCATTAACATAATTAGTACTTAAGCGTACAACCCGAGAGGGTATTACTACGCTAAGCTAAAAAAAATACTAAATGTAGTGTAAAAAAAAAATTGTATACACTTAGTAGGGGTGTGCAAAGACTACTTTTTCAATTCGAAGCAAAGTCAAATTGAATAAGATGAGCTATTCCTTAAGCCGAATCAAAGTATGAATATTTAAAAAAATAAAATAATAATGTTTGATAAAAATATTATAATTTTCATAACTATGTAAATTGAGGTATTAAATGATTTACAAAATGTTATATTTCAAACATAGTAATTAATGTATTTAGTCTTCAAATGTTAAATTAATTTATTATCACCAAATTAAATAGTTCATTTTAAAGTTTATTATGCAAACATCAATTTGAGATGGAAATAACAGCAGAAAATAAGAAAAAAATAAACAGAAAATATGTGTTTTAACTTGAATTTTCCTTTTGCAAAGCTTTGTAATTGTCGAATCTGGAATTTTACTTTCAAATAAAATTTGAAGTGAATGAAAATTTGAAGAGAAGTCAAAGTTTTTGAAGCTTCAGACACCCCTAACATTTAGTTACTATGTCTAGTTTTTAAAGCTACTTTAGAATTAGTGTATTAAAGTAAACCTCTTTTCTTATGTTTATCTTGTTTTCCAAGAATTGGATTGGAGATTTGATGATTCAATTTCATAAATTGGATATGACTTATATCTACCAAATACAATTCAAAACTCACCTGAAAACACTTAATACATGTGTGTTTCTATCCCCTCAGGATTCTCTGACAACATAACAGTTCACCTACTCCCCAGCTAGAGCAACCGCCCCATGGATATTTCTGAAGATTGTTTCACTTACTGGCGATCTTCTGCAGTGCCTCCTCAAGTGACCTCCCTTGCTCCCTCTTGTCTCCTTCTATCCTCTTGATGTGCTCTCTCAGCTCCTTGTTGGAGCTCTGATACTTCTCCTTCTCGTAGGTGGTGTCGGTAAGCTGACGCCTGATGTCTGTCAGCTCCTTCCGCATACCCTCGCAGCTTGTGTCCACTTCAAAACAATGGGCAAGTTGAATAACATGGTTGCCAATAATTTATAGCATTTAAATTCCCTGACATTTCCAAGTTTTCCAGACAAAAATATAATAGTTTCAACAACACAATATAATGTTGCAAGAATGAGAAGGGAGCTTAGAATAGATGCACACACATTAGCATGGAGAGAATGGGTAAACCACCCAAATGCGCCTAACCAAGATTTAAACCTCAACCTTCCTGTCATTACATGCAATGCAAGTAGTCTATGCCCCAAGACCCTAATTAATGATAACTAAGTTTACTAAAGATAAACTTTAGGACCTGGGCCCAACATGAACAAATACATTTATTTTTACTTGTTTATTTGAAGCTTGTTTCTGAAGTATGGATGCAGTGCTTTTCACACATTTACACAAAATATTTTATTTATAGTTGTAAGGAGTGGGTGGTTGAGAGGACTTCAAAACAAATACTGTAAGCATGTCATTTTAGAATTAAGAAACACTATAAGAACTCTGTATTTGAGCATGCACAAAGGGTCACTAAACTGAAACAGTAAATTTGCAACGCTTTTGATGTGTTAAATAAACAATTTTACTATATCACTGTGACATAATAATTAATTAAAACATTATTTAAAAAAAATAAGCTACAAATGATATATAAAATAATAATAAAGCACCGTTTTGTCACTATTTTGGAACTAAGAATACAAAAGATCAAATACCCGCATGCATATTACGTATCATATTGAAGGATGTGCAGACACTTTCTCACAACTAGAATGATGACCACGGTGCATACGCTGATGTTTACACATGCGCAGATGTTCTTGGATTACATAATGCCACATTATAGCAATAGACTTCAGTGTGAAGTTCATAAATTACAATCACAGCTTTAATTACTTATCAAGTAGAAAAACATTAATGTAAAAATAGGATGTTAGCAAAATAGTTTAACACGTTCGAAAATTTTACTTTATATTTTAAAATTTCAGTTATTTTTAGGAAAGTTGAGAAATTCCCTGACATTTCCCTGTTTTCTCCAGGTCAAACCAAATTCCCTGACATTTCCCTGTTTTCCAGGTTTTCCAGATGGGTGGTAGCTCTGAATAAAAAATATAATAATATTTCTTCTATTTGATTATTTTTTATAGTAAATGTTGTTTTAAATGATGATTATATAAGGGTCTGTGAGCCTACGTACCTAGATATTAGCAAAAACCCACTCCGAAAATTTTTTCTTCGTACGAACGTTAGGGGCTCACCCCTATGTTATTATGACATAAGCTGCTTATCTCTATGCCAAGTTGTTCGGCCAGGACAAAACATGTTTTCCAATAGTCTGCACTCTCACCCCCGCCCCTGATCAAAGATTATTATTAGCACCTTACTTACTTATTATTAGCATCTTACTACCCATTCGGGCTATACGCACTTACGCTAATGTGTAATGGTAGGGTGATTGTAAGATGAAATGAAGGACCTACAGTTCAACGTGGAATCCGAACCACGGTGGAGGCCTGGCATTCCCCACATTCACAAGATATCTTGTCAGAGGTGAAGGAAGGGTTTGGAAATCAGATAAATCTGTGCCGGGACCGAGGATTGAACCCCGGCCGCCAGCACAGAAGTCTGACACCTTACCCCTAGACCACCAGGTCACCCTGATCAAAGAGATACAGGTTAAGGGTCAGAGGGGGTCAGGGTTTAAATATTTTGAAAGAGTGAGGATCAGAGTAGGCACACTTACAATTCCAAAATTTCTCTTGACTATGAGCTCACTGGAATAAATTCCCCAAAAAGACTCATTTTAAGTTTAAAAAAACCTTTGATTATTGATTAGTGAATTAAAAACCTGTCTTGCTTGTGACATGAATAAATACATAACAGCACTCTTGGGTAAATATTTGATGATTGGGCATTAACACAAATATACATTTTATTTTATGTGTTTAACTAGGGATGATATTTACGTTCAGGTGATTTCATATCCTTATATCACGAGAGTTGACATTGTTGAAATATTTACAATTTTCTAAAATCTATCATAAGTAAACCACTTATATTAATATATTTTTTGAAAAATAAACAAATAATATTATTTATCATGTAAAATAGTAACCATAGACCCATTTCAAACAAAATCTTCAGAGCTGTTTAAAAAAACACACAATGTCTAGAGAGATCAACTTTAGCCTCGTTCTAGCGCTAGAGTGATATCCAGTGTAAATGGGACCTAAATTGATCTATCAGATTTTCTCTATGAGGTGTGTAACTTCGCTCTACAGAATGTAGATTTTGCTGCAGTGGAAAAAAATCAGTAGGGCAATCTCGCTAGAAGGAAACATATCCATTTAGATTTTACTCAACAATGTACATGTACCTTTAGGTTCTTCTCCCCACCCGACCCCCATAAAACCACCACAACACATATCCAACAAGCAGAGAGGAAGATTAAATGATTGTCAATCATCACCAGATACATAATGCAAGGCAAAGAAAAAACCTTTTTCAAGGATCTTGAAATTGTGAACTCATATATCTTTCAACCCCAGGCTCAATTATCTATTTAAAGCTCGACTCTTAAGTTCAAAATCTCACTACTAGCAGAGCCCTAATGATTAATATCTAACTGGAGTTATTTGGAAACTTAGCTCTCTCTCTCTCTCTCTCTAACATTGAACTCCCATATCACCTACTTTCATATCATATGAAGACTAAGTCTTTAACTCCAACAAGATTCAAACAGTCAATTTATCTCTAGAGCTGCATCGTTGATGGAAGAGAGAGGTTGAGGAACTCACCTTCCTTAAGTCGACGTGACGTGTCATGGAGCTGAGTGGTCAGTGCATCAATCTTGTCCTCTGAAAGGTGTAGCTGCACCCTTAACTCCTCACACTCCTGCTGTAAGATCTCTCTCTCCTTGCGAACCTCTGAGACGCGCCCTTCCAAGCGTACACGCTCCTCCTCGCATTTAGTCCTTTACACACACACAACATACTATTCTAGAATTATTCCTTTTAAATTATGTGTCTTTCAAATCCTTAAGGATATTTGATATTCCATGACTCGCAAAAATCGACATTATAGATTTAAAAAAAACTTGAAGTGGTTTTTACCAGTATGATTATGGGATGGACTAGTAATTTACCATTTAATTAAATGTGAATTCACAAAATAAAAAAAGGAAATAATATTTAGTTACTATTTCTATTTTCTAAACCAACTAAAAACAAATGTGAGCAAAATTATAAATATTTATAATCTTTTCAATTTGAGAAACAAGATTCCCAAGTAAAATAAAGATTTAGATTTAAATTAGAGTGGTTTAAAGTTAAACACATACTGTCACTAAATAATAAAAATAAATCAATATCAAGTAGTTTGGTTATGATCCTCAAAATTAAGTTATGATAAGCAGCTTCTCAGGTATTAAATGTGTTAAGCACCGAGAGTAGCTGAAGACCAAGAGTGAGTACCTGCACTCATCTAGACGAGTCTTGAGCCGAGCAAACTCGTCCCTGAGTTGGTTGCTGGCACACCTGTCCTGCTCGGCACGGGCGCTGGACTCTCTCTTTAATCTCTCCAAACCACCCTTCCAATCCTCCAATTCTCTCCTGGTGGAATCCAGTTTCTCCTGGAGAGCTTGTTGGTCGCGCTGGGCTGGAACAAGAGCTTGGATGAATGGTCGGGTCCTTAATTTCCACTAAGGATATTCAAGATTTGAGGATTTGAAAAATGACAGATTAAATATTATAATTTTTTTCCTTCTAGATTTTAAAAAGATTTTTTAAATAGCTATTAAGATGCTCAATGGTGGTTTAGCACCACCCATGAGACTCCAATTTACTCCTTAACTAAATATGAATTCACACTATAGGAAAAAATGTTATCATTTGGCTGCAATCCTTCAAAAACTAAAAAATTAATGTGAAAAAAATAAGAAAATAATTAAAATACAACCTATCAATTTGGGAATTATCATGTTTCATAATGTTCATATTTGAATTCAAGGTTTGATATTCATTGGCAATATGTATATTTGGACTAAAAAAAAGTAGTATGTGAATCAAAGTCAATATAATAAGATCCCCATTTTAAACAATATGAGACTGAACTGTTGGAATAATCGAGAGAGATTGAAATATCTATAATTCTTATAAAAGCCATCGGTAAGTACAGCCTTTCCTCAGCTGAGGGCCGCATAGGTTCTTGAGGAACTAGCTGGGGGCCATATATGAGATGGGTAGGACATAAATATAATATGAAATGTATGAGATTTGTAAGACATGAATATAATAAAATCATGAAACAAAAAAAAGATTAATTTTTAACAAATGTATACATAAATACATTATACAAGTAGCATTAAACTTAAGGTTCTGGAAACTTCATGGAAATTAATGATCATTTACGTCAGCTACAATAGCCTAATTTGTTGTTTATTTCTGAAATTTTAAGAAATAGAAGACTGAATATTTTTTTATTTATTGTTCTATACTAGAAAAATAAAGTATGCTTTTTTTATAAATCCATACACTAAAATAATTTATAAATTGTAATTTATCATTCTAAAATAATAAATTAAATTATTATAACAACATGCAGTCCGACGGCTTAGCTTGGTTGGTAGCATGTCTGTCTACTGATCTATGGGTCCAGGGTTGGATTCCCTAAATGGTCGAAAAATGTATAATTGGTGAAATGTGGGTTTACCCTTTCACATTGATAAATTAACGGCTGTGGACTGGATGTTGTGCCTACTGTAGTCTTAAGTTAGATTATAAGGCATATGAAGCTACGACATGGCTAGAAAGACGGTAATGGAAAATATATGGCTTAAATAAGAAAATTGACCCAGGCCGCAGGCTGGAAACCGTAATGAATGTAAAGTAAATCCCAAAATGCAATTTAATTACTAGTGATTTTTTTAATATGAATATTGTCGGTGACCTGGTGGTCTAGGGGTAAGGTGTCAGACTTCGGTGCTAGGGTCCGGGGTTCAATCCTCAGTCCTGGCACAGATTTATCTGATTATCAAACCCTTCCTTCACCTCTGACAAGACATCTTGTGAATGTGGGGAATGCCAGGCCTCCACCGTGGTTCGGATTCCACGTTAAACTGTAGGTCCTTCATTTTATCTCACAATCACCCTACCATTACACATTAGCGTAAGTGCGAATAACCCGAATGGGTAGTAAGACGCGGTGCTAATAATAATAATAATAATAATAATAATAATAATAATTAATATGAATATTGATTTGTAATATACATAATAGCTTAAAATGGCATAATAATCATAATTGAGTATTTTAGATGCCGATATTTATATTGTCAAAGTTGGAATGTTTTTTGAAGCAAAGTCTGAGCTGGTTTTTCTCAAGCCAAATAAAAGATTTTGAAGCTTTGCACACCAATTTATCTCAATATTAGTGTGTTTGACAATGTGCTGAAAGTCTCAACCCACTTTATAGTTCACCTAGGGTGGAGGGTGGTGCATGATGTAATTTGACATCCTCTCTACATGAGAAATGCTGATGCATTCCCTTCAAAATAGTCTTATCACCCCTATTACCTTAGATTAAATCATTAATAGCCTCTGTGTTAAAAGTGTTAAATCAAATAAAACAATAAAAACAATATACACAATACAAATAAACTAACATCCAGAGCTGATAATTGCCAATCATAGATTTTATTACAATTATTATTATTTAAAAACTAGTAACTAAACCTAAACACGATAATTGAAGCTCAGATCTTGAAGCTATTTCACCAAATCAATCCTTTTACAATTAAAATTTGTACACCCAGCAGATTAAAATTAGATCATTAGTCACTGTAGTAATGTTTATGATAACTACTGATTAGCTGGCAATATTAAACTATGAATGGTATTTGACCCATGGCACAGGACAGACTTAGATTGCTCAGTGGCAAAGCATTAGTGAATTAGGTCAAAGATTACAGGTTTGATTCTTGTGTTTAGGTGTCATTTTTCAACATATATTTAAATAAAAAAAAAGCCTTGTAGTCAAGCAACAGAATGAAATTCATTCTCAAGTAGTCACCCTCTAATACCTACAGCCCAACTTCACAACCAAACTCAGTAAATAATGCTTAGTCCATATTTAAGTTTAACATTTAATATTCTTTAGAATGAAAATTGACACCTAGACACAGGTATCGAACCTCGGACTTTTAGCTTAGTACACCAATGATTTTAACTAAAGAGCTATTCAGTAGTTCTCCCGTACCAAGGGGCATTTCTCCCTCATATTTCAAGGCAGAGTCTGTGATGGACGTGCAGAAATAGTCAGCTACATATGAGTGATCAAGTGAGATCACCAGCTATCAGATAATGGAGCCACCTTCGACTTAGGAGGGCTTTATGCTGCCAAGAGTACAATGACAACTGACAAATGCGCATATAATGATGTATTAAGTAGTCAAGCTATTATCTTTGTTGATTAAGGTTATAGTCGAACCCAGCTTAAATTTTCATGTCTAGGTGTAATTTTTCAATTTAAAGAATATGATATTGAGATGCAGCTATAAATGTACTACGACAGGCCTAGCAAGCTGGTATTGGAAAATATATGGCTTGAATAAAAAACTGACTCAGGCCACAAGCTGAAAACCATAATGGTTGTAGAGTAAAGCTATAACTGTTTCTAACAAATATATCTTGGGAACTTAATCCATCATTCATAATTTAACTTGAGCCAAAGCATATACCAATAGGGAATCGATTAGAATTTATAGTCTTAATAGAGTTAGCAAAAAATTTTTTTACAAGAGCTGCATCTTGCTACTCATCTGGATTGTATGCATATTCACACTAGGTGATAAGAAAGGTAGAACGTAAAAGAAATCCACTGGTTTTGTGTGGAGCAGGAGTGGAGAATCACTTAGGAAAAACTACCTAAGTAGACCCAGTCTGGATTCTAACGACATCCTGCAAACTAGACTAGCCCGAGGCCTTTATCTTTATTCCTACTAGCTCAGGTGAATAATCCAACAGCCCACCTACAGTCATCACACATACTTACCTAGCAGCAGCGACTGTTGTTTGTCATTCTCTGCTCGGAGAAGAACCTCCTCATGTTGCTGGCAAATGCTGTCTATGTGCTGCTGTAAGATATCCACTCGCTCCTGCAAGTTCATGATCTCCTGATCCTTTTCAGAGGTGAGCTGGGACACTGTCTGTTGGAGCCTCTTCTCCAGGGACAGTCGGATCTGCTCTTTCTCTTCCATCAACTTGCGGGACGTGTCTTCATGTTGCTTCTTCATGTTGGTGAGTGTTTGCGTGAATTCTGCTTCCTAAAGGGGGATGATTATACATTTAAAATGGCAAGTTAAAACAAAAATAAAATGTAAATACCATATTTTTAAAATGTGAAATTTTAAAGAGATATAAAAATAACACATGTTTTTAAAATAAGAATGACTCATTTTTATAAATAGTAAATACTTTGAAAAAGTTTAAAAGATGGAGATGATGGTTTATAAATTTAAAAATAAGAACACTCAAATAAAAATCTAGTTGAAAATAAATTAAAATAGTTTCAACAATCATGTCTTTAAAATATTACAACTATACTCAAAATAAAATTACTAAAAAAGTTCCAAAATTGACATTTTGATGAGTTAATATTCACTGAAATAAGCCATCTACCCTATAAGAAAATATAAGAATCACAAGCAGCTATGAATTTGAAATGTTTAATATTTTGTTTATTGGTCCTTAATGTTATAATCGTGCATTATCACCTTTTTGTTCCAATTCCATTCCTCCATGTGCATGCACCTTATATGGGGTCTTACTCTAAATTATCTAATTGCAAAATGTATTTGAATTCAATTTTTAATGCTTAAAGAAGTTGATGTTCATACTTTAAAATGAAAAATAGGTTAGTTTAAATATAATACAATATTTATATTTTATTGCAATGTTGATCAACACTGATTTTAGACAAGTTACCCAACATAAAACTCTAGTAACTAATGCTAGTTTTGTAGTTGAACATATTACTATAAGTTTTTAATATCTTAATTTTGAAAACAATCAATATGTATTATGTTTCCTAAATGTTAAATCTTTCATTCAATCAAAATTATAGTTTTAGAAAGGGACTAAGTAAAAATAGTAAATGTAATGATTATTGAAGTATTTAGTGATCTATTTTAATTTTCATTGCCTTGTCATTGCAATGTAACTTCAATCGAGGATAGTTAAAAATGGACAAACTATTGCCAGTCAAAAGTAGTTTTAGAGTTCTATTCTGTGATTAGTAAGAAAAAAAATTATATCGATTTTAACAATTTTTTTTAAGTTACCGAACAATTTATAAGTGAAACTGCCAATGTCATCTAAATTAAATAGCCTATTGTTACCATTGGGTTTTAAAAATGTATTTGTATGTTCATCATGAGGAAGCTTGAAAATGACAGGCCTACAGAACTTTTTATTGTGATCTCGAGCTTTAATGACAAGCTCGGCTCAAAGGTCAAAATCCGAGTACTCGCAGAGCCCTTTTAACAGCCTTATTTAAGGTGTAGGAATAAATAAGGTTGTTAAAAGGAAATGCACACACATTAGTAGGAATGTGAAGCTTAGAAACTTCGACTTGGCTTTGAAACAAATATCAGATTCATTTCACTTAGAAAAAAAAAATCATGGCTTCGACTATTACAAAGCTTTGATAATAAAAATATTGACAGATAAAATACTCTATTTATGGTCAATTATGGTCATTCTGAGATGTTATATACACTAATGGAAAAGTTCTGAGATACTGTGATTGAATTTAAAGAAGTGATAGTAATGTGATTTATCAGAATAATACAAAATATTATAAACATTTGTGTGAGATAACAATTTCCAAGTAATTTTAGTGCATAGTTATATAAATAATCAAAATACAATATTTTTTCAAGCTTAAAACAACTAACAAAAAATATTTGAACTTTGAATCAGCTTCAAGAATATTTCATATATTTGATTTGAGTTTGCTTCTAGTGGAGAAAGTGGACTTCGTACACCCCTACACATTAGTATTAAAAGGCAGTAATAAATAATATCTGGAAAACCACATCTAGTGTGCCCGACCAATATTAAAACCTCGACTTCCTCAAAGCCAGAAATCCAATTTATTGTGAAAATGATACCTTAATATCTTTAAAACATGGGATATTGGGAGGTAATTAAGATGGAGACTCTTTTATAAAAAGATTAAATTTTCTCTAATTTGTATATAATGCCAGAAGATTGTAATATATTATGTCTCAAGTCCAGGGTCATCTACACCTGGTACTCTCAGCCTGACTGTCAGTCTTCTTGACCTAAAGGTAGAAAGTACAAGTATACCTGCGAGCCCGACTGCCTGGTGAGGGACTCCTTGATATCACGGCACCGTCTCTCTGAGACTTCTAGTTCCTTGGACAGCCTCGCCACTTGCCCCTTGAAGGCTTCCTGTTTGACGAGCAGCTCCTGGGAGAGGGTGTCCAACTGGCTCCTCCTAGTTTCTGTGGCCTCTAGATTGGTCTGGGTGTCAAATAATACACCTTCCAGAGCCTCTTTCTCACTGCGCAGGGATGCTAACTGCTCCTGGACACGTTGTAACTCCTTGTCACTGCTTTCCAACATGACCTGTTGAACAAAGGATTCAAACTATCTTGTAAGTTAAATATAAACAGCATTAGTAAAGAGAGCTATGTTATTATCTTTCAGTAAAAAAAATATGAAGTAAAATTAGTTAAGCATGAAAATATAAGCAAACAGCAAACTATATTTATTATTTAACATCATAAAAAAATTCAGTTCTAGTATAAATAAATAAAAAGTATAATGTAATTAATATTTTTTGGGGATTCAGTACTGTTCAAAAATAATGATACTATATTGATAAATGACAATTGCACACAAAATATGAAGCTGGCATCTGTGACTTAGAGCTCAAAGATATTCAGGGTTATTCTGTGCCTAGGTTGACTGAAATTTTTGTAGTGTTATCATCGTTCCAAACCATATCATAAATATTCCTGACTTTATGTAAACGTGTAAATTATTGTTTGGTTGACACTTGATGTCAATACAAGTAGCTACCTGCTTCTCTTCCTTCTCCTTGACGAGGTCCTCCAAATCTCGGTTGAGCCGTGCGTTGGTCTCTCCAGACTGCTCCAATCTCTGCCTCAACCTCATTAGTTCCTCATTAAGAGCGTCCTTGCTCCGAGCCAGCACCGACAACTGGTTGCTGAGGTCTCCCCTTTCCCTAGACACTTGGCCAAGTTCCAGTTCCACCTTACAACACACAACATTCCAGAATACTCTTAAGCTACCGACAAGCCAATAAAGCTATGTATACAAAGCAATGACAAATGAGTGTGATAGATTTTTAAGTCAAAACACATTACTAGCCAATTAAATAAGTAATTCTCCTCTGTGCACAATGTCTTATTATACACTCAAAGAATCTGCAGATGCATCAATGGAGAAGTAAATCTTCTCTGTGCACAATGTCTTATTATCCATTCAAAGAATCTGCATGTACAGCAATGAAGAAGGAATGAGGAAAGTAGAATTTTACATAAATTTGTGTTGAGGGAGGGTGGTATACAATTTATTAAAACACACCTCAACACACCTGTCTGAGGTTTTAACCCTGACATATCAGTCACCTCCAAATGAAACAAGTTAAGAATGATGCATTTATTTGCATGCTCATCGATACAGGTAGTAAGTAAATAAATACTTTCCAAGTATATTATGACATTATCATCTTCATTACTTTCCATATGTACACATCATGTGCAAATTCAAGATGTTTAGTAATGAATCGAATCTGAATCATTACTTGTTAACTTAAATTGATTCCAAATCAAATATCATGCTTTGTAAAATATATTTTAACCAAATTCAAGTCAAATAAATTTAAAACCATAATGAAAATGTTTCAAATCGAGTCCAAATCTGGGATTTATTTGAATTCAAAATGTTGATATGAATGATGTGAATAACATGAATAGTTAAAATAAGCAAGTAAAAGATATTAATGGTAAGATTTGGATTTTAAATTTCTAAGCTTCTCATAGCCTTGGAAACAAGAAATTAATAAACACCAGCGTTTCAACACTCACTTTCTCTTTCTCAATCTCCAGGAACTTGACCTTTTCCAGAAGGGAGACTTTTTCAGACTCAAGGTCAAGACGGCTTTGTTCCGCCTGGAGTATTTCTTTCCTCAGGGATGCTAGGTCATTGTGCTGGTCTGCACACTGGCTCTGAAGGTTGCTCTTCTCTTCACCAAGCTGCAACACACAAGTGAGTCATTGGCACCTGAAACTTCACTATGAATCATCCTCCACTAGATACAAGCAAACCAGGGTGTCAAATACATAGTCCACTAACAAGGATGGTTTGTTTTGTTTTTATTCTGATAATTTTAATATGGAACATGATATAAAGGTATTTAGGAAATTATAATTCTGAATAAATTATTTGAGAAATTTAAATAAAATTGAAATGGGTTAAGTAAATTTGTGTACAACATTTAAAAACATTTAAGGCTGACACAAGAAATACCTTAACAGGTGTTTTGAGCTTGTAATATTTTAAAATTGAAGAAACCAGTGGCGGTTACAGACATATTTCTCAGGGAGGGCACAAAAATAATTAAGCTAATTAACTATGTACAAATTTACAGGCTACCAGTTTCATTTACATGACATTAATATGATTTCCTGAAAAACATCGAATACAAAAATATCTATTTACACATATAAACCTATATACTTATACCTACCTACCAATGCCTACCTAATTATGCATTTTTAACTTGCATTTTTTTTACAAGAAATAAATTGTCCTTGTCAGGTTAGCTATAGCTAAGTAATACTTTTCAACTTGAATAATTTTGCTAGCAAAACAATATTATCCTTATAAACAAAATTATGTTTGAGAAAAACAACAAAACTATGATATTTAGCAATGAATATCTCAATTTAATCAAAAGTCCTAGTTGCATTTGTTGCAATGACAAATATCAAAACTGTTTTACAAAATGCAATATTATTGAGTAGACAAAAACTAAATGTCTTCTTTCACAATCACACACATGAACAGTTCATTTTTCAGTGTTTAGATTTGGCAAACTCTTCAATAACGAGTTTATTGAAATCGTGTATTGAACGGATTAGATCGTTAGAAATTGACAACAGGCTAAAGCATTCAGACAATCTTTTTGCATAGAGTTTCCCAAAAAGGTTTTTATTCTTTTAAGAGTCGAAAATCACGTTTCATTTTCTACACTCGTCATTGGAATAATCACAATTATTTTCAGAAGCGTCATAGATTATGAAAAAACTGATTTAAAATTGTTCTTTAAAAAAAATTGCAACAAAGCACATTCTCCTGACGCACTCAATAGATCTTCCCTAGAATACAAGACTTTAAGTTCTGTTTTCAATTTGTATTTTTCAATGAAAGAGAAAGCTTGAATGGTGCTCAAGTAGTGTTCATCAGGAAATTTTTCATTGTAGTTTTCAAAACTTTCTGCCATAAAAAGAAGGGCAACTGACAAGTTGTTGTTGAACTCAAATCTACTTTTAGCTTGATTAGTGATGATATCACACACCTCAATATCTGATAGCCTATTGGTCAATTGACTTACATCTTGTCGTCTTTTCTTGCTAATTGGAGGTTCATTTTCTCCAGTAGATTCAATTTGATCCCTAGAGAAACAATTCTGTATTTTCTCACTCGCAGCAACAAAATCATATGTAAATTTCTTAACTTCTGTGAATTCTATTCTCCCCCTCTGGATCTGATTGAATAACATGTCAACGTGAGGCATCACTGTGTGGAAAAAGTCCAACCAAAATAAAAACTTTTCATCTTGCACTAAACTAATGAACCCTGGTGCAAGTGAAATAGTGATCCCTGTATCCTCTATAAACATTCTACAAGGCTGTATTTGTGTTCGTAAATTGTATTCACACTTCTACTTTGAAAATTCCATTTTGTAGGGACAGATTGCAGTAGTTTTTTAAAAACTATTTTATTTAGAATGTCAGTCCTTTTTAGGGAACGGCTAAAAAATAGTGCAATCCCTTGAATGTCAGAAAAGAATATTTTGGCTTCTTTTGAAGCAGAGGTTGCTTGCTGCATGATTAAATTTCCTTGGTGTGCATAGCAATGGACAAAATTTGCGCTTGGATAAGTTTCTTTAATCTTTGATGAACCCCACCTGTTGCTCCACTCATCACAGCGGTGCCAACATATGTCTGGGCTATTAGTTTTCCTGGATTCTCATTTATTACTAGAACACTCGGCAGTTTTAATATTTCTGAACTTAAAGTTTCGGCAGTTCAATCTGTGAGTGGGAAATAGCTCCAAAACCTTTCAAAAATATACCCTTCAATTTGGTAATGAAGTGTTTTGCATGCTTTATCAGTGGTTTCATCTACTTGATCTGCAAAGCACTCAATTTTGTCAATTTCTTATTTTAAATGAGAATTATTATCAGCATATCATCCAAAATTTCATTCTGTATTGTTTTCGAAGTGCTTTGAAAACATTTTAACTTTTTAGATGTACTCGAACTATGTTATCCAAAGATGGAACAAAATCTAATAATCCTCTAAAAACTTCCGGATTTAAACTTTCAACAGTTTCATCAGGCCTCTTAAACCCAACTAAAAAAAACCACAAAATTTGATAGAATCAATTGTTTGGGACAGTATGTACCTGTTTGTCTCCACTAATTCATGCTATTTTTTAAGTGACTTTCTGTAACTTTCATCTAATTGCTGTGTTATGTCTATCCACCCCAGCATTGACAGATTCATTTCATTTTGCAAATGTAGTATACTCACCGAATGCTTTTTTATTTTCTCATCCAAGTGTTTGAGATCAATTACACCTGTAGTCACCCAGGTTTCTGCAGAGCCGAAAATATTACAGCAAAAACAAAAAAACTATTTTTATTTTTTCACACCCTGCAATCCAAGTTGCTTTTTCATACAGTTTCGGGTTAAAACTACGATTGTAGTTTCTCTTCTTGCTATGATAAGTACGTAATAGGTTAAGTTGTGGTCTAGGAGGGCCAAGTTTCTTTATTTCAAGCTCTTTTGATAGTATAATGGCTTACCTGCTATTTCCTTAATAGTGTTCATTGTTGTTTGGACTCTAGTTAATATAGATTACACAAAAGAAGAACTCAGAATTAATATTAATTAAAAACAAAAAAACAAGCACGACAATTATTATTGGTGTAACACATTCTGTGAACTTACTTAAAAACATGAACAACTTTTTTTTTTATCATACCCCTACAATTCGATGCACAACTTTTGGAGACGTTAGTGTGGTGCACCAGACGTCACATTATTCTCTGAGTGAAAGGCAGCTCGGGTGCCGACTAATTGTGCCCGAGAATAGACATTGTTCGGTGACACTCCGACTTGTTTCATGCTTGCTAAGCCTAGCACAAATATACAGGGCTTTGGTTGTAGGAGCTCTGCACCCCAGATCTTAGTAAACCTTTGTCTGCCTCGATACAAAAGTAATTGCCCGCTAATAATAAAATGTCATTATTGAACACTAAATAAGTTACTTTCATGGACTTAAAATATAAAACGAAGTTATTATAAATAAGTTACTTTCATGGACTTAAAAGATAAAATGAAGTTATTATATATAAACTTGGAATAAAATGTTATATATATTTATTTTTTAGAGGGGGGGAGGGTAGGTAGGGGGGGCACGTGCCCCTGCACTCATTGGCTAGAGCCGTCCCTGGAGAAAACAATTAACACATTAAAAATACAACATCTAAAAAAGCATATAAATTATGTTACATTGATTTAGTAGAAGGTTAGATGCTATAGTCAATAAAATTTAAGAAACACTATGTACACACTAATATATCTCGTAAGTCAAAAATTGGATGATGCTGAACAATTAACATTAAAGAGATAAGTAATAAAGTTATGTTTAAGAATAAGAATTTTATTCCCTAGTTATTTAAGAGCCCTTTTTCATATTCAAAGACGGTTAGAACACAACTTAGTGCAGGACTGTATCAAATACACCTTAATGCAAATGTCTACTAAATGTACATCCTAAAAATCATTAATGTTTTAACTTATATCTCTGGGTAGAGGTCGACACCAATTGAATAGCTACACTCCAGATGGACAGGGATTTAATGAGGTTGTTTACATAAAAAAATGCTAGATTTGCACATCCAAACCTCTATTCATGATTGTGTTTTTAAAATTGTCCTTAATGGTATTGAAATTAATCATAATTCAGTTTTTAAGTTCCTATCACAGTATAATTAAAATTGACTGAATTAATTTTCAATTTCCTTTATTAAAGTGCTAGCCAACAGTCATGAGCTCTATAACAGGCCAGCACTGAAAAGTACACCTTAAAAATACTATAATTACATGAGAAAATAAGATAAACAATCTTAGCTAAATAATTAGATATACTGATGAATAGTTAGGATAAAATAGAAAATAATAGGTAATGATAAAAATAGGGGTCAAAAGTTATAAATGTTTGGAAACCACTGTTTTAGACATAAAATATAATTCATAAAAGGTTTTATTGCAAAAATATTTAACATATTTTGGACTAAGCTGATAACACAAGTTATTATTAATACCAAAATACATTCATTTACTACAGATTTTCGTCATGTGAAAATTAATATTAATGTACTCAACAGCACAGAGACATCAAAATTTACATAAATATGTCTTTAAGTTGTTGATTATTATTGTCACTAGTTTTTGGGAAGAAATAATTTATTTTTTCAAAGTGAAATTAAAGTTGACAAATATTCAAAGCAAAGTTAAAGTTTTGAATCTTCGTAATTTTTACATATTTTCTTCTCAATGTGACTTAAAGCTCATTAAGTGGCAACTTCACTTTGAATATTTGTCCACTTTGACTTCGATTAGAAAGTAAAATTTTGGTGTCAACAATTGCGAAGCTTCGCAAAAAAAAATATATTTAAGGTTAAAACACTCATTAAAAAAGATTGATGTTATTTACATCACAATTTAGTGTTTTACATTTAAAAAAATTAAATTAATTTTGTGATAATAACTTAATTTATTATTTTAAGACAAAACATATTAACTATGTTTGAAATATAGCATTTTGTAAATTATATTTGATACTTAAATTTACATAGTTACCATACGTAAATATCATATTTTTATCCAAAACTATTTTTTTTTAATATTCGAACTAACAAATTTGGCTTTGGGAATATCTCGTATTATTAGATTTGACTTCGTTTGAATTGAAAAAGTGGGCTTAGCACACCCTACATTTAACACAAGGTTATCAATGATCTATCCTAAACAATAAACAGTAATGAGAGTATCAATAATATTTAGCCTTCTGCAGACAAAAGGTTTAAAGGACAAAACATATAAATTATAAAATTCATTAGAAGTAAAATTAACTTTAAAAAAATATAGGGATTTTTGAATTTTAATACCAAGTCAATAAAACTACTTAAGGCTTGTTGTGTCAGTGTTGCAATCCTTGTGCTGCAAATTGTGCTATTTTATGTTACTTTTTTAATAACATAAAGTCTGTCTACAAATCCATTCTTTTTAAAAATCAGTTAAAGCCTTAAAACTATTGTAAGGTGAATATCTTACGAGAGTGTTATTTTCAAGATAAACTCAACACTTTTACTTATACTTACTTTGGCAATATCTGCTTGTAGTCTTTTCTTGTCTTGCTCGAGACTCATGCAAACGGCCTCCATCTTTCCTAGAGACTCCTTAAGGTCTGACTTCTCTAGGACTAGTCTCTCTAGCTCCAGATCAACATCTCCTGCATGGAGAACCCTTAACATTAGACATCTCTTTGCTATGGATGTCATGGCTAGGTGTTATGGGTGTACTTTTCTTTGATATATGTTTAATAGACACTTTTTTATTAGTGTTTAGTTGTCTTTATTAAAGTATTCTTTGGCTTAAAAATTTATATAAAACATTATTAAAATAAAAACATTCATAAATACACCACTTATTAATAACTTACCAGCTAGGAGCAGTGGCCAAATGGTCTAAAAGCATTTGACTTGCAATTGGTCACCTCTAACAGGTAGGTCGGTATTTGAACCCAGGCTGTGTTCAATGGGAATGAATCTCTACATGAGTTTAACACTGTTTAGTCCCTATCTTCTCATTCTCCCTTCATCTCATAAACTCCAGCCCCCTGAGTGAGCGACTAATGCACTAAAATCCATATGACACTGCAAATCAAGAAGTGAAACCAGAACCTTTGCTTTTCTCCAGTTGGTTGATGAGTGAGTCTGTCTCCAGCTTGTGTTGTTCCACATATCTCTGGAGAGATAGGCTCTGTTCATCTCTTCTCGTAGTGTGAGTAGTTCTTCTCGCAGTCTACTGCAACGCTCCTCTTCCGCTCTAAGGTTAGACTCCCTGAAGGAAAAACACACAAACCATTAATATAATATGTAGTCCAACCCCTTGGATTAGGACTTCAGGTTCGGTTTCTGGGAAGAGTGTAACTTTATCGTTATGAAAATTAGCTTACTCCATTTAGTTACAACCTACCTATGTTAACATTGTATGATGAAAGAATGTATATTTAGTATGAGAGAAAGGAGATAGGAGGTTGAAGAAGGAGGAGGTAGAGGAAAAAGACACATCAAGGGACCACCTTCAGCGCCTCACTACACGATGCTAAGTTAATGAAGTCAGGAAAAAGGTAGCAAATTAATGGTGGTTGTGTTTGTCTAATAATTAGCTAGAATGAGTTGCTAATGGCACCGAGGCATACAAACCATATCTTATAGTGGTAAGCGAAGCTTTGAAACATTGGCTTGGCTTTTAAAAAAATACCAGCTTCAACTTTGTGAAAATACTCAATCTATGGTCAATTACTGTCATTCTAAGCTTTTATTTAGATTACAAATTATGATTCCTTTGTAAAAATTTGAAGTAAATGAGTTGAATGTTGTGGTATAACTTGATTAATCAGCTTAGAACCCAAAAATGCAATAAAATCTTTCAAAGTGATTTTAGTGCATAACGTTATGTAGGCTAAATAAGAAACATTTAGTATATTTTCCAGTGGAAAACCCTAAATAAAAAAGAGTCAAACTCCGAGATTTGGCTTAAATAATATTTCATATATTTGATTCGAGTATGCTTTGAATTGAAAAAGTGGACTTTGCACACCCCTATTATCTTATAAAACAATATTTATCTTCAAAAGATCTCGACAAATTTGTTTGTTTGTTTGTTTATGTCGTTAGTTTTCCACTAAAGTAAGTGAGGTAACTTTGTCCCATTGTGATATTGCATTTATTTGAAAGCAATACATTCCTTGGGCTTATGTCATAGGCCTACCAAAGTATGATGTAATGCTACTGTTTTGGACCCCTCTCATATATTCATAAAGTCATAGATGAAGTGTATTTTTATTTAAAGAACTGTATGTAAGATATCTTTTTAATACTTCATCCATGGAGAATCACGTGCTTTTAGAATAATTTCAATATCAGACGTTTTAAAATATTTTTTTTAGTAAAGATCAACTCTGTTGTATTTAGAATAATCATGTGATGTGCTGGCTCCCTCTACCCAATATGAAGCAAGCTTCATAACATCAGGTTGCCAGGAGTTTTTATATTAGTTTTGACACTGTTGACAAGGGGTCCAAGAGGCAAGGGGTAGGTAATATATAAGCCGCTTGTGCGTATTGATCCACAATTTGATTCATCACGCGGCTCGTTAAAAAGTGCCAATATTATATATCAGAAAAACAGTGAATTAGTAACACAAATCTAGATTGCACACAGTACTCAGAACGCGAAAGTGTAATATCACAGAAAAACAATCCATAATTTAACATAAAACTGTGTCATTTTATATCATATTTTCAATATTGAAGGTGTAATCACCTAAATAAACCACGTGCAACATTGAAAGTCTTACTCATTTTATAAGAATAAGTATCATATATAATCAGGTATAAGTCATTCACGAGCTAAGTTTACCTGGATGACAGCTCGAAATGTTACTAGAAATATAGAAATAATCCCTAATATATCACTACGCCAACAGCTGACATCTATCAGTTTGGATGACTGTAATGAAAACAGATGGTAATATATTAATGTGATAGTTAACCACAGTAATTTAGGCCAATATTATTTATATATTTATTTGAGGTCGGACACAAAGTTTATTTATAGTTTTATTCCACTTAAAAAAATATTCACACCACTTTCACAAAAACTTCTAACGAACATAGCTTCAAAATGGGACTGACGAATATAAACCATATGGTTGAACATAACGGTAAACAATTTGTTTACAATGATGCAGACACACAGCTGATGAAAATTTTTATTCAGTTAAATATTTCAAAATACGATAAAATAATCATAAAATCATTTATTGTATGTAAAAAAAAGACAAGAATTTTCTCTTTTCCAAGTAAATATGATGCCTGTATTAAAAGGTATTGATGTGTGCACTATATTAAACATAATCAATAACGTTCCAAAACGAAAAATAAGTACTTTTAATTATGTTTAAAATATTGTTTCGAGTTGGATAAAAAAAATTATTTAAAAAAATGAAATAGTATGAAAAACTTAAGTTTACGTTATTTTAAATGTAATATATAACAGGTAATTAAAGATCTTTACATTTATAACAAAACTGTGATCTTTTACAAGTGTTGGCAACCCAAAACCTAAACATATGATTTTCGAACTGTCATCCAGGTAAAAACCTATCGTGAACGGAATATAACATCACTGTGTACAAGTGAGCAGTTAGGCATGTACGTGTCGTCATCATAAAACCCAGATATCATTTTATAAATAGTGCTCAATCACAGGGCAATATCTCAATATAAAACTATATCCTTTCATTGGTGCCGTATCGTGGGTCACATATTCATTAAAAAACCACATCTTTATAATTGGTGACCATCGCGAGCCCATATCTCTATAATGTGCTTAAAAATTATTCATGTGTAAGACCTGTCATAAAGTAGGAATTTTGTGGTTAGAAAAAGGCAAATATTTAGAAATGAAAACATTTATTAAAATATAAAACTACACCAGAAGAATATTAAAAAAGCTTTCGAGCTCTGGAACAGAAAATTGATTCCGCTTTGAAATCATGTGTGAGGGATTTTTTTATAAAAAACATCTTCTCATTCACATGTAATGGAGTCCTTACTCTCAGGCCATCTCTAAAATGTTAAGACTCTTTTCATGCAATTGACAGTATGGTCCTTCTTCTGAGATGCTGACAATCTTTATGGGCTACTTTCCCCCAATGAATAAAATGATAACAAAATCTTTGAGATCATTATAATGTTTTAATTTTGGTGGTACAAGGGTGCAGCTTCTGAAAGTTCTTCCACTTATAAAATGTTTCACTTTCCTGATCAGACTCAAAGAGTATTTATCAACATCCTCTTCACTGAGCTTTTCACTTGAAAAATCATATAGAAGCCTTCTTTTCAACGGGAGTTGAGGTTTTGAAGGACAGAGAGTGATTTCTGAAGCTGTGACATCCTCAAGTGAATACTTTTACCAGCTGGTACCTGGAATATTTTTCTTTTCTTAGGATCATTTGTTCCTAGAAAAGAAATAAAAATCTCCAAAAGCTACAAAAAGTTTCTCCAACAAAACATGTATGTGTCATTCAGGTTTCGAGGCAAATGTTCAAGTAGCATCTTTCTAATAAGTGTATGAATTCCACATTTTTTAAACCCACCTTTAAATTTCAGAAGTTCATCGATTTAGTTGTCCAGACCTGACTCTTTCAGACATTCTCGCAACATTTGCAGAATATAATTCGTGTAGACCTACGTTTGTTGCATACCCAACTGCTTTCTTGGATTTAGTGGCATAGCACTGCAGAAAATAAGAAAACAAATTGATAATTTTTTTCCAAGAAAAAATGAAAGACATATAAATACTGATTACTAATATTATTTTGAAAAATGAGCAGGAAGCAAATAAATTGATGCTGGGCCAAAACTACCCCAAGTTTTGGGTCAAAGTTGCCCCAAGGCAAAATAAACATTCAGCAGATCGAACAAAATGAAAGAAATTCAATTTTATGTATTAATTATGCCTTCTACTGGTATGAAAGTATAAACAAATGTACTTACTGGTAATTGGAAAGTTCCAGGTTGAAACTCTCAAATGAAAGTTGGAAGGTGTTCACTAGATACAAAAGGTGTTTACCTAATATGCGCTGTATGCTGTGGTGGAGGCATGAACTATAAAAAAAAACTCATGTAATCTGTAACTAGTGCTGCTACCTACAGACTCATACCAGAATCGATTAAACCGGACCCGCCTCGGTGGCGTAGTTGGCTAACGCGCTTGTCGTGTTGAGCTCGACTGCTGAGGACGGGGAGATCGAGGTTCGAATTTCGGTCGGGTGAACTGGGGGTGGTTTTTCCTAAATGGTTTTCCACTCTCCCTCCATGCAAATGCGGGTTCACTTCCTCTGATTCAACCTTCCCTATTCCTAATCCATTAACGTAATTAGTACTTAAAGCGTATAACCTGAACAGGTAGTAAGACGCGGTGCTAAAATATTATTATAGATTAAACCGGACAATCTAGCGAACAATAGCATCAGAAATAACATTTTCTGAATTTGGGGCAAAGTTACCCATCTTACAGGTAACTAATGGAATTTTAAAATCAATAATATTAATTAGAATATAGAGCACAATATTAGTTGTTCTATTATTTTATGTGTAAAAAGAAACATTAAAATGTGTATGGAGATAGCAAAAAGTTTACTGATGTCTAAAGACGATTTTAAAATAACAGCTCTAAACAAAAAAGTCTTATTTTTTTCCTTTGACGCTTTTTGAAGTATGTTTTAATGCTTTTATATATATTTTTAGATTTTTGTGTTTAATGTGTTTACATTTTTTTTTCAATCTGTTCTATTGAATATTGTGGCTTCTTAATAATCTATTAGATAAAGTAAAAAATAAAGTGCTAGTGCTAAATGACTATTTATTAACACTTGAATGGAGGATAGAGGGGCAAAGCCAACACATTTATCGGATAATTGCAGGCCAAAATGTTCAAACTATTACACAACAAAACTATAGATGGGTCAAATCCTGTATTTATTGAATCCAAATCTTAATTTTCTTCTGAATATCAAATCCAAATTCAAGTCCTTAAATCTTTAAAAATGCACAATTTTAGCTAATGAGAAAATATTTAAAATTTAATTCAAAATGTCTTTCAATGATTGGTGTCACTGATAGATGCTATTTTGTTTGTGATGTAATAGACATCACAAACAACAAAGAGAATATATATATGGCAGAGAATGGGCATTGATTTGACAACAAAGAGAATAATTTTTTAGTAAATTAATAATATAATTTTGTAATTTTTTGTAATTTTGTTATTATTCCAACTACACGAATCTATATAAGCCCTTTTATCAATTTACTTAAAATTATTATTTGACATCAAGCTTTTCATAATAATTATTGTATTCTAAAAACTTTTTTGAGATCTTTAAATCTCTCAAATTATTCGAGCGTTCAATCTCTAAACATCAGAGTATTTTTTGGGGAGGTATATTAGGCCTCATATAAATCAGAAGAGAAAAATGCACTGCATGCACCGTAAGTAGAGTACTCATTGCTGTTAGGATTCTAGAGTTACCCCTTCAAACTTGTGTCTTGGGAATTTTTTTTATCTATATATGAATAAATGTTTTATGCTCATGGCTATAACTAGACAATTGAGAAAGTCCAAAAAACTGGTACAGTAGTTTTAAAACTATTTTAATTTATAAGTGATCTCACCTAAGGTCTGCATCTTTAGCCACACGATCTAACTCGCTCTGGAGAAATATTTTTTCATCTTCAGAGCTGTCACACAGTTTTTGTAGCCTGGAATTAGCCTTTTGAAGTTTTTCATAATCTGCATTTAAAGCGTCAATCTACCAAAACCAAAGCAGGAGAGAAAAATAATTATTGTTTTGAGGCGCACAATTGATATTTTGATTAGGTCCTTGAAATAAAAAAAACTAAACAAGAACTACATATATAATTTTTAGAAGTTTCTTGAAAGTGTAAAAACCCCATGAATTATAGTTAGTCATTGATACACACACAAAACATCCATCAAAGACAATTATTTTTACTCATTATTGATGTGTTTCAAATGATTTATTTGCTAGTTTTATTCTATAATTGAAATGTAATTTTTTATTCATTCTACTAAAAGTACCAAACAAACTTAGCATTTGATACAATACTTTGGGACATTCATAAATATAATATTTCAATCCACGTGGATCAAACCTAAATCCTTTTTTTAATGACTTTGAAAATCAGGGCCTGGATTCACTAACGGAGCAAATAGTTGCGCCAGCGCAAGTTGAAAGTCCAATCCCTATCACTAAAAGAGCAGGCGCAATTTGAAGCAAATTGCGCCTTATTGCCACCACTCAAGAGTAGGCGCAACTATTAAATCATGACTGTCACTTCAATAAATTTAAATGGCGGCATATTATTGTATTGGCTTAAAATACAATTAGTTACATAACTGTACTCCAATTAATAATGAATTAATTAAAATAACAAAAGTATGTCAAGCACAAAATTTGTTTCAATTTAGACAGTGGTAACAAAACAATTACGTACCTTTTATTGTAGGATTTTTACATTCTAACAACGCATTGGCATTTCTTGCATTATTATAAAACAAAACTACGAACTGTATAATCTTTGTCTAGATCCAAAGAGGTTTGTATTTCAAAGTCCAAAGACATCTCGTCACTAAATATGGCAGTTAGTATAACTTTAAAATAAGTTTTAAAGTTTCTATAAACATTAATGTTTTATTAATGGAACTTAAACTTTAAACTAATAATATAAATAAATACAAAATAATGTACTAATATTGTTTTTCTAAAACATCCATAAAGAGGCCGCTTATATTTTATAGCTAGTTTATGAGAAAAAAGTTTAAAAATCTTTGTATATGCTGTCGTTTTCATTACAGATTTAAAATAAAGTAGCCTTGACTTTGGAAGTAAATTCTTCACAAGGATTGGTCGAAAAGAGAGAAATTGATAACGTTTATGATGATGTCACCCTATTCCTGCCACCAGTTTGCGCCTTGTTTAGTGAATACAGAAATGGCGCAAATAAATAAGGCACATCTTGGGGAGCATCTTGGCCGCAAAGTTCCGCCATTTCTATACTTGCTCCGGAGCAGATTTGCTCCCGTTAGTGAATCCAGGCCCAGTACTCTAAAATAGTTCAAATCAAACCAATATTTAAGTTCTAGTTGTATTTAATATAGCGAGTGTTTGTACCCAAGTAAGCTCCTTAATAAGAGAAATTGTAAACCAAATCTATAACATAAGTCATTTAGTAATATTTGGAAGTAGGTGGGAAAGATTGATAGAAACATATAAAAGGGAACAAACACATTATGGCTCTTACAATCTAAGGAAGAACAAAGTTCACATGGCTTTAAATTGGTTTTCTCTTTTAGAAAGTTGCGTTGAGCGTTTCACAATCTCTTGTGATGAGTTTCACTAGAATGATACCAAGTTTGAGGAATTGGGCGGTAACCATCGATTTTCTTCAAAAGCCTACTATATGGCCTTTACAATGAAAAAAAGAATGTAGCTCACACTTTACATTGCTGCTACTGGACAAAGAGGTAATGACCTCTTTGTCCAGT
Source organism: Timema cristinae (assembly GCA_039000515.1). Lineage (NCBI taxonomy): Eukaryota > Metazoa > Arthropoda > Insecta > Phasmatodea > Timematidae > Timema > Timema cristinae. The sequence continues at coordinate 73,686,580 of JBCFYV010011172.1, forward strand.
AGCAGCAATGTAAAGTGTGAGCTACATTCTTTTTTTCATTGTAAAGGCCATATAGTGTTCATTCCATTTTGTATGTTTTTGTTCACCTTACTGTACCTTCTTCCAAATATAAGAAAAAATACCTCAAAAAGTGAAAAGAGGTTTTGCTTAAAGAGAAATTCTATATTTTAAATAAGCTAGTGACTGTATTAAAAACTAATATTATCAGAATAATTATCTAGCTCAAGAGAGTAGGTGACACCAATTTCCTTCAAGAAATATCCATTAACCTTGAAAGGTGTGAATAGTTTCCCTCTTTCATTTTTGAAGCCATCTTTAATTTGTTTTGTCCAACACTTTCCTATAAAATGAATCCCCTGACTCACAATGGCGGTCATCTCCAGCCTGTTCCTGTCTAGTGCCTTTTTCTCTGTGCGCGCACTCTCCAGAGACTTGTGCAGCGAGTCCTTGTCAGAGGTTAGCTGAGCACACTGTGAGCGGCAAGTGTCGAGCTGCACGATGAGCTCAGAGAGTCTAACCTCCAGGGTGTGCTGGCTTTCATCTGATGACTCGCATTGCTTTCTTACCAAGAGGAGCTGCTCCTTGTTAGCTTGAAGCTTCACCTACAGCAATGACAGAAACAGGTTTGGGATATATATGATACAACACATGCTTACATAGTTTCTCAGAGTCTATGATAGTTTGTAGCAACATTCTCGAAAATCTGCTATCAATAAGCTATCATTGTTCTCCAAAAACCCCAAGTATTGCTATAGTGTTATTTATGATGAAAAGCCCTTCTCATGCACACATTTTGAACAATATTGTTAGAATAATTTTTGAAAAACTCCAAATTTTCGAAAATATATAATCTACCTCTATACAAATTTAAGCCTATGCGAACCTTCAGAATTTTGAATCCAAATTTTAAGAATATCCAGATTCGATGTTTTAATCATTAATATTGTTTTATAATAATGGAAATGATTATAATAAAGAAAAATGGAAAATAAATTATAAGTGTAAATTTAATTAAGCCAGCCTACCTAGGGAAAGAGGATTAAATTTAAACTTATTAGTGTATTTTTCCTTTTTCTCTATTTTTATCATTTCCATTATTATAAAATATTTTAGCCATTGGACCACCTCATTGTTGGATTCAACAGATCTAAATAAATGTTAAATTTGTATTTTATGGGTTTAGCTCAAAATTTGAATCTATTGATAGTTGCTTAACAAGTTAATATTATAAGACCGGAAACCAGTTGGGTGGAAGAGTGAATAGAGAAATTAACTTGAGTTACAGTTTATAAAGGAATCACATGTGGGACTGTTGTTTGTGACAGTGAATATCTTGTGTGTTAAAAAAGAAGCTTGGCCCACCTTTTTGTAAATATTAATCAACCTTTGCACTATTATTGAAAAAGGAGTGTGATCTTTATTTGATTTTAACCTTTTAAAATTAGTGCTATTGGTTAAAGATTTTCAAATAAACCTAAACTGTGTCTAAAGTGTTTATAAATTTTATTGTGGAAGTGAGTTCGGAAACTTAACATAGTAAAATATTCAACAGAGATTCTATTTGAAAACTAAAATAAATTATTTGATTCGGATCTGAACATATTTTTTGGTAAAATATACAATCTAATAATTTTTAAGCATGGGATTAAACTAGGATTCAATTTGATCAAATAAATTTTACATGAGATTTGATTCAGATTTGACTAAAATTTTTTTAGGCATGATATTCTATTCAAACTTGACTCAAAATGGTTTTAAGTGTGAGATTCGATTTGAGTCAGCTAGCCAAAATTCAGATTCAATTCAAAGTTTAAAATTTTGAATTTGCATAAACTTGGATTAACTTTTTTCTTAAAAACAAGAAAATAATGTTATTTATCACATTAAATCGGGAGTAAACTGCAACCAGAACAAAAACTAAAATTAACAGTTATTTTTAAGGAACCAAAACAGAGAACCTAAAAATAAATGGAAGAAGAACTAGAACCAGAATTGGAATCTATTTAGATTTTGGTTCATAAAGATTTTTTAAGTTTAAATAAATGCATTTTATGCCCTACTTTCTTTAACATAAATTTATTTCGAAATACCTATTCTATATTTCACTTTACCAGGATTTTTTGTCAAGCCAGTATGTATTTTTTTTATTAGATAATTATAAACGATTCAATAAGCACTTGGCAGTAAGCACTAATGAGGAATAACTATTGTCACACTTGGTAGGGTTATTTCATTTCATTCTTTTAGTTAATCTTAGCTTATGACAGCTTATATGACAGTAAATATATATAACAGAGGAGTAGTGAGAAATGAGAACTATCGCAGTTGTAAATGATAAATAAATTGTGCCAATTTCAAATTTTCAAATATCAGTCATTAGTAAACAACCATTAATTTTATAAATATGTTTATAATCACAATTTTGCATCAAAGAATGGTTGCATGGCAGCTAAACATTAGCCTTTAATGAAACCCATCAAACTGTTTCGACTATATCCTCAAGTACAGACAGAAATACAGATGGCCTGAGAGACAAATCTGGATACAGACATAATTATAAAACCACATTTTTAAATTTGGAGACATGTAAACATCAAAATACATTATAGTTCTAAGATTAACATTTTTGGTGATTACAATACTTTTTAAGTTTGACACATCAAATAACCCAAAACGAGTTTTTTTTTTAAAAAAAACATGCACCTGCAAGTCATGAATGTACAGTTGATACTTGTGGAGGGCCGCTTGAACACCCGAGATAGTGCTCTCGGCAAATGCTGGAGATGTCGGAGTGCGTTGACCTCGCTTCGGTGACCTGTGGGTGAACATGCATATTAGTGAAACACATGCAACTATTATTGTTAGCCTACAAAACCACAACCATTAGTCAGTTGTTTTTTTTTTTTGTCTTCTGTCGATTCGTCCATGTTTGATTTGTGTATTTCATAACTTAAAAAGGTTTAACTTTAAAAGTTGTTAACTAATCACAAATTATACATAGAGGATTTATGTTTTAAGACTGTTCAAAATATTGGTTAGTTTAATGTAAAATATTCCAATAATAGGACTTAGTATTTTTTAATCACTATTATTTGTTGCAAGGATAGTGACACGTTACATGCAACTAAGACCTTAGTCAATCATTACCGCAAACTTTGCAAATCTGAATATTTTCATCAGTATACTTTAATGCCAATGCTGTTTATGATAATATGAGAAGTTTTACTTAAATTAATTGATCAAAGATACTCAAATAAGAAAGAGAATTTTTTAATAAAGTTAAAGGTGTTTGGGATCCCAAATGCTCTAGAAAATGTTGGTAATTTATTAATTATTCAAAGTCGGGCATAATTGGGTCTTTCTAGCTAAGTTTCGAGCGGGAAACAGCGCTTATTGTTCCAGCAGGTAGTGCTGGCTCATCACTGTTAATCTCTTTTGTAGACAAAGATATAATCTAGTCTATCATCTTTTGTAGTTTGTAAATGAAGAGGAGAGGAGAAACTATATTTCCAAGTTCAATCATTTATGGAAAATTAGCCTGTCTGTTGTTAGAGAGACAGAAAGAAAGTAGAGATTTAAGGGGTGTTAAACTGAAGAACCTTAAGAGGTGTCAATTCTAGAGAACATTTAGGTGGTTTAAAACATAAATAACTTTTAAGGAGTTTCAAACATAAGAGAATATTTAAGGGGTATCAAACCCAAACAACATTTAAGTGGTTTAGGACCCAGGCAATACTGGGTTTAAAGGCCAGGTAACATTTAAGGGGTTTCAAAACCAGATAACATTTAAGGGGCGTCAAATTTACATAACATTTAAGGGATGTCAAACCTAGAGAATATTTAAGGGATAACAAACCTAGAGAATATTTAAAGAGTTTCAAACCTAGAGAAGTATAAACTTGTTTTATTAACTTTTCACTTTCTACCAATAGATAAATCTAAAACACCATTTTCACAAGTAATTTACTAATTAAAATAATTCCCATGAAAAATGTAAGAAATTTGGTCAACTATTCTATTTGTATTATTTGGTGTTAGTTCTTTTGTTATTAAATTCAAACTTATTGCATGCCCCTATCTATATAATTATGTTTTTATGATGTTATATAGCATTTTTTATTATTTATATAACATTTAATGATCACAAAGACCTTTTTTTTATTCCTTTTTTTGCCAGGTAAACCGAGAATTATGCTGGAATTTTGTTCTAGCGTTTGAGTGGCTACCTTGGGTATAATGTGGGTTTCCCCTTTCCCAGTGATGAATTAAGGGCTGTGTGTTGATCTGTTCTGTAGTTAAGTTAATTTATAGTCATGTATATGAAAAGACTCATATTGAGACAGAGTCGCTAATGAATAGGTGCTGAAGGAGTTCAGTTTGAAGGTTTGAAAAGGACTCCAAGAGATCAATGTGAAAGAAGTGTCTTATGTTGGTTTGGGCATGTTGATGAGTGTGGAACAAGTGACAAACCAAGATGGTCAAGTGCGTGGAACAAAATAAAAGGGTAGGTCATGTAAGACGTTAAATGTGGTAGATGAATGTGTGAAAAATAGATAAATTAAGAGTTTTAAGAATAAAAGTGCATGTATGACTTGGTGTATGGATGTTGTTGAAGCGAAGGGAGTGTGCAAGGATAGGAAAGTGTGGAGAAAGTTAGTGAGGATGGATTAAGTACGGAGTTGTTATTTTTTGAGTTATAAATGCAGGTTTTTTCCCACCCTATAAGGGAACAACGTGATTAGGTATATATGTAAGTTTGTACAAGTATTACCATATTAGTTTAAAAATGGAAATATATTTTTAATCAAAGATTAATATAAAGTATAATTTTAATAATTTCCTGTTTCTGTCCCAATGCCAATATTGTGACTCATTTCCCATTTGTTCCTGTTCTGCGATAAAAATGTCATTTACATCTATCCCTAAATCAAATGCACTAATATTTTCCAAGAAAGAGTGCAGGAAACCGTATTTAAACAAAATACGTTAGTACAGATGATGAAGGAACAATACTTCTTGTCTGATGAGAATCAACCCCATTAATACACACATATGTTGTAACTATGCCAATCAGTTGTTGAACTAAGAACACTCAGAAAATGAGTAACAAGAATGTTTGGGTTATCAGAAACTTACAGTCCTTTTTTTAACGTGGGGTTTTTAATGTGCAATGAACAGGTTGATTATATCAGCACACACTTTACAATCTAGCTTAGTTTTAGAATATACACAACACCCAGTCTCCCACCCATTGACTCATCACTCTGAAAGGGGAAGCAAAATTTCACCAAATTTTTCAGCCATGTCAGGAATCAAAATCAGGACCCTTAACTCAGTAGGCAGGCATGCTACTTATTGAGTTAATGTGTTGGACTGCCATCTAAATAAAGTCAGGTACTTTGAGTGTGCATGTGTTGGTACCTTTGTGGCACAGGTCCAGATGGAGTGAGGTGGATGTGGGGTGCAGTGTGGGTTGCGTCAGAGTCCCGGTTCTCTGCGTCTTGAATGACGGCATGAGCAATGTCCCTAAGGGCGTTCTGCAGCAACTCCACCTCCTCTTGCAGTCTCACGACCTGACCCACCCCATGTTCAGCTTCACCACAGCGCTCCTCCTGAAAGGACCTTATTAGTTACTACTTACTACACAACAAACTCTCATATTAACAACATATCGGATTGAACACCCAACTTTTAAAAAAGAAAAAAGGAAAATTATTTTTTAGATATTTACAATGTCAAATACCAAATTAAGCAAGAACAAATATATAATAGGTAAAAAAAAAAAACTCTTGTATCAAATTTGTTGTTGGTAATAATGCGTTAGATAGTGGAAACATTCTATTAAAGCAATATATCTTTAGTTTTTTCATGCTAGCTTTAGCCCTTTCTGACAGTTCAATAGTTGATTTGTACTAACCCCAAACACAAAATATATGTTAAGTTTAGATAAGGTGTCAAAATGACCAGATATGTTTGCAAGGCAAATGGATTCAGAACAGTTTTTTTAAATTTTACAGCAAACATAAACATATGGTTCATATCAGGAAATTTACTCTGCATCAAATTACATCATTTTCATTTTTCAGAGGATAACTGTTCAAATACTTTCGAGTATTTTTTTTGGGAGGGGTGTGAAATTTCTGTATATAAAAAAGAGTTATCGAGGATAAGGATTTTTTTTTTAGTTATATTGAATTTTAAATGTTTCATTGTAGCTGCAACCAAGTAGTTTTATAGGTTCTACTTAATTATTTTATTATAGATACTATACCATATATTTAAAATGAAAGAGGAACAGCAATAAGATATATTGATTAATTTTATTAGCCTAGATTAAATTAAACAATCTTCACACTACCGAATAAACCATTTGAACATATATATAATTAATATGAAGTAACATAACAATATAAAACAATTACAATACATTGTTGTCAGTATTGCAAAGTAGACAGTCTCAAGGCGGGTCTTGGGGAGGTCCCCCCAATCACTGGGGGCACATTTTTTTAAACTATTATACACTTAGAAGCTTTTTTGAAAGGTTTTTTATTGGTATTTGTTAACTTGACCATTTATATTTTTTACTATTATAAATATGATAATCTAAGAAAATAATAAATAAATTGGCCTAAATTAAAGTTGGCTTAACCATCACATAGGCCTAGTGCACAGACAAATAATATACCCAGACACTCAACCTCCAGGTTAAAATGGTTGCACTCCTTTTGGTAGCTTGAGTCCTTCACCACTAGGATCGCTGTGGTTAGGCCTATCATCACCCAGCAGTGACACTAGCAAAGCCCAGTGTTGAAGGGCTCAAGCTCAAGCTGGCAAAAGGACCGCAGCAACCCCCCCCCCCCACCTCCTCCCCGTAAGGTTGAGAGTTTGTTTCTTACTTGTCTATGGCCTAGTGTCACAAAAATCACAAATTATTTATAATAGATAAACATGTATATCCTTATATTTTTGAAATCACTAAACAATATTAGCCAAGTCCATATAGCAGTCACAAATCCATTCCACGAAAAAAAAGTCCACTCCTATGAAATAAATACATTTGGTGATTAATATAGAGACTATTTCTGATCACCTGATATGTTCTTTGCACAAATGTTTAACTAGCCGTACTCCCCCTCCCCCCATTTTATTTTTTCTTCAGATTTGTGTGGATCTCAGTGCATCCCAAACTACGGTAGAAGGGGCTGGAGCCCCCTCAAGCCCCCTGTGGATACGCTACTGATCCTCGTTCATTCTCACTCTTTTTGTTTGTTGGCAAAGTTAGTGAAATAGAACTGGTTATTAATGAATTAGCCTTACTTAATTATGAAACAAACACAAGTGACTAGGGAACAAGAGTGCCAATCTGATTTTATAGTTATACATCTTTGACCCTGTTGGAGTCATTGACTAAGATGTGCAATCCAACCACTGTACCAATCACGAAAGGTGCTGCAGTATCACGAGTATCAAGAGCTAGCTAATCACTGTTCAGTTGTTTGTCTTGCCTGACCGCGTCATTTTGTGCTTCATGCTAACCTTTTGTGTTAATTAGCCCACTAAGTGTATTTGTAGATTGTTTGTTCGTATCGGACGTTAATTTTGTGTGCCCGGTATTAACCTTTGCTAACAGGCCCAATCAATCAAACCTGGGAGTGTTATATGAAAAGAAAATAATTTTATCAACTGTCAACCTTTTCTTACACGTGAGCTGTCCAACACCTTGCAAAATCAGAAGTTCATCGGCCTATTGAGCTAAACTTGCTGGGTTCAATTTTTAGTATGGTCAAAAAAATGTATAGTTAATGACATTTAGAGATTTCTCCTTCAAAGTGATTAAATGATGACTGAAGGACTGGGTGTTGTGTATTTCCTAGAATTAAGTTAATTTCTAAATTATGTACTAGTATAATCAGTCAGTTTATATAATGAACATTAAATACACCAACCAAACAAGTGAGCTTTAGTCTTGCTAGGACTCACAAGGTTGTGAATGTCTGCCAGAAGGTGTTGTATCCTGTCATCTTTCTCCCTGCTTTCCTTCGAAGCAGTGTCGTGTTCCAACCTCAGTGCCGATACCTGTGCCTTCAACTGAAGACTTTCTTGCTCGTGCTGGAACTGTTGCTTCTCCTGGCAACAACACAAGTCCACAGATGTGAATTCATATGAGTCTAATGTTATGCTATTTTTACTCCTACTTTAAGATTTTGCGAGTTCTCGAGTGATAAGTTTTAACTTTCACTAAAATTAAAATTTTAAAGTGAGAAGATAAAGGACATGACAATAAAGAACAAAAACAATCTGGATTTTACAATGAAAAGAGGAACACAATTGAAACTTTAACGTGCTGCCACTGAACAAAGTGGTAGTGACTGTCTCTTGATGAGAAACACTCAAACCATGTACAATCCCTCACATTATGCACTACCATGCAATCACCCGGCCCAGGTTTTATTCGATTGGAACTCTTCAAGAGGCAGTGTTAAACATGCATAAAACTTTCTTAAAGGGTAAACAAAATATAACAATTAAAAAAAAGACAGAAATTGGTAAAGAATAAGAGGTTTTGATTAAAGAGTTACTCAACTTAAAAGGTATCTTGGCTCTTTTAAAGTTGTGAGGGGAAACCTATTCCCAGTACAATCGATCAGGAATCAATCCCAAATAACATCTTCAAATTATCTTGTTTGATTTCATCACATCTTACCCTTTATCTAGGTTTATTTCATCACATCTTACCATTTATCTAGGTTATACACATTTAATTTCACTAGTTGTTAAAGATAAGAAAAATTATAATTTAGAATAAATGTACTTGCATTTGCATCAAGAGAGAGTGGGAAACAATTTTAGGGGGAAAAAAACACTCTTGGTTCACCAGGCCATGATCCGAGCTCACTGTCAACTGCAATCTAGTATATTGTAAGAGTGACACCTTTTTACAGTGCAAACATCAACCAAGTTCTGGATTTAATAAATATGAGAGTAGTACAAGAAGAGAAATACTCTCTACTTACTATAAAACTGCAATAACATAGATAACATAAAACCATACACATCAAAGAATAAAATAATTTTCAAATTTCATTGAAACCCTGCATTGGCAGGGGTACATTGAGTGTTCACAAAGTTAAACTCTAAGATAATGAGAGTGCCTAACATGTCCCAAAAATGACTTCTTTATGTGATATGTATTCAAGTTATTCTGTAAATGTTCAATTTATGTGGAAAATGTGGTGACTTGTCTTATCGTCCTGTCTTCATGTTTATAAAATAAGTCACAGAAACAGAATGAAAAATCTTACCCCAGACCGGGAACTCTGCTTGAGAGAGCCAACGAGACCACTGCAGGAGGAGGTGATGTCACATGAGACTGACGACACCTCAGCATGAAGTCGTGTCATGTCACGCTCCGTCGAGGCCTTCATCTCGGCGAACCCTCGCTTGACAGACACTACGTCTCTCCAAACATTCAGCAAGCGATTGTGCTCCATTGTGTAGTAGTCATTGAATGCCTGTTTGGGACAAGGAACACAACATTACACACAAGTGTATGCTGTACAATCTAACAAGGTGTTATTGAAAGACCATACCTAGTGCATTTTGCTGTTTCTAACCTCAGCCTCCTTGTCATTTGCAATCCTGTACATTGATATCCTGAAGTCTTAGACAAAGTTATCACTGGTGAAGTAAAAAGGTAAATTAATTTTGATGGATTCCCTAACAATGTATAGTAAGAGCTTGCATTTATCCATTCGAATTTTTACTTTTTAATTTTTATAATGTTTTTTTTTTCCAAGAACGGAGTCTTACATTTTACTACCCATTAGCCGTATGCCAATCTCAAAATTTAATTAGCATTACCACACACTACGATGGCCGCAAAGTCTAATGTGTCATTCTCGTAAGTGCGGATGACAGGGAGATTAGATCTAAAATCCCTGTCATGTGTAGTGAGGGAGGTTTATCCACCATTAAAAAGTGAGTAAACTTCCTCTAAATTCAACCTTACTCATCCCTAACACATTACATAAGTGTATAGCTTGAATGCATAGGAAGAAGTGGTGCTATAAAACATTAGCATTATCGAAGGAAGAAACTATGACCTGAAAATTATAGAAAAATTACAAGATTTAGATATTTTAATAATATCTACTGGTATATCTAAATTTATGGATGTTAATTCACTTTTAGAACAAAATTCAATCAATCATAGGGTGTTGGTTTACACTTGTAAAAAAAACTAAAAAGTATTATAGAAAGTGTAAATGCTGTGATCTAAAATTTCTTTAAATATTGTGCTTTTTCATTTCTCTTAACTGTATGTTTGCACCACTCGAGAGTATTTAATTTGTATTGGAGTAAAAATAGTCTTTGCTCACATATTTTGTGTTTTAATGTTACACAAAATTGAATAGAAGCAAATAAAAGGGGAAAAAATATTACCTTTTCAATAAAAAGAGGAACACACAGTTCAAAGTCTACACTGCTGCCACTAGAAAAAAGGTAATATTTACTTCTTAGAGAAAATGTATCATTAGCACTTAGTTTCTCAACCTAAATTATGTTCCATCAGAAGTCTTCAAGAGGAGTGTGAAAACATGCAACATATCTTTATAAAAGAGGAGACCAAAGAAAAAAAAAAGAAAAAAATATGAAGAAAGAATTGGTTAAGAAAGAACTTAAAAAAATTGTCATAAATATATATTTGTATGAATTAAAACTATAGCCCTTCGATGAACACTGATGGACCTCAGTCTCACCAGTATCAACTCACATGACATCAGACTTGGATCAACGTCCTGTGATCTTGAATAGTTTGATAACTCACCCTCTCTTCCTCTCTCCACTCATCCTCCTTCATTATCATCTCCTCTCTCAGCTGCTCCCAATCATTTGTCAGCTTCTGAAGGTCAGAGGTCAGAGCCTCATTGGTTGCATGGGACTCCTCCAGCTGCTCCCGCATGGCTGAGTTTAGTTGTGACAATTTCTCACACCTAGTACAAATACATTCTCACTAAAGAGTGATTCACACATTCTTCAAAATAAAGATTAAAATGAATTTGAGTGGCATAGCGATGTGTGTAGACCCATCATGTTTTGCAATACACATTAGAAATAGATGCTTATCAACTTTTTTTTAAAGAGGATTAACAGGTATTTTAGATTGTCAGTTTGGGTGTTTTTAAATTAGTTTTGTGTCACAGCACAAATTAACACAGAACAAACCGCATCAGTGGCTAAATGGTCTAGTGTGTCACTCTCATTTTAAACTAGCCTGCTGAAGACGGGGAGATCTGAGTTCAAATCTCGGTTGGCTCTATTGAGAGAAGTTTGTCCTAAATGGTTTCACACTCTCCTTTCATGCAAATGCGAGTAGATTACCTCTAAAATGCTTCCTCCCTCATCCCTATTCCACTAGAGTAATTATCATATATGTGTATAATCTAAACAGGTAATAAGAGGTGGTGATAAAAAAAAACACAAATCAATCAATATATTTGCATAAATTGTTTCAAATTGTTAGTCCTAGGAATTCACTCACCACCGGTTTTGTAGAAATAACATAAGGTAAAGAAAGTTGAAACTTTAAGGTAGTTGTGTACCAGTGGAGTTAAGTTGGTAGAGCTTCTTTTACCCTTGGGTGTTTGGGTTTGATTCCTTACGAGTTTAAAAAATCTATCTTATATCATATTGACTGTGGTTATGGTTTGCTCTCTTGGGGACAGTTAGCGATGGTAGAAGTGGTTGTCACCAATACTCTTACTTGAAACAAGGCCATTTATTAGAATACTAACAAAAAGAGAAAGTATGTTCTCACTTCCTGTGTTCGTCCTCCAGCCTGCGCATAGCGGTGTCAAGATCAAGAGAGGAGGAGGGGGCAGAGAGGGGTATGGCCATCGAAGAGGGAGCGGAAGTTGGCCCCGACGGGTCAAGAACCTGTACTTCCAGCTCAGAACATCGCTGCTTGTACTGCAACACCTGCCATTCATAATCACACACTTAGAAGGCAGTTGACCTGAGCAAGCACCACAACATACTTAGTCTAGCCCTAAAATAAGATGGCTGGGAAAAATATGTTATTAATGATTATTTCTTTTACTTTACAGTACAGTAAACTATAAAATCAACTAAAAATGCTGAATCAAATAGAATATAAAAACAAATAAATACATACAAAACTAAAACACAACAAAATAGAAATGTCTTGTAAAAGGAAACCCAACTAGCCCCTTTTTTTATGATTACCATTCATTAAATGTAAGCAAAGTTATGATTGTGTTGGATTACAATTTTTAAATAGGCTAAGTTTTTTTCTGTTTTATTTAAGAATATTGCTTGATAGGCTGAGCATTATTTTGCTACACAATGACATGGGAAAATTTCTAACCAGAATAATTCAGTTATATACATTATCAAAAATACTGTAGGCCTATGACATCATTTAAAAAATGTGGGAAGCTATGTTGCCATTAGAGTGGATATTAAAAAACAGGAGGTAAGTGAAACAAAATAATCTAATTGAACTCAATAACAAGTGGGAATAAAGAATATTGTGGCGAGGTCGTCGTAATTGTCAACCTTTATCTAGAGATAGAAGAAAATACTGATCTTAGGTGTCAACTTGAGTCAAGTTTAGCTTAGTTAAATAATATAATACATGAAATCAATAAATTAAAATGGGCCATGTTCTAAATTGACAGTCCTCGCCTTATTCACTTCCAAAACCATTAATAGATGGAGTTATAAAATGGTTTCTAAGATTGTTAATGGGTAGTCGCAAGGAACATTAACCATATGAATAACCTAATATAGTCTTTACTAAGGCTCTTTGTAAGGATCCTCAAGAGTGTTCCAATGGTCATATAGTCACTGACAGCAATAGTGGTTTGATTATATCCAATGAAATTTGTATTATGAGAAGTAAATAAATCTGATTGAACTCCTAACAGAGCTGTAGAGAGGTGGAAGGAGATGAAAAGAGTGTTTTGGAAGTTTAAGCCCCCACCCCCTATTTCCCCAAAAGTATTATCAATAATTTATTTTTGTATCATTCTGAATGCCTAGACTAATAACTAGGCCTAATAGCAGTGTTAAAAAAACCTGCTTCGGTGGCTCCATGATCTAAGGCATCACTCTCGTGTTGGACTAGATTGCCAATAACTAGGAGATTGGGGTTTGAATTCTGGTCGGGTGTACTGAGGGTGGTTTTATTAAAATGGTTTTCCACTATCCCTCCAAGCAAATGTGAGTACACTTCCTCTGAATTAAATCATCCTCATTCCTAACTCATTAGTGTAATGAGTACATATGCATATATAATCTAAACAGGTAGTAAGACAGAGTGCTAAAAAAAGTATATAAATTCATAGCTACAGCCTCAATTATTTTAAAAATCCTTTAAATTACTTGAAAATTAATTAGATATTAAAAAAAAAAAGTCTTGCCCTTTCTTGTCGGGGAACTTGACAACACACAAACTATAGGCCTGAACCCCTCCACCGCTCCCACCCCGCCAAAAGAGTGTGTGTGTTAAGGCCCTAGTTTCTATTACCCAAACATTCCATCAACTCATGGCCATAAATTTGAATTGATAAAACAAAAACTTGTATTGTGTGGGTCAATTTACATATTTTTAACATAGAGCAGGTAATGAGATTAGGGAATTTTGTGCAAGGCACAACAGGGTTACTACTTTAGGATGTAAAGCGTATTCAAGTTATTTTGTTTTGATCACCTTGGCTTGCAGTCTGCTGACTAATGCTGCCTGGTGTTGCTGAGCAGTACGGTAAGTTTCCAGCCGTCTCTTGTAGTTGGCTGCTTCATCTTCTAGGCGGCGGCGCAGGTCCTGGTTCTGACGGACAAGCATCTCAGGGGCCGAGGATTCCTCTAGACCCCCGGGATCCATCTACACAGGGAACAGACTATTTTGACATTTGAGGTGAAAGGTGAAGTATACCCAGAACAGACTATACCGTCATTTGGAGAGAAGCATACATGTATACAGTGCCGTAACTACGATACGACCCCACAGTAATTTGCGCTTGAGGGGGCCCCCAACCACTGAAGACACAAAAGGTTAATTTATTATATTCGTCACAGCTCAAGAGCCGTTTCCAAAGCATGAAGACTATTGTAGAAACATAGAAATAATAATATTAGCACCGTGTCTTACTACCTGTTTGGGTTATATGCTTTAAATACTAATTACACTAATGGATTAGGAATTGGGAAGGTCAAATTAGAGGAAGTGACCCCGCATTTCCGTGGAGGGAGAGTGGAAAACCATTTAGGAGAAACCACCCCCAGTAGAGAAAAGTCACAAATAGGCTGCGTGTGGAAGCTCATCATCATCATCATCATTATTATTATTATAAGAAGCCTTAGAACCACCATTTTTATCAAAGTTGACAGAAACAGAAGATTTTTCCAAGAAAATTTCTGAAGATATCTCCTTTATTTCCATCTCAAGTGCTTTCTGTTAGAATATTGTTTAAAGACAAGCTTGAAAAAATGAAGACTGTTAAACAATTGGTTGATTTGATAATAATCAACAATGCTTCGTTATCTCCAAGCTGGATCCTGATGTATGCACAGCATGTTTCATGTATTTAATAGTTCCAGTGACTGTAACCAAGGCAGAACAATCATTCTCAAAATTGAAGGTGATCAAAAACTATCTGCAAAGCTCAATGGGACAGGAATGACTACATGGTCTGGCTTTGCTGTCCATCGAAAATGAAAGAGCTCAAAAAATAATTTTAGAAAGACAATAGATAATTTTGCAATTTGCATCAGTAAAAAGAAGGAAGAAAAGGTTCAAAATTCACTGTAATTCATGAAGGTATTTACCTATATTATATTTGTTCTATGCACTGAGAAAAATAGGTCTTTAGAACATTAATATCGTTATTTAGATTATCTGTGATCTTAAATTTAAATCACTCTAGTCTAGATTGTAATCATATTTTAACAATCCAGGTCATAGGCTAAACTTTATGATCTAGATTGTCAGTTTTAGGATCTATATCATAAAATCAACAATCTACTAATTAGCTATCTAGATTGTACAATCCGGATTGTAGATTTAACAATACTTTTTCTCAGTGTACGAAACCAGTATTTAAGGTACTGCTGAGTGCTACCCCTATACAAAATATTTTCTTATAGATCTGCCCTGAGGCCCCAGAGGACTATGTTACCACACTGCATGTATAGGCCTACACAGAACAGACTACAACAGGATTGGGGAACCTTTTTCGTTGAAAGGCATGCCACTACACAATTTGCTCATAAGGTTGCACACTCCATGTAAACTTACAGTAAATTTGGTCCAAATCAGCTTATAAAGATGTACACTACCCAAATATAAGTTAATGTATTTTTAGGAACCCCTAAAGGAACACATTTTGTAGGTAAACTTTAATTTTCCTTTTCGTTCGACAAGGACCAATTTAATTTTTTTATTAATATTATATTCAGAGGTGTACACTTTTTTAACATTTGACTGGAACATTTTTTTTTTCCTCGAGTTTGTTCTTCATGGATCTTTGTTATTTAAAAAAAAAATCTAACTGTAGATATCTATTGCACAATCATACTAAAAAAAGATCAGCATGTAATAAGGATTATATTTAATGTAATAGGAAATTACTCAGGAATAGAATTCTACAAACTGAACATCTCAACATTTAACCAAACACTTAATTTTATTATATTGTAGGAATACAATTTGAGTTAGAAAAGGTATAATTTATTATGATGAAGCGACATAATTGAAAATTAATAATATACGAAAAGGCTTGACTAAATATCTCTCAAAAGTCTACATGTGGCCTAAAAGCTATCCCTGAACTATCATCGTTTAGGGTTAATGATGGGGTGTACAAGGAACAGAGTATACTATCATTTTCTGTGAAGGGTATTGTTTTAAGTGCGGTGAAATAGAGTTGAAAACATATTGTTATGGTGGCCAATATTTTGATATTAGTTCTTATGTAAAATTAATAAATAACAATAAAATTAAAATAACCGAGAAGATAGATCCCAGCAATGCCATTACACAATTTTCATAATGTTTCAGGAAAAAAAATCAATCTCAATGAATAAATACTTTTATTTTAATTCATTGTTTATTTTAGTCGGCTTGTTGATGATTGTGATTTGACGCTTTCTCGAAAGTCGAAACAATTCTTGATCTATATAATATTCGAATTGATTTGTAAATACAGTATGGTTAAACAGTAAAGACCAAAATATATCCTTTTTTAATGATAAGGTAAATAAATCGATGTTTTCGAACCTGATATTGGTCTACTAAGAAAGAGGTCTATTAAGGAGTCTTTTAGTTGGCCTGAAAAAAATAATAGTTAGTTCTATGCAGACCCAGTAGGTTCGTAGCGCAATAAATTGCACTAAGTATATTTTGGTTCAACCAATTAATAAAATAGAGGATATTACTAGATATTTCTTACATTAACCATTTTTAACCTGGTGACACTTAGAATAACTTAGATGAACACTTCAAGGTTATTCTAATGACCAGCCAGGTGTTGTGATCCTAGCGGTGGGATTAGAAGAGCTAGAGCCAATTACAAATTGGATGAATTTAGGCCTAGCGTGTTTATCTTCTAAGTTAATTAACTAAATCAATAAGAGTATTACAAAAAATATATTTGCAGCTGAAGTGTTCAGTGGGCAATACTGGGAAGGACCTTCAGGAGATAGATGATCTGTGACAAACGTAAATTAAAAACAGTGTCAAACGTTTAGGCGTACTAACAAAATGTACTACAATTAACAAGTGCTAGAATAAATTAGGAATTAATCTAAACAAAGTGTGCACTATTATATTCTGCACAAGTATGATTCAGAGTATTACATTGGCGCTGTAGCCTTAAGTATTTGTCAAATTATTTTGTTACTGGCCATTCTAAAGTAATCATGTCAGCTTATATTGGTCAAATTACGAAATTTAATCCACTTTTTGATTAATGGGAAGTGTTTGAGCGCAAGTTGCAATAGTTTTTAGAGTTAATGAAGTGGTGGATGCAAAAAAACAAAAATAGGTCTTGCTAAGTTTATTACATCAGGTCGCGTACAAATTATTAATAGGATTATGTATTCCCAACCAACCTGAAGACTTATAAGGAGATTTAAATGTTACTGTCATCTCATTATGCACCGAAAATATCCGTATTCAAGGAAATATATCTATTTTATCAGACATCCAAATCTGAGGGGAGAGTATTGCAGATTGGTCTGCTAGAGTCCAGCATTTAGCAGAAACTTTTAGTTTTGGGACCAATTTGGAGTTCAATATCATAGACAAATTTGTGATGGGCTTAGCAAACGGGAAAAGAAAAGAAAAATTGTTCACTGAGGATCCAATGACCTTTACGTTTTCAAAAGCTAAAGATTTTGCAGAACAAGTTGTGGTAAACATTGAATTGTTTTCCAGTATTGGTGGGGTCAAAATAAAGGAGGAATCAGAAATATTTAGGGTGATAGAATCAAGAGCTCAAGGAACCTCACAAAAACTACCAGTCCGGCCTCCTTGCAATGTATGTGGCTATAATAACCATGTAATTAATGTTGTCGATTCAGATATTGTATCTGTAATCTCTGTGTAAGTAAAGGTCACCTAAAGAAAGTGTTTAGAGCTTCTAATGCAGCTTCTAAGTACATGATAACTACATCTGGTGAACATTCTCAATTCCAACTTTTCAACATGATCGTGGAGAATCAAGGAACATCTCCGGTGCTGGCAACTGTTAAATTTCAAAATAAATATTTCTTTGGGGGAATAGATTCAGGAGCAAACTTCAGTGCTATGGCTGAATCTATGTATATGGAAAGTTTTTCTGAAAAGCCTTTGAGACAAACAAATCATACTTTTCGAAATTATTCCCAGCATGTAATGAAACCTCCGGGCCATTGTTTTATAGAGGTGACATACAAACAGAAAACGAGTGTAATAGGATTCCACGTGGTGCCAGAAGGGGCGGGGCCTTTGTTTTTAGGTAGGGACTTCATGAAGACTTAAGTGTGTGAAATACATCATACGACATCTGAAGATGAGTATTTGTCAACCTTGCGGAAGATGTATCCTACAGTTTTTACTGAAGTGTTGGCTACTTTTAACAAAGGGAAATTTAATTTGAAATTAAATTATGGAGCAGTGCCAGCATTCTGTAAATATAGGTTCATTCCTTTTGCATTAAAACCTAAAGTGGCGGCTGAATTAATTCGCTTACAGGAAATAGGAGTGATTTCCCCAGCAAATACAGTAGATGGGGAACGCCAATTGTTCCTATTGCTAAGCCGGATGGTTCTGTCAGAATCTGCGGTGATTTTAAAGTGACATTAAATCCATTTTTTTAGGTAGACCACCACCCGCTATCTAGGTTGGAATGAAGTTTTTCAAACAATGCAAGGCAGTATGTTCTTTTCAAAATTGGATTTACAGAGTGCATATCAACCAGTATCACTAGATGATAGTTCCAGAGAGATGGTCACAATCAGCACACACAAAGGGCTGTACTCGTACAACCGCATTCCGTTTGGAATATCACCAGCACCCCAGTTATTTCAGAGAATTATTGAAGGCGTATTAGCAGGAGTGGAAGGAATTGCAGTATGGCAGGATGATATTATTGTTGGGGGCAAAACAAAAGAGGAATATGATAAGAGATTGTTTGATGTATTTTCAAGGCTTAAGGAAAATGGGTTAACTCTTAACGTCAATAAGTGCTCATTCATGCAAGAATCCATTAAATATCTTAAATACATTATAAGTGAAAAGGGCCTAATGTTGGATAAGAAATTGATCGAACCAATTTTGGAGGTTGAACCACCAGTAAACGTCACCCAAGTCAAATCCTTCCTTGGGATGGTGGAATATTATAGAAGGTTTCTTCAATACACGTCAACTACACTAAGCCCCTTATACAGTCTGTTGAAGAAGTGATCCGAGTGGAACTGAACCTTTAAGTGTTCTCAAGCATTTGAACAAATTAAGGTACAACTAACCTCGGCTCCAATATTGGCTCATTATGACCCAACGCAAGAGTTGATATTTACAACAGATACCAGCCCATTGGGAGTCTCTGGGGTTCTGAATCGACTATGTGAAAATGGAACAATACGTCCGGTTGCATGTGCCTCTCGCACGCTGACAAAGACAGAACGTAGATATCTCCAAATACACAGGAAAGCATTAGGATTGATTTTTGGAGTGCAAAAGTTTGCGCAATATTTGTATATGCGGAAATTTAGGCTTGAAACAGATCACAAGCCACTGGTCACTATTTTTTGGCTAAAGAAAGGAATACCAATTCTTTCCACAAATCGCCTCCAAAACTATGCGCATTTCCTATCAAATTTTTACTACCAGATACAGTTTGTGTACACCCATAGGAATTGTGCTGATTACTTGTCTCGTGCAGTCCAGCCGTTAGATTTGGAACATGAAAGTGCTCTTTTTCATCACTCCCAGAGTTTCTGGGAGGTACTCTGTAACCTGAACATAAAACTAGTAGTCTTACAGAGCAGAACAGATCCAGTGCTAAGCAAGCTGGTGAAGTGCATTGTTAATGGTTGGCCAGCAGCAGCTAAGGAGCCACTATCCCAGTTCAAGTCAATACAAGATGAACTAAATGTCTAAGGAGGGTGCATTTTTCGAGGAAGCCGAGTGGTCGTACCGTCTTCTCTTCGAGATAGAATTCTGAGGGAGCTACATTTTGGGCACTTAGGAGTGTTCAAGACTAAGCTATCAGCTAAGTATTACTTCTGGTGGCCCCGCATGAACAAGGACATCGAGAACTACGTCTTGGGATGCTACACATGTCGGGTAGTTCAACAATCACCTCAGAAAAGTCGTCTAATTCCATAGAAGTATTCGGCAACACCATGGAGTCGAATCTACATTGACTTCCTTGGACCTATAAATGGAATTAGTTATTTACTTGTTGTTGATGCTCACAGTAAATGGCTTGAGGTATGCTCAATGAAGTCAACTACTTCCGTGGCAACAATTTGTGCCCTTGCTACAATTTTTCTCGTTTTGGAGATCCAGAGGTTCTAATATCCGATAATGGCAGTCAACTAATAAGATTTACAGAATTCACTGAATTTTGTTCAAGAAACGGCATAGAATGTAGGGCTGGGGCCCCACACTATCCTGCAACCATTGGGCAAGCCGAAAACGGAGTGTGTCAAATAAAACAATTCTTACGCAAAACTAAATTTTAAGGAGTCAATTTATCCACGGTAATTAAGGAATTTCTACTAGCCTACCGAAACACTCCACACATCACAACTAGAGTAACCCCAGTAGAGCTTATGTTAGGTGGGACTCTGCGCACTAGTTTGGATATATTCAACAATAGGGTTAAGAATGTGGACAACAAAGAACTACTACTAACTTAAGTCCAAAGCAAAGTGAGTGTTCAGCAAGAGAGGCAAATAAAAACCTCGGGTAAAAGGCAGTGTCATTTCAAGAAAGGGGAGAAAGTTTTAATGAAACAGTTCAACAAAAATAAAACTATATGGATTGAAGCGGAAGTGCATAAAGTGCTAAGGAAATGCTTATATTTACTGTGTGCGAATGGAAACATTGTAAAGAGACATTTTAATAAACTAACACCTTCCAGATTATCAAATAAAAGGAGAAGCATTGGGGATGTGTCTCCCAGCCATTCCGTCTTGCCCGGGCGATTGGAGGCTGTGAATGGTTGGACCCTGCTCCCTGGTGGTAGTGAGAACGGCAGTACCCTACCACCTACTGTCGATGAAGAGGCAAGATCTGGAGACATTTGAAGGACCCCAGAAACTTCGCCAGACTCAAACGAGTGCAGGCCCATCCTATCAAGGTCACCTCTAGGGAGCAGAACGAGGAAATCCTTCAAGGGCACGTTCAGCCGTAAAGGAAGAAGCAGCCTCCGAGAAGGCTCACATATTCGCCTTTTTGACGGGTAAGAGGGATAGTGAAGGGTTCAGTTGGCAACACTGGGAAGGACCTTCATGATATGGATGATCCGTGACGAACGTAAATTAAAAACAGTGTCAAACTTTGAGGCGTACTAACACAATGCACTACAATTAACAAGTGCTAGATTCAGAAGCGGATTTACACTATAGGCCCACTAGGCACGGGCCTAGGGGCAGCGGCTTTAAAGGCCGGCACATTTCATATTTTGTTTTTAATAATTATGTTTATGGCGTGTACATGCCTGATTTTCTTTCGTAGAAATCTTTTCTCGAATACAAACTTCCGCCCCTCCTCCCCCATCTCTTTCCTCCGAAACTTCCTAAAACCCTTGAAAAATGGGGGGGGGGGGGGTGTAATTATAATTGTGCCTAGGGGTGCAAAAATATTTAATCCACTACTGGCTAGATTAGATTAAGAATTAATTTAAACAAAGTGTGCACTATTATATGCTGCACAAGTATGATTTGGAATCCAATAAAAAAAATCTATACGTATGTATGTTCTATGTAATAAGTTACATATTTAGTGTTATGGCACTGTATTTTGTATAGGTTACCAAACATACTTAATAAAATATGTATTTACTGATCTTATTTGTATGTTTCTTAGGAACTCTAAATATTTGGCTTTTCCCAATGCACTGTACCTAGAAACGTAGCTCTTTCACTAATCGTTTAGAAACTCGGTGTATATATACAATTAGTTTTACATTTTCTAGCGAGTTCCCATACCTCGCCTCGTGTTCAGACAGTTGGTTAATTTCTTCAGTACACTTAAAGCTATGAAACAATTTATACAAAACTTTGTACAATTAAAAAGGTTTCAGAATTAATATTTCATACCACAAACATTCGGCAACTCCCATCAAAGTCAGGTAGTCGTTTTCCCCACCATGTCTATAATCTAAATTGATATGAATCTAAATGTAATACAAATACTAGTGGTACCAAGTAAAAGGATATCAAAAAGAAAATATAATTTTGTATCTAGCATCAAGTTCAACAGTTTACCCACCATGCATACAATCATACCAATTGTTACAACATTTAGTAGGCTACACAAATAAGAGTTCCAGGCGGAATATCTTGACATTAAGGGCAATCAGTGAGTTGTATTTTTTACGGGCACAGCTATAAAAATAATTTATATTAGCAGTTATTTTAACAGTAGACTTTGCTTCCTCAATTCATAAAATACTTGGTAAGTCAAGAATTGTGTCATATTGTTCTTTTCGTTAATACAGTCCTGATATTTTCTCTTAGGATTTAATTAAAATATTTCCTATATTTCTCCTTGGATTTGAAGTAGACATTTTCTTTTGTATTAACTTATACAGAAAACAAATTAGCACTATATTTAATAGAACATTATATTCGAAGGGAATAGCCATTGTTAGCGTGGCTTAAGACGTCAGTTTCCCAATATAATACGCCAAACTTTTTTTAAACACCCGAGTATTCGAGCGATTGCTTGAAATTACAAATGCAAATCACTTGAGCTTAGCTATTAGTGGAAAAACCTTTTTAAGTGGCCACCATATTAAAATAGATAGCCAGACTGAAAAATTGTGTGTATAAGTTGTTCGGCCTAGCTTCAAAGAATGTCGTTAAATTTTTTATTAAAATTGGTCCACGCACTTGAAAGCTATTACGTAACAAAGAGACAGACAGAAAAATGCCAAATGGGAGTTTTAATACCAAATTGTGACCGTTAATTCATCACTGTTAAAAGGTAGTGCACCTACTTAAAACATTTTTACATGCCAGGAATTGAAACTGGGACGCTTAGGTTAATAGCCAGACAGGCTACTTACTAAGCTAAGACGTCAAACTACATAGTGTTTGCAATTTAACGACTATTCCACTGTAGCGAAGAAAGTGGATGCTTCAAAAATAATTTACAACCTCAAAATTAGCTCTAATTCTCACATAAATAGAGTTTGGCTAGCCCAAAATGTTGATAAATGATGTAAATATGTTTGCCGTCACAAACTTATATAACAGGGAAAAGTTAGTACCTTACAGTATTTTGTAATAGAAATGTTGATGAACTAAAGCTTGTATTTGAATAGTAAAGACAAGCATTTTTATTCTATTTGGTTGTGAAAATGTATTGGAGTCCTACAATATTCTTCATCAAATAAATTTAAAATTAAAATATATTTTCTTTTAAAGTTAATACAAAGTAATACTAATAAATTAACAATTATAAACAATCGCATTGAAATAATTGTTTAACAAAAACGTTAGAACTAAATGACAGTGGGTAAAATAATCGTCTTATTAGACTATTCCAGTTTATTATTTCTTTCATTAAAAGCTAAATAAAAATTGAGATATTTTCTGTCTTTCATAATGTGACAAAATATAGCAATTATTTTTTTTACAAACATGATCAATATTTTATCTTGACGTAGTATATTATTAACTAGCTTTAACATAAACATTAATATTAACTAAATAGCCTATAATAAATAAGTTTGGTCAAACGTAATTTTCTCGCACTGTAGTCAATTTGTACGCAAATCACCAAGTACATATAAATCAATTATGCCGATTGCTATTTATAAGAGTATTTCTATACGAATTTGTTTAATTCACTGTTATTAATATTAGGGGTTTAAAGTAATTCAACACTTTCGGTGTTATAATTATTATATATACGAAAAAGGACATTCTAGTTTATATATCTAGGTCAAATGCTTTTGTAACTTAGAACACTAAAAATCACCTAAATCAGCCAAATTCATAAAGAAGAACACAATATAAAATCTAAATTAAAAATTGGAGCATATTTTAAAAAATGTGTGTCCAAGTTATCCAACATTTTGAATTGAGTTATATTTTATTGTGTTCAAAAGTTAATTTAAAGTAGGTATGTACTTACAAAAAAAATAATAACAACTATCCAAATTTTAGAAGAGGAGCGACACTATTTTTTTGTGAACAAAGACTCAAAGTTAAGGCGAAATTTTGAAAAAAATAGTTATTTTAAATATATTTCAAGTAAACTCAGTTTTTTCATCCAGCTTCCATAGAAAATAATAAATATTTGATTACTTTGTTTATGTAGCTTGTATTGACTGCGTCAAGTGTATCTACATTTTGAAAAATATTCTCGAACAAAATTAGTACTAATCTTAATGACACTTATATAAGAAAATCTCCCTTTTTTAATGAGTCCAAAAAATTATATCTATTTTACGAACCTCTGGCCTTGTCCTGGGTGTAGCTCGAACAAAGGGAGGTCGTCTTCTATCCATGTACTCGTATGTCAGAAACTTTCCTTCCTCGGAGTTTCCTGGAAACAGAAAGAAAAAATTATCTGAGAAACATGTCTGAAAACTATAGATAACAGATAGTGTTTGAGAGAAAATATATTTATGGTATCCCTTCAGCATTTTCGCTCTTACCCGAATCGTGTTGTTTTAATTATTTTTTTACTAAGTTGTAACGCACAATAAAAATTCCTCTGAATATATTCATAAGATATTAATTTTGTAATATATGCCAGTGTACACTCCGTTCGTCCTTAAAGTTAGCAGTATTATCTTAACGGATTTGACCATGGCCCTAACTTATTTGCTGAATAATAGTGAACCATGCAAGGTAAGCTTCCTACTTTTCGGGGTAAATGAAGAGTACAACGTATCTTGTGTCTTTTAAGTTGTAAAGCTTGTTTATGTTTCACTGTACGTTAAAAAAAACTGAATGATTTTTATTTGCATATATAATTATCTCCTCTATATTTATACTTGTCTGGTATCCTGAGTCGTGTCACCATTGGTTTATTGATCTGGTCATTATAACCACCTCTCTCATTCATGACCTCTGATTGACTTTTAACTTGTAAACTACCTCCTGGTGTGTCCTCCTTGTTTAATATTTTTATTCAGCCCATTTGAGATCACCAATTTAATAGTCTTCCCTCCCTTCAGCCATAGCAAGTTATACTTTTATATTATATCCATGCCAGCCCAAAGAATTTGGTGCTATAGGTAGCTCCTCATGTTCTAATAATTTAACTTCACTCCATTGAGATTATCAATATAACAGCCTCTCATTACCTCCTACCTTTTTATTTTCTCCTTTTCTAGTATTTATATTTCATTTAGTTTGTAAATATATCAATATAATAATAGCTTCTTAAACGTACAATACAACCCGAACCATTAATAAGGCACAGTGACAAAAACAGCTTCCCACTACCTCTTGCCATGCCATGTTCTTCTTGTCTAGTATTTATATATTAATTAATTTAGAATGTAAGAATAACCGTCCCCCACTGCCTCCTACCACGCCCTGTTACCCTTGTCTAGTATTTATATACCAGTTAATTGTGTTGATATTACAACCTCGTGTTTCTTCCTGCAGTGTTATGTTCTCAATATCTAGTATTAAATTCTAGCTCATTGAGATTATCAATTCACCTATTCATTAACACTTATCACGTCAAGTTCTTTTTCACCCATTTTTTATATTCTAGCCCATTGATACTGTTAACATTGCAATCTCCCACTATCTCCTGTCATGAAAACTTATTTTTGTTTAGTATTTCTATTTCAAGTCTCTTGAAATTGTCAATATAACAATCCCTCGCTATTTCATGATTATCATTTTCTCCCTGCCTTGTACTTATATTCCAGCACGTTTATATTTTCAATATAACAGCCTCCCGCTACCTCCTGTCATGTCATGTTCTCAAGTTGTTTGTTTACCTGTTCCGAGGCGGTGGTGGTGTATCAGTGACGGTTCTCCCCATTGTCCCGTTCAGGAGCTACTGGTTTCTCTCTTCCTGTGTAACTGGTAAAGTTTCGCAGGCACCTCATGGTACAATCAATACCTTTTCTACCTTCACCTTCACACCCCTGCTTCCCCTACAACGCCTTTCACCCGCTCAGCAAAAGCACGGCCAGCCGACACCAAGGTTTCCAGGGAAATATTTCACCGTCTTTTAATTGGAGTGATTTTTATTACGAGTTTTCCCGACACGGAAGGGTCATTCGCACCTGATATAGTTTAATAGGGGATAAAGTGGGTTCCAGATCAAGGTATGAAGATAAAAAGTGGAAATTACATTTTGACTTTAATAATCTTTTCGAAAGTTTTTGAAGCAGCTAAGGCAGAGCTCGTTTGAGATTGATATTCAATAACCATCTACTTTATATTAACTTAACTTTTCGACCTTTTCTTATATAACGACATACTTTCGTAGTTGCAAGATTATGGTGAATACCTTCTGATAATATTGACCTTCAAACCACTCGTATACTGCTTGACAAATCTTTCCTTACACTTTATGACCGAGATTAAAAGAATTACCACTCATAGTCCATTAAATGTGAGTTATAAACCCTTATAATATCTTAAATATATCATAGAGACTTTCATAAAGCCCTTAAAGAAGCTCACATATCTCTTGGAGGCGTCTCATAAAAGTTTCATAAACCCAAAACAATCTTTTAGAGACTATCGCTAAGCAATACTCAAATAATAATTTGTAGATGACTGGAAACCTCTATAAATTTAAATACCATTAAATACCCCTGAGAGTGCTTAGAAGTATCCATTTAAGTCCTGTATACTATTTTAGACCCTCAAGAAACCCCTGAAGGGCATTTTAATATCGTCAGATATCCCTAAACACCCTCTTAGAGCCTTTGGATAGGCAAAACGCCATAAGATAGAACAACGCGTAGTTCTTTTAGCACTCCAGTTTGGCAGATAATATCCAACTGTATCCAGGCGCTCTATAACTTGTTTTATTTAGTAACGCCGTGAGGAAAGAACAATAGGCAGTTCTTTTAACACTCCTGTGTAGCGGGTAGAGTGCAAGAGTATTCAGGGGCTAACAGACAGCGGTCGTTCGCTCGGTAATGGCTCGATTGTGTTCCAATATCATGGAGCTTCATCTAACATAATTATTTATTGTAAATACGTTAGATAGAACAACAGTGCGTTATTTTAACACTCCTGTGTAGCGGGTAGAGTGCAAGAGTATTCAGGTACTGTATAACATAATGATGTATTATAAAGCCGTTAGAAAAAACAACATACAATTATTCTAACACTCGTATGTAACGGGTTGTGTCCACCAATACACAGACACTATACAACATGTTTATATCTTGTAACTCCCTTGTTATATGAATGGTGAATCATCGCTTGTGTCAGCACAAGACCTATGAGTTTAAACAAAAAATCAGGAGAAATGCTAACGTATCTAGAATATTGAGTTAAATGGTCCAAGCTAGAATTGAACTACAATTAAGATAGAGAACCAAGAGCGGTTTCATACCATTATCTTCAAATATTTCCCAATTATCGATCGTTATTCTGTTCGCGGATTAATTTGCTCAATCGAATCTGATACTTGCTCCTTATTTATACCTTCAGCTGCAAACCTACATAAAATGTTCTTTACTTCAGGGAATTATATTCATTCAACTACTTGGATATTAGTAGGAATACTGATTACTAAATATTTTAATAACCGTGCCTTACTACCTATTGAGGTTGAGGTATGATAGTTACTCTAGTGCAGTAAAGATGAGGAAGGAATAATTTTAGAGTTACCCACATTTACTCAGGAGGACGGTGGGAAACCATTTAGGAAAAACCACTTGCAGTAGACCTAACCAGGATTCGAATCTTGATCTACCCATCATCAGCAGTTTAGTATAACACAAGAGTGACTAACGCCTTAGACCATTCGGATGACTACTGCTATTGAGGCTATAAAAGGATCACTGTTGGCATACTGGTTGATTTAGAGTGTCCAAGGATCACTGTTGGAATAGTGGTTGACTGAGGGTGTCCAGGGATCACTGTTGGCATACTGGTTGACTGAGGGTGTCCAGGAATCACTGTTGGAATACTGGTTGAATGGGGGTGTCTAGGGATCACTGTTGGCATACTGGTTGACTGAGAGTGTCCAGGGATCACTGTTGGAATACTGGTTGATTTAGAGTGTCCAGGGATCACTGTTGGCATACTGGTTGACTGAGAGTGTCCAAGGATCACTGTTGGTATACTGGTTGACTGAGAGTGTCCAAGGATCACTGTTGGCATAATGATTGACTGGGGGTGTCCAGGGATCACTATTGGAAAATTGGTTGATTAGGGGTGTCAAGGAATCATTGTTTTCATACTTGTTGACTCTCTCAGTCCAGGGATAACTGTTGGAATACTGGTTGATTTAGAGTGTCCAAGGATCACTGTTGTTATACTGGTTGACTGAGAGTGTCCAAGGATCACTGTTGCCATACTGGTTGACTGGGTGTGTCCATGGATCATTGTTGGCATACTGGTTGACTGGGTGTGTCCATGAATCACTGTTGGCATACTGGTTGACTGAGAGTGTCCAAGGATCATTGTTGGCATACTGGTTGACTGGGTGTGTCCATGGATCATTGTTGGCATACTGGTTGACTGAGTGTCCAGGATCACTGTTGGCATACTGGTTGACTGAGAGTGTCCATGGATCACTGTTGGCATACTGGTTGACTGGTGTGTCCATGGATCATTGTTGGCATACTGGTTGACTGGAGTGTGTCCATGGATCATGTTGGCATACTGGTTGACTGGAGTGTCCAATGGATCACTGTTGGCATACTGGTTGACTGGGTGTGTCCATGTATCATTGTTGGCATACTGTTGACTAGAGTGTCCAGGATCACTGTTGCCATACTGGTTGACTGGAGTGTCCAAGGATCACTGTTGGCATACTGGTTGACTGAGAGTGTCCAAGGATCATGTTGGCATACTGGTTGACTGAGAGTTCCAAGGATCACTGATTGGATAATGGTTGACTAGGGTGTCCAGGATCATTGTTGGCATATTTGTTGACTGAGTGTCCAAGGATCATGTTGGAATACTGGTTGACTGGGTGTCCAAGGATCACTGTTGGCATACTGGTTGACTTAGAGTGATCCAAGGATCATGTTGGCATACTGGTTGACTGGAGTGTCCATGGATCATTGTTGGCATACTGGTTGACTGAGGAGTGTCAGGGATCACTGTTGGCATACTGGTTGACTGGGTGTGTCCAGGATCACTGTTGGATACTGGTTGACTGAGAGTGTCCAGGATCATTGTTGGCATACTGGTTGACTGGGTGTGTCCATGGATCATGTTGGCATACTGGTTGACTGGGTGTCATGGATCACTGTTGGCATACTGTTGACTGGGTGTCCAAGGATCACTGTTGGCATACTGGTTGACTGGGTGTGTCTAGGATCATTGTTGGCATACTGGTTGACTGGGGTGTCCATGGGATCATGTTTGCATACTGTTGACTGGGTGTGTCCATGGATCATGTTGGCATATTGGTTGACTGAGGTGTCCATAGGATCACTGTTGGCATACTGGTTGACTGGGTGTGTCCATGGATCATTGTTGGCATACTGGTTGACTGAGAGTGTCCAGGATCACTGTTGGCATACTGGTTGACTGGGTGTGTCCATGGATCACTGTTTGGCAATACTTGTTGACTGAGAGTGTCCAAGGATCACTGTTGGCATACTGGTTGACTGGGTGTGTCTAGGATCACTGTTGGCATACTTGTTGATGAGGTGTCCATGGATCACTTGTTGGATACTGGTTGACTGGGTGTCCAGGATCACTGTTGGCAATACTGGTTGACTGGGTGTCCATGGATCATTGTTGGCATACTGAATTGACTGAGAGTGTCCAAGGATCATTGTTGGAATACTGGTTGACTAGGTGTGTCCATGGATCATGTTTCATACTGGTTGACTGGAGTGTCCATGGATCATTGTTGCATACTTATTGACTGAGAGTGTCCAGGATCATTGTTTTAATACTGTTGACTGAGGTGTCAGGGATCACTGTTGGCATACTGTTGACTGAGAGTGTCCAGGGATCACTGTTGGAATACTGGTTGATTGGAGTGTCCAGGAATCACTGTTGAAATACTGGTTGACTTGGTGTGTCCAGGATCATGTTTCATACTTGTTGATTAGAGTGTCCATGGATCACTGTTGGATACTGTTGACTGGGTGTCCAGGATCACTGTTGGAATACTGGTTGACTGAGGGTGTCCAAGGAATCACTGTTGGCATACTGGTTGACTGGGTGTGCCCAGGATCACTGTTGGCATACTGTTGACTGAGGTGTCCATGGATTACTTGTTTTCATACTTGTTGACTGAGTGTGTCCTAGGATCACTGTTGGCAATACTTGTTGACTGAGGTGTCCAGGAACATTTTAGCATACTGGTTGACTGGGGGTTTCCAGTGTACTAGTTTTGGATCACTTGTTGACTGAGGATTTCCAAGGGATACAAATTATAATTTGTTCAAAAGTGCTAAGTGAATCAAAAGATAGTCTTTAATTTGACAATAATATCTTTTAGTCCCGTATACAGAATATCTTTTAAAAACGTCAAGCTTTTAATTTATATTTTTTTTACATGTAAAAATAGCTAGTAAGTGTTGTGTTGCTTGATGTAGAACTATGATTCGCAAAAGTAGAAATATATAAATACTATTTTCTTTTCCCAAGGAGCACCATTGCCGTCAAAAGTGAATACACGCAATTCAAAGGGATGATTTTGTACTCGGAAAATTCAGCTTCTATTTGTATAGATAATTTTTTTGAGCAATTTATAATCCGATAAGTTTGTGCTACAAGAGATGACGGATCTGTTTTAATAGTGCCTGGAAAAATTCCCAAGCTAACCAATGATGCCTATCCGTCAATTTTTCCTAATCATTCCTCGTATTTCACCTCAGAGCCTCTAACAAAACGAAAATCACCTGAAAAACGAAGAGAAGATTCGGCTTGCCGAGACCAGATTATTTTAAATAAATGGGTTCAAGATGATGTTATTAAAGATTATCAGGATTTCAAAGTTAAAATCAGCTCAATAAATACAGATCACTTAACAAAAATAGAGTCTGAAAATAGTATTATTCTCAAGAAAATTGATACTAGTTGTGAAATTCATAAAATTATAGTTCATTAAAAATAAAATAAAATAATCTGATTGTTGAAATTTCATACAATAGTGTGATCATACCAAATTTAAAATTTAAATGGGTTTTGGGACCAGAAATGTCAATTAACAAGTGGTCCAAACTAGAATGTTTGTTGAGTCATCTAGGTTCATACCACGGCCGTCTACAGTTACTTGGCATTGACTTGGCAACGTCGCAAGAACTCCAACTAGTGGTCCTACCAGAGTCAAGTAGCGAGCGCACAGCCTTCACTGACATATTAAGGCGATTGTTAGTATTTGGTGTCTAGTTCAACCATTGTTTGTATTTTTTGAGAAATAATTTACCTTGATTATTAAGTCGTATATCTGTATATACATTACAAAGATTACTATCATGCACAAGTTTTAATTTAATATATAAAGCTTGCACGTGGAATATATCCTTCTTGAAAAACTTCTATTTTACATTTACTCACAGTATTTTTACATGATCAACTTAAGTCCATCAATTAACACAAACATTGTAATGTTTGTTTCATTAAAAATCACAACACATAATGGTCTTTCAAACTTAATACTGACTGTACGACGTTACAAAAACAAATGAGAAGTCACTGAAGAGTTGCAAATTTTCGCATTTTGTGTGTGAATTTCGATACTAAAATGACTTAATTTTTATGTTAAGTGTAAGTGTTCAGCAAAATATTGGCAAATATCAGCAAAAGGGTCACTAACAAATCTTGCACGGGAGTTCTACAAACACAAATTTCATCAAGCCCATTCATATCCCTACACATAACCTTTTTAGTTAAATTTATTAGTGTAAGTTTTTGCTGATTTGTATCTAAAAACATTTGCTCATACTTATCACAAAGCAAAGCTTGCAATAAACTGTCCGTAATATTACTGGTTTTAAACGCATTACTATAACTTTCTCTTTTGTTTACTATAGTTTCAACACATGATACACAGTTGTTTTTTTATGCTTTGTGAGAAGCATATCCAGGAACTTATTCGACAGGATACATTTCAGTGATATCACTGTTCATATGTTGTAGTGGCATTGTTGTAAGATCATTAAATGAACGTTCAATGATTTCAGAGCTCACATTCTTTGAACTGTCTTGATCACAGTTCTGATGTTCATCTTTATTTTCAAATTTTGTTTTTATTTGTACATACTTGGCAGATCTAAAACCTTATAAACTTTGAGCTCCAATATTTGTTCATGCTATGCTTACTTTCATGCTACCACCTGAAGTGATATTGAACATTGTTCTAATGATTCTGTTGTTATCAGAAATAATGGCTATGACAACAAACCCGAAATCTTGTATTAGTGTAACAGCGTTCTATATTAGCTGTCCAGATTTTCTCTTTAAATTTTATAATGGAATGAGAGCCGCCACTTATTGAAATCTTCCACACGCTGAACTGATCATGAAAGTCTGTATTGTCTTAGCTGCATTATTTTTGTTTTCAGCTTGTCCACTAATAGAACCACCCTTGTAAGTAACCGATTGTTTTACATAAATTTCATCCAACTGTAAGATAACAAATTTGTCTCGCTCTGTAAAATACTTCGAAAAGGAACTTAAAAAAATGTTTGAACTGCTATTATCAACAAAAACGTTAAGTGCTGAGGCAAGTTTGCATAGGTGTTTAGGATGCAGTAAAAACAAAATGTTGTTACTCTGAATAGCTTGATAGCATGATGCAGACTGATGGATCATGAAAGAGCATGTCAACAATAATGGTGAGTATCTTCTCCTACAACAAACAACCAAACTTTTCTGCTTAAAATTCCACTTGTGCTGTATCTGGAATAAAGCTCTTCTGTGTTTAATCGAATTAGTTTCTTGATTTGGGACAAATCCCCTTTGACATTTTGAACTAGTTTCATATATGTTTGAACAGGATTTAATTCTTGTTTTTTTGGAGCAAAATTACAATAATTTACTAATATGCCTTATAGGTGAGACCATTGACGTAATTTAGTAGCAACTGTTTGTATTGACTCTGTTTTTGGCTGATTGTTAAATTTTTCAAAATAGTCGATTATGTAAAATGTGGAAGATTAAAATAAATACTACTTACACTATCTTGTTAAAATTCACAACACAATAAACTAATAACTAAAACATTTGAACTATTAGAAAACTATACGCTTTAATATACAAGTAATATACAGTATTTTGGATGAATAACTCAAATGATTCGAAAACAATGATTGTAGAAAACATTCATCGTGAGCTGTGGTGACCATGCATTTAGCTTCACTAAACTGCTTGGAGGGACCACAGCTCTGTCTCGAGCCGGACCACTTGCATTGTTGCCACATTTCCCATGCTCTGGCCTGTAACTGTAGAAGGCCGTGTTCATACACACCCGAGACCCTTTCAACTGAGGATAAGATTAATCATGCCTCAGAAACGTTAAAAAAAACCTATTGTATGTCACTGAGAAAAATTATCCATTGAACAATAAAACAAATATTTTTCAAGAGAAAATTAATTTGGCTGTTGATGAATCACCCATGTACACACCGGAAACTTTAATATGGGCCTGTTTTGTTTAATTTAGTAAACCAATGGCATATAAACAAATTAAAAACTCTAATCTTTTGACACTACCCCATCCTGACTACGACAACTACAGTCACTAAGCACGTGAAGTTCAAGAATGCCTTATATCAAATATTTGTCTGAAAATAGATGATGTTGTATTATCGTGAAAAAGTTGTAAACGTATATCTTGGCAACATTTATGTAATACCATCAATTTATTATAAAGGTGGGTCAAGAGAAGGCTTTTCTGACAATCTTAAGGAATCTACTAAAATGCAAGCGTTTATGATATCATCTTTGTTGTCAAAAAATAAGGACGTGCCAGAAGTATCTCTCTACCCGGTTAAAAATCTGACTGCAAATAAACTTTATGAACTAATTTTGTGTGTAATAAAAACATTAGTTTTATGTGGATGTCGTATTTTAACATTAATATCGGACAATAACAGAGTGAACAAGAACATTTAATAAATTATATAATGGTGGTTTGTTTCCTGGTTTCAGAAACGCGATTAAATTCTATGAAGATATTTATCTGTTGTCCAACTTAGTTAATTTGTTGAAATCTTTTAGAACCAATCGGGTATTTTAAATAAAACAAAACCATCGCTATAACATCCCCAGATTTGACTAAAGTTATTTTTGCTGACGTCAATGGAAAAGAAAAATGTTGCGGATTAAATCAAATTATTTTACGATAAAACACAGCTCTTTATTAAAGCTCTATTAAAAATAAAAATATATAAGAAATTGTTAAATTTATAGAATTAATTTCATCTTGGTGAAAATTCATGGATATAAAGCATCCAATGAA
Organism: Timema cristinae; assembly: GCA_039000515.1. Taxonomy (NCBI): domain Eukaryota; kingdom Metazoa; phylum Arthropoda; class Insecta; order Phasmatodea; family Timematidae; genus Timema; species Timema cristinae. The sequence goes on from JBCFYV010011172.1 coordinate 73,720,910, forward strand.
AGGGAAACATCTTAGAGACCTCCTATGTGATCCAATAAAAGATATAAACTGTACAACTTTGGACTTATTAGACAATTTTTCCACAGGGATTTATAATGGGGAGAATCTGACGATTCCTAACATATTTACTTCACTAAACAAACGTACAGGTAGATTAACACAGGAAACCTGCCTAACAACAAAAACCATTATTATTATTGTGACGTATCTGTTGAGTAATCCTTCATTTCCGTATGTATTATTAGAAAAATTCCAAACTGATAATTTAGAAGCAAGGTTTGGACAGTACTGACAAATGAGTGCTGTCGCAGTGTTATCCATCGATTAGACCAATTTTATAATCTGAAAGAAAATTTAAACTAACAAATTTAATCAAATTAAAATCATCAAAATCTTGGGTAGTTTGAAATTAAATCATTTCTTTCAAATTTTAACAAATACAAGAGGAAGATATTGACAGTGTAGTATGTGAGTACAATTTTGAAGAAGTTATTTTTGACTGTGACAGTGTAGAAATAAGTAAAAACAATGTAATGGCTTTGATTGACCTTGCAGAGTATGCTGCCAATAGTGTAGGTCGTCAACTGAAATGTGAAACGTGTAAACTTTTATTTTGTAACAAGTCTTTGGAAATAGAATCTTCTAGCTCAGCGAGAAGTTACTTAAAATAATAGAGAGGAGAGGTTTGAAGTGGCTGACATATTTTTTCTAACCATTACATTAAACACGTGCAAGATCATCAAGTGTTTGATATCTGACAAATATGAAAAAGATTTTATTATGGCAAAATGTCAAAGAAATATAGTATAAAACTTAGAAACAATTTAAATGACCATTTTAATGATTGTAAGTGTGAAGTTTCTGTTGATTTTATTATTAAAATATTATTAGCGTTATTTCAAATATTGTTTCAAACAATTGTTCAAAATTTAAAAAAAAGGTATTTGCTGGTTAGTCACAAAAAGAAAGCTTCAAACCTACGCATCTTCTTAAATCATTCCTAAACAATGAAATTAGAATGTTGTATCAAGGTACGAAATGAAAAATATTGATTATAAACCTTGTTTATTTTATAATTAATATAACATATTTAGGGGGTTGGTTATATATGGGTCTGATGGTACTCACGGTGCTTGTCCTAGAGGGTCCTCAGCTCCTGAGTTCGTATCCTAACTGGGTCTGATGGAACTCACGGTGCTTGTCCTAGAGGGTCCTCAACTCCTGAGTTCGTATCCTAGCTGGGTCTGATGATACTCACGGTGCTTGTCCTAGAGGGTCCTCAGCTACTGAGTTCGTATCCTAACTGGGTCTGATGGAACTCACGGTGCTTGTCCTAAAGGGTCCTCAGCTCCTGAGTTCGTATCCTAGCTGGGTCTGATGATACTCACGGTGCTTGTTCTAGAGGGTCCTCAGCTCCTGAGTTCGTATCCTAACTGGGTCTGATGGAACTCACGGTGCTTGTCCTAAAGGGTCCTCAGCTCCTGAGTTCGTATCCTAGCTGGGTCTGACGATACTCACGGTGCTTGTCCTAGAGGGTCCTCAGCTCCTGAGTTCGTATCCTAGCTGGGTCTGATGGTATGATGGTACTCACGGTGCTTATCCTAGAGGGTCCCTAGCTCCTGAGTTCGTATCCTAACTGGGTCTGATGGAACTCACGGTGCTTGTCCTAGAGGGTCCTCAACTCCTGAGTTCGTATCCTAGCTGGGTCTGATGATACTCACGGTGCTTGTCCTAGAGGGTCCTCAGCTCCTGAGTTCGTATCCTAGCTGGGTCTGATGGTACTCACGGTGCTTGTCCTAGAGGGTCCTCAGCTCCTGAGTTCGTATCCTAACTGGGTCTGATGATACTCACGGTGCTTGTCCTAGAGGGTCCTCAGCTCCTGAGTTCGTATCCTAGCTGGGTCTGATGGTATGATGGTACTCACGGTGCTTATCCTAGAGGGTCCCTAGCTCCTGAGTTCGTATCCTAACTGGGTCTGATGATACTTACGGTGCTTGTGCTAGAGGGTCCTCAACTCCTGAGTTCGTATCCTAGCTGGGTCTGATGGTATGATGGTACTCACGGTGCTTATCCTAGAGGGTCCCTAGCTCCTGAGTTCGTATCCTAACTGGGTCTGATGGAACTCACGGTACTTGTCCTAGAGGGTCCTCAACTCCTGAGTTCGTATCCTAGCTGGGTCTGATGGTACTCACGGTGCTTGTCCTAGAGGGTCCTCAACTCCTGAGTTCGTATCCTAGCTGGGTCTGATGGAACTCACGGTGCTTGTCCTAGAGGGTCCCTAGCTCCTGAGTTCGTATCCTAACTGGGTCTGATGATACTCACGGTGCTTGTCCTAGAGGGTCCCTAGCTCCTGAGTTCGTATCCTAACTGGGTCTGATGATACTCACGGTGCTTGTGCTAGAGGGTCCTCAACTCCTGAGTTCGTATCCTAGCTGGGTCTGATGGTATGATGGTACTCACGGTGCTTATCCTAGAGGGTCCCTAGCTCCTGAGTTCGTATCCTAACTGGGTCTGATGGAACTCATGGTGCTTGTCCTAGAGGGTCCTCAACTCCTGAGTTCGTATCCTAGCTGGGTCTGATGGTACTCACGGTGCTTGTCCTAGAGGGTCCTCAACTCCTGAGTTCGTATCCTAGCTGGGTCTGATGGAACTCACGGTGCTTGTCCTAGAGGGTCCCTAGCTCCTGAGTTCGTATCCTAACTGGGTCTGATGGAACTCATGGTGCTTGTCCTAGAGGGTCCTCAACTCCTGAGTTCGTATCCTAGCTGGGTCTGATGGTACTCACGGTGCTTGTCCTAGAGGGTCCTCAACTCCTGAGTTCGTATCCTAGCTGGGTCTGATGGAACTCACGGTGCTTGTCCTAGAGGGTCCCTAGCTCCTGAGTTCGTATCCTAACTGGGTCTGATGGAACTCACGGTGCTTGTCCTAGAGGGTCCTCAGCTCCTGAGTTCGTATCCTAGCTGGGTCTGATGGTACTCACAGTGCTTGTCCTAGAGGGTCCTCAGCTCCTGAGTTCGTATCCTAACTGGGTCTGATGATACTCACGGTGCTTGTGCTAGAGGGTCCTCAACTCCTGAGTTCGTATCCTAGCTGGGTCTGATGGTATGATGGTACTCGCGGTGCTTATCCTAGAGGGTCCCTAGCTCCTGAGTTCGTATCCTAACTGGGTCTGATGATACTCACGGTGCTTATCCTAGAGGGTCCCTAGCTCCTGAGTTCGTATCCTAACTGGGTCTGATGATACTCACGCTGCTTATCCTAGAGGGTCCCTAGCTCCTGAGTTCGTATCCTAACTGGGTCTAATGGAACTCACGGTGCTTGTCCTAGAGGGTCCTCAACTCCTGAGTTCGTATCCTAGCTGGGTCTGATGGTACTTACGGTGCTTGTACTAGAGGGTCCTCAACTCCTGAGTTCGTATCCTAGCTGGGTCTGATGGTACTCACGGTGCTTGTCCTAGAGGGTCCTCAGCTCCTGAGTTCGTATCCTAGCTGGGTCTGATGGTACTCACGGTGCTTGTCCTAGAGCGTCCTCGAGGCTCAGGAGCGGCTCCTGAGTGTGTAGCGACTGTCTCCTTACTGGAAGGTCCTGAGGACACCCCGTCCAACCCCCAGCACTGCGACCTCTCTGGGAGGTACCAGCCCTGTCGTGACCCGACCCGCAACCCCTAGGGCAGACCATAAACCTCGTCAGGGGAAGAGGGAGGAATAGAATCTTTCTTTCTATACTCCCGTTAATCTCTCTCACTCTCTCTCTGCCCTCATACATGTCCTTTATCCCACTCTCACCTACCCCCCTCTCAATTGGATCATTTATTGAAGGGGTGCAGTACAGAAATGGTCCAAGTCGTCAGTGGTTCTCATTTTAAATGAACCACACGGGTACCCCGCCATTGGAGTGGTAAATACACATCAGTGCTGTCAGAATGGTGGTTAGCACACCTATGTCTAATCCCTGAATACAGGGGCTTCAATCCTGACTGTCTGCATGAATGATGTTTTCCTCCACAATGTGATGTATAACATTGTTTAAGAGTGCGTAATGGTGAAGTTCCTTTTTAATCCCCTTCATGAGATCGTTATATTAAGCTTTATAAGTTTGAACTACAATTTTAACCCTTGAGTGACTGTTAATAAAATATTGTTCGAGACGTATGCCGCTTTTACTCTGGGCCTACGATTTGTTTCCTCTCTATTTCTCCCCTTCCTCTTTTGTCTCTTTTTCTTCATCTTTCTTTCTCTCTGCTATCATTCCATGTTGTTTCAAAACTTTTTTTTTTTTTTGTAAATATATATTTTTTTAAACCCATATTTCTTTTTCCTTGTCAAATAGTTGTTATGAATGTTTCCCCGGAGAAGAGAGTTCCGTGCCTGACTCACGACACGGCAGACCCAACGAACATTTTCTCAATTATTGTTTTTTTTTTATTCTTCTTCTGGATTTCGTGCATTTATGAAAATTGTTGACGACCGACATCTGACTAGAGATGTTAAATGGTAAATTTACAAAATAAATGTTTCTATCCAACCAAACTAAACTAATACAATCTAAATATCTCAAGTTAAACAGCTTATACTCTGGTTTAATTAGGAAGTTGGTGACCTGGTGGTCTAGGGGTAAGGTGTCAGACTTCTGTGCTGGCGGCCGGGGTTCAATCCTTGGTCCCGGAACAGATTTATCTGATTTCCAAACCCTTCCTACACCTCTGACAAGACATCTTGTGAATGTGTGGAATGCCAGGCCGCCATCGTGGTTCGGATTCCACGTTAAACTGTAGGTCCTTCATTTCATCTCACAATCACCCTACCATTACACATTAGCGTAAGTGCGTATAACCCGAACGGGTAGTAAGACGCGGTGCTAATAATAATAATATTGTATGCTTCTTTTAACAGTTGGACTTTTAAATATTAATAAAGCCATGTTAACTCACATCAGCCATCGGTGGTCACATGGACAAACGTGCCACTCTCATGTTAAACTGGAAGTTATTAGGGTTCGAATTCCAGTCGAATGTGCCAAATTTTCCTCCTAAATGGTTTTACACTCTTCCTCTATGCAAATTCGGTTGAATGTACTAAAAAAGTTTTCTTCCTCATACCTATTCTTCTAGTAAGGTTAATGTAGGCCTAAAAGTTGAAAAAATCCAATGTTGAGACAAATTGCCAGTTTTCCCCAACGAATTAAAATATTTCAATCCTTGCTCAGGATTACAACGATGTTTTCTGTTACTATCGCAAATTAATACAGATAAAAAATCAGCACACTATTTCATATCAATACAAAATAACCAAAATTTTGTATTAATTAGTGAAAACCTTAAACAGTCTGAAAAATAATAGGCCAAGAGTTGGGGGCTTGAAATACTAGCCATATTTCTTGAAAATCTAAGAAAATTGGACTGTGATAAACTATAATGAGAACCTTCCCCCCAAAATAAAATACGTCCCACAAGAAAGACCGGTGTCAGTTAAGAATAAAATAAGTTGTAATAATTATTGTAACAAAACATAAAGAAGCACAGTACAAATTTATAATATTTCATCATAGAACGCTGATCCACGCTTTTGTCGGCCTCTGACCATGTGCATGATCCCCTCTGAAATCAAAGAAAGTGACTGACAAATTTGACAGGTGTCATAGTATAGTGAAATAAAACCCACGTAACTTAGTTACTGTAACACTGGTGGTTCGACCGTAGTTCCTAATCACTAGCCGCTTGACTCTTGTATTTTATTGAAACAATTCTTGTAATTTCCCTCTAAAAGATAAATGAATTCACTCACCTATCTTGACAAGACTTGTCCCTTTGAGAAATGGACTCCTCTGAAGGGAGTATAAAGCATAGTCGATGTCATCACAAACAATGAATAGAATTACAGCTTAAATAAAAAATACTACTGAGGTCAATTCATTGGATAAACGTTTCATATGATAACAACATTAAACAATATATTATAATTTGGGTGATTTTAACATATCAAATAGAATGTATTATACTGGCCTAGACCATTGGCTTGAACATTTACATTTTATCTATGTTGATGAGGTTCAACAATATCGTAGTCCAAAAACAAAAATTGAAATATTTTAAGCCTTTTTTTTATTGGATAAGAATGACAATATGCCTTAACATTAATCTATATTAATAAAATGAAGAGGTTGTCTGCCAACAGCATCGGGCGATATTTATTACATACATAGGTCTGAAATTTAAAAATTAGTATTCCCTCTGCAATAAGAAGTGCACCTCGAATCCGGAATTTTAGATTTTTGATTAGTTGTTTTTAGATTTATTAAAAACTTGGTCGGAAGAGACAAAATTAAGAGTTTGTTTTTCTGTTTGTTTGAAGTAAAGGAAAGCGTTGCCCGGAATAGCCAGACAATTATTTGCGTGGCTACCCCAGGCCAAGCTAGGTACTTCTACTAGTTTGTTAATATTAAAACATATTTAAGGTTTATTTACTATCAGTGTTATTTTGCACCATAGAGTGTTTCCAATGTCATTCCATAGTTTACTACTTGAAGTCAGTCCTCTGATTTCCAGCTACTTTTATCTATTTAATTGTGTTGTAATTTCATTACTGAATTAGCCAAACAATAAACCATTGTTTAAAAAATAATCGTGATAACGCCACATTAATTGTTGTGTACATTGCTTGAACAGCCGCACCTTTGTTGATTTGACTAGCTTTGGTTCGATTTAGTACACCCAACCAAGATTCAAACCCCGGCCTCCGCTCCCCCCCCCCCTCTGGAAAATCAGGCTATATTAACCTGATGTTTAGTCTGCGTGTGCACAGATACGGGTAAAATCCACACTTTATACAGTACAGGTCTTATCACAAAATGTACTGTACATAATCATTATAATATATTATCGTAATATTGACAGCACTGCTATATTTTAATTGTTTCAGATTGATTAAAAATTTTAAATGTGTGAATGTCTTTGAAGTCTTGAATCAAATATGTACTTCAAAACAATTCTTTTACTTTTACTTAAAAGAACATTAAACAAAATCTAAAAGTATAAACCGTTTCAAAGCAAAAAAAAAGAATGTTTTCTTTTAAGACGTCAAGTAAAAACACTAATTAATTTAAACTATTGCAGGAGTGAGTAAATTCTCCAACTTTTGATTCATTAATTTTTATTTTAGTAAAACCTTGTTTTCTTCGAAGTTGGTAGCACTGGGTCAGCAATAAAAAGAATTTGGAAACACGCAAACTATGCGCAACCCGTGGAGAAGTTTTCCCACAATTGTGCCAATTTACTTTGGATTTCGTTTTACTTTGAAAGTTGTTGAAACGATTTGTGACATGACCTTGCAGGATGTCCACAATGATAGAAGTCCCGAATTTTTCTTTCTATGGATTTAAATGTGGCCATTAAAGTTGAAAGAGAATAAAAAATAATTTTAAATGCCAATAAAGTTCATATTCTTTTTTTCTACCAGCATAAATCTTTTTGCCTCGAAGTAAACTATTTTAATTAACTCCATCAATTTAATTTTTATAAAACTCCTCTTCTATACCCTTATAATTTTGACGATTCTAAACTAAATGCTTAGGCCATAAAAATAAGTTTATGAGTCCACAATACATTATTTTAACATATTTTTTAAAATATATTTACTTCGTAACGATTAACATGTATTTTTGTCAATATAGTGTGTTGTGATATTTAAAAAAGAAATCTAGATGAATTAAAACAGAAATTTAAAAAGCAATAGATCTTTCAACTTACCAGGTCATTATAATTCAAATCTGATGCCATGTTCTTAAGAATATTTACTTCAATAAGGGTAATGGTAGTATAGTAAAAAAAAACTTCACTTGTAGCAAACACAAGTTTAAAAAATCCAATTCTTTTTATTATTTGGTGCCTTTGGTATGATTTGAGATAGTTCCCTGTTTTTTCTAACTAGAATGCACTATAAGATATAGTTTTGTTTATTTCAATTTGATTGTATAATTTAGTCATTATTTAATTTCAAACCAACTAAGAAATAAATCATTCTGAGCCTTGGTACTAAAACATTAATAAATTAATGTGATGAAAGTATCGAGGGAAAACATAGAATGTTTTACAACAACCAACTAAATGAGTTCCATCTAGAAGTATCACCGTGTTTACCAACAACCTATCACTTGAACGAGCTAAGACCGAATGAGTGTCTGTGTGTGCCTGTGGGAAAAGATAACATACCTTCGACACCTCGTCCATCAAGTCAGCGTTAACAAAACACCCCGGAACAATACCACCCACACAGCACCAATCTGTATCTGGTTGCAGCCTAAATCATTTTTCATTCATTTGAAGTATTTAACGTGCACTTTCGGTATCGAATGATTATATCAGCATACGACTTATAAAATAACTTAATCCTTGAACAAACACAACATCCAGCCCCCGGTCGTTAATTTATCACTGTGAAAGGGGGATGGAACTCATATTTCACCAATGAGAAAAATGTTGGCCACGCCAGGAATCGAACCCAGGCCGTTTAGCTCAGTAGATATACACGCTACCAACTGAACTAAGATTTATAACCGAAAAATATTCATGACGTCATCTACTGTAATCTTAAAAACAGTACAAAGTTCCTTCACCAGGTATTATTTAACAGTTTTTTAAAACTAATTTATTTGTTGGGTTTTACATTGCGTCTTAGTATTATTTTAGGTTATACCTGTTTTATTAATTTATGTATAATGGATAGGGTGAGTAAGGTAGAATTGGAAGAATATGCACCCACATTTTCGTGAAGGAATGGGAGGAAACCATGAAGGAAAAAAATCACCATCATTACACACTGCCGGGATTCAAACCTAAACATCGTAATCATCGGCAAACCAGATAATATAAGCTTAACAATCATCCCGCATGTTGTTTTTTTACGTTGAAGATCATATTTTTCCTAGAGCACAAAACGGTTAAAACATTATATTAATTGGTATGTTGGTATTCATAACTAACATATTATACAGAATATTCATCAGTCCAACCCTTCTCTTTAAGTTCTTGTTCTGTACCCATTGTTCTGACTTCAAAGATATTGCTAGATGTAAGTACTTAAATTAGTTAAATTAATCTAATAAATTTGAATTCGTCTTAAAATGAACAGATCAAGTTTTCATCGAAAGCTTTTTTTTAGCACCACTTCTTACTATCCTTTCGGGTTATATGCTTATGTACTGATTATGTTGATGTTTTTATGGATTAGGAAGGTTATATTTAAATTAAATATGCCCGCTTTTGCGTGTAAATCCATTTTGGAAAGACCATTCTCAATACACCCGACTGAGATTCGAACCTCAATCTCCCCGTCATTGACAGTCTAGTCTACTATGAGACTACCGCGTTAGACTACGTGGCTACCGAAGCGGGTGGAAAGCCATATACAAGTCATGAGTGGAGTTGGACTAATAGAGATATCGGCAAGGAAACAATAATATTTGAATTTTTAAACAGAACTTTAGATATTTTACTAGCAAAATACCCGCCTCGGGAATATCTATGTTCGAATCTCGGTCGGGTGAACTGGGGTGGTTTTTCCTAAATGATTTTTCACTCTCCCTCCAGTCAAATGCGGGTTCACTTCCTCTAATTTAACCTTCCCAATTCCTACTCCATTAGCGTAATTAGTACTTAAAGCGTATAACAAGAACGGGTAGTAAGAAGCGGTGCTTAATAATAAAATAATAAAACTAGCAAAATCATTGAACTTTATAATTTATATATTACTTATACATTGTCAAATTTCAACTTCTTTTTAAAGATTAGATGTAAAAATATTTTAAAGAAAAAATTAACCGTTATGTATAAAACCGTATTAAACTATAAACAAATAAGGCCTTACGCATTTGTATGATTTTTTAGCATTTTATTTTACTGTGGGGAAAATGCTGTGTTTTATAAACTTAACAGTATATTTATTGTAATATTAAAAAATGCACATATTTTTTTAAGTTATAGGGCTATGAGGGTAAAATTTCAATAAAAACGTCATAGTGTTTGATATAACCATGAAAATAGTGAGAAAGGCTTCCGAAGATATTTGTTCTAGAAATTGATTTGTAAGTTTCAGAAATCACCGCAAGTTTATTACAAAATATAAATACAATGTCAATGTTAAAATTATAATATGAAGTGGTAGGCGCATACTTAAGAAACATAATACTTTGTATCAGAGCTGACGATAAAGAGGCTCACAGACGTCATAAAGGCCGTCAAATGTGGCCAGTAGATTTGTAACATTATTCTGTTTTAGGCTAAAGTTTTAAGACATTGTTCTATTAGTCTATTTGCGTTTTATTGTTAATTCTCCTTGTGTTTTAGATCATGCATCTGTGCATTAGTAACATAATTTTGTTTTGTTTGTTTTTGCGTATCCGTCATCGACTTCTTGAACTCTGGGGATTTGTTGTTGCTTGGTAAGAAATGCGAGCTCTTACGACTTAACCATCTTAGTAAAGGCAATCAGGAGTACGTTGCTCAATAAATAAATGTCATATTCCAGATATATTTCTTGTGGATGTATTGAATTTGGTACATGTTTCCAAAATTCGATCATGACACAGAATTATTATGTACTGTACAAGTTTGAATAATAAATCTATATTAAATATATGTAGACAAGGCTGTATTGTTTTTGGATTTTCCACTTTATCATGTGACTTTATGTAAAGTTGTTACCTCCTACGTGGCTCTGAAAGATCTTAAGTTTGGCACACCTTTTTTATATGAAAAATATTAGTTAAATGTGCTAATCTAAGGGTGATATATATTCAGCCTCGACTTGTTTATTTAAAAGAATAATTTTTGTAACTTTTAATATAATTACAACAGGGGGAATTTTTTTTAATGTGTATTTTTATTAATCATGTTGTACTTTACTTCATTAATTTAGTGATAACAATGTTTCTTTAGTCAAATTTAAACAATAAAATTATATTTTATAAAGGGATGAATTTGAACTATCTCTGCTGGTTGAGACTTTAGAAATTGAGAACAAATCTCAATGTTCTAAGACATTTGGAAGTGTCTGATATCAAGTGAGATGAATGCAATAAACAATTGTTTTCCAAGGCTTATTCCTGTTCGAAGGCCTATATTTTTTAAATCATAAATAATGTTATCGTCACAATATACTCCCCTTATTTACCTTCTAAAGTATATTATCTATATTTCAAATTGTTTTGGAAACTTTTGTGCCATTGTTCCTTATTTATATAAATAATATTTGTTTTATAAATTGTTATGTTTAGTTATTACATACAGCTTGCAATAGATTATGGCATATATATAATGTTTACTTACTTTATTTCAATACATAATTTAAATTGAGAAATATATTTTGTGTGGGTATACGATTATTTTGTCGAATTTTAGTCCATAAAGATTGAATATACATGGAAGACAAATTACTATTTATTTATTCTGGATTATTAATTAAGAACGAGTCTAACCATGAGACGACTAACACTTAGGCCACATGCTCGGACTAGTTACTACAGTGGCGCAACCGAGAGGAGAATGGACGTGCATTTGCACGTCAAGCACACAAGATGTTGTCCAAGCCATAAACAAAAATAAAAAATTTAAGACAAGGAAATTTTCTTGATTTTAAGAAAATATAACGTAAGTGGCCAAAAATCTTTCATTTTAACAAATATATAATTGACAGTGTCAAAGCTTGCGTTCCCTTCCCCACATACCTCTCCCCTTCTATCACATAGACACTAAAAAAAAGTGAATTTCTGGGTGAAGCCCCGATTTACTGTACTTATCTTTTGATTTTTCTGATTCTTAAGTTTAACAAAACATCAAAAAAAACTAAATCCCATTATACTGGACAAAACCTAAATAAACATTATATATTTACGTCACCATGTTGAACAGAACATAAATAAACACCCTATCTAAATATCACTATTATGAACAAAATATAAATAAACACCCAATTTAAACATCATAATGAAAAAAATAAACACACCATCTAAACGTAAATATGTACTGAATGGTTTTTTCTGTGTTTCTTTACTTAGCCGTCGTCTGGGCTATCCACTTAGCTACATTAATGAGTTATGGGTGAGGAATGGTAAAATTTAGAGCAAATGTACCTGAATTGGCGCGGGAGTAGAGTGGAAAGTCATATAAGAAAAAAAACCTTATTACACACGCCTAAGCTACCAACCCTTACCTCCCTTTTTCCTAAACTAGGTAAAATGAGACTGACACCTTTAACCGCTTTACCAATGTAAAATGTTCTAATAAAAACGAAAAATAATATTGTTTATTAAATTGCTTAGTTATTAGTAATTTTTTTTAACAAACATTTTGCGATGCACTTTTTAGTTGGATTATTTTTATCCTCATTAATTCTGTACAGTTTTTTTTTTGTTAGTTGTTTAATATATTGGCTCTGATTCAACAAGGTAGGGTTTGATTCTCGACAGGGTGCAACAGAGGTACTCACATTATCCTCCCCGAGATCTAGTTTCCTATTTACATCCTAGTGAATGCAGGTGCATTTCCCTGAATATCACTTTCCTCACTCTGTTCTCGGTTTGAGAATTCAACTTTTTTGTACCTAATATCCACGATTAATATAAGACCGGTATTTACTAGTTTCGGGAGTAGAACTGTGTTTTGTTTGGTTAATAAACGATCAAAACAAAAACACACTTCGTTTACCCTGAAAGATAGCAAGCTTACCTTGAGTGGTTCCACTACTATGGTAAAGCTTATAAGATAGGCCCATAGTGCAATTCGTCAGGGAAATACTGATAACTTTCATGATTAATGGGGTGTATGTGTAAGTAATAACATACTACAGTAAGGTAAGCTTATCTTTACAACTATTTAAATACTACAATTTTATCGTTGTTTAGGCCCTGCATATTTAAAAAAATACATATTTAAAATCAAATAATTTAGAGTTCAACTGTCATCAATTAAACTTCATAATTCCTTATATAGAGAAGATATATCAGCCAAAAACTTTTGCAGGAAATATATTTGGCTCCACGGGCTGCAGGGACAATATTCGACCTCATGGTCTGCCAGGAAAAGACTCGACCCCACGATATTCAGGGACAGGAATTGAACCCACAGTCTTCGGGAACAAGACTGGTCCTAACATTTACAGGGACAGTAATCCCATGATCTATAGTGTTAAGACTCAGCCACATGATCTGCAGAAACAATATTCAATCTCATTATCTGCAGAGGAAAGTCTTGGCCTCTATTGTCTTAATTTTCAATACTCGACTTCATAGTCTGCAGGGACAATACTAAGCCCCATGGTGTACAGGGCAAATACTCAATCCCTTGATCTGCAGGAACAAGATTCAACCTCTTGGTCACAGAGACAAGTCTTGATCTCTATGGTCTGCAGAAACAAGATTTGTCCCCAGGGTCTGCAGAGATAAGTCTTGCCCTCTATAGTCTAAAGTAACAATACTCGACTCTATGATCTGCAGAGACAATACTAAACCCTATAGTACACAGGGCTAAGTCTAAGCACCATGGTCTGCAGGAACAATATTCGTCCCCATAGTCTGCAGGAGCAAGATTCAACCTCATAGTTTGCAGAGACAAGTCTTGGCCTCTATGGTGTGCAGTAATAAGATTCAACCCTATAGTCTACAGATATGTATTGGCCTCTATAGTCTGCAGTAACAAGATTCAACCCCATAGTCTGCAGATATGACTTGGCCTTTATAGTCTGCAGTAACAAGATTCAACCCTATAGTCTGTAGATATGTCTTGGCCTCTATAGTCTGCAGAAACAAGATTCAACCCTATAGTCTGCAGATATGTCTTGGCCTCTATAGTCTGCAGATATGTCTTGTCCTCTATAGTCTGCAGAAACAAGATTCAACCCTATAGTCTGCAGATATGTCTTGGCCTCTATGGTGTGCAGTAATAAGATTCAACCCTATAGTCTACAGATATGTATTGGCCTCTATAGTCTGCAGTAACCAGATTCAACCCCATAGTCTGCAGATATGTCTTGGCCTCTATAGTCTGCAGTAACAAGACTCAACCCTATAGTCTGTAGATATGTCTTGGCCTCTATAGTCTGCAGAAACAAGATTCAACCCTGTAGTCTGCAGATATGTCTTTGCCCTATAGTCTGCAGATATGTCTTGTCCTCTATAGTCTGCAGTAACAAGATTCAACCCTATAGTCTGCAGATATGTCTTAGCCCTATAGTCTGCAGATATGTCTTGTCCTCTATAGTCTGCAGTAACAAGATACGGCCAAGACTTTATCCCACGGTTTGTATGGACAAGTCAGCCTTATGGGCTACACTCTACAAAGTTGGAGTTGGAGTTGGCTCCAACATTTTCTTCGCCATGAAGAGGTGAACTAGAACTATCGGTATTGTGTGTGTTGTTGCCAAGCGGACAGCGGCCGTGCTGTGTGGTATCATCCCCAAGCAGAAAGGAACTCATCGATCCCTGGGATGATGGGGAGGTGGAGGGTTACCTGGTCGATCAACCGTGTCAGTCCGCCCTGGAGTCACCCCATTAGACCCTAAGCATTCGGGAGCCGCTCTCGGCCAAACACAAACACACACACGTGCCGGCAATAGATTCCTTGTTTGTCGACAACCATAATATACAAGATACACAAATATTTTCCAGGAACCAACCTTAATTTCAAATAGTGGTAGATTATTTATTTGTACAAAAACATATTTTCCAATCTCAAATTTCATAGTAAAATTTTTTAGGGGAAAATGTTCTCATCACAACTGTTTAGGATTAGAACCCCCCGACACCATACGAGTTTGGCACCTTAGCTTACGTGCCCACCAAAGCTGACAATCAAATATTAGACTCCCCGATTTACTAATAAAACAAATTAATTTTCTCTTAGAAACGTTCTTAAAAATACAATAATCCAGAAGCTTCGGAACAGGGGGGGCAAGGTGGGCTTAAGCCCCTTGTTTTATTTTGGGGGGCTGGGACTATCTTAAGCCTCCCCAATATTTCCCAAGTAAATTCATAACCCATTTATAAAACATACATCTGTTATTATCAGTTTAGTAATTTTAGGTAATAAAGACATACATTTATAGTTACTTTAATACAAAACTGAAATTCCTTAATTTTGCAGCTTGTTTTTCTCGCACAAGGAAAAACTCTTTAAAAAAAATATAGTAACTAATACTAGTCCTAGTTGTGATTCCCTTAAATATAAACAGTACCATAGTAATGAAGTCAAACGGTAATACTGACCATTTTTGCCACAGCTAAGAACAAATTGAAAAAAGCCATCATAGTTGAATAATTGAAAGTTTAATTTTAACACGAGGCGGATTTTAAACCACAGTTCAAGTATTATTTTTGCCATATTTTTATCAATATTAAAAAATTAAAAAGCTGGACATCAATAAAATTGACACGCTTTCTTGTTTTGGTTTGAATACAATTTTTTATTATTTTTAAACCTACGTTAAATATCGATGTGATAATATATTTGATTGTGAATGCATGGTTCGTAAGAAAAATACTAAATATTTAATCAATCCTAATTTAAAGGTCCATTAAGTTGCCTTCCACAATATGAGCCTTGACAGGGTTTGGGACCTACACTTAGTTTACTCTGAAAGGTAGTAGGCTTACCTTGCATGGTTCAACTATCTCGTAGTTTATACAATAGAAATATAGCATGGGCGTAGCGAGGGGGTAATTATAGGGTTTAAACCCTCCACACCCCCACACCCTCGAGAATTTCTGAAGTATTTACTGTTGATCGCAAAAGAATGTTTGTGAAATTATTTATCCTACTTTGAGATCCGATCTTCAGAGATCGTAGTTTATCATCTAAAAGCATCAATTTTTCAAAAATGTGTCGGCGTAAAACCACTTCAAATAGCTTCTAGAGGCATCTAGCTTTGATAGTAAAAAAATTGAGGATTCCTCTAAATTGTTTTCTATGGGCATCAAAATTTCTGGAATGGGACCACTATATTATTATTTCTAGGGAATATAATTTATGAAAAAAACCTGTCTAGCTATATATAAAATAGATTTTGGAGGCATCCAATTTTCCAAAATTTGCTGGGGAAGGACTATTCCAAATAGCCTCTTGGAATATAAAAATTTTAAAATATCGGGGGCGGTCTACATTTTAGCTCTCTTTAAATAGTATAATTTTTAGAAACGCTCCACTTTTGAGAACCACTTCAAATACGTTCTAGGACATCTAACTTTCAAACATTAACTGAGGGGAAGTAAATTTCATAAACAAATTCTAGAGCATCCAATTTTTAAACATTAACTAGGAGGGGGGGAAATCCTAAGTAAGTAAGGTTGTGCTATACGAGGGCACCCATTAATCACCATTTTAATGGATTCTGAGATGACAGGATGGGGTGAGGGGGAGGGGGGATGGGGTGTTAGTAAGGGTTGTAGCACATGATGGAGGGGATGGAGCACCTGGGTGCGGGGTGGATCCTGAGATGACAGGATAGACATGTGGGGAGGATGGGGAGGGTTGGAGCCCTCGATGTGAGGTGTGGATCCGGGGGAGGCGGGGGGTGATGTTAGAGAGACATGATGGTGTGTTTCCTCATTAGCATAATTGAGAGGGTTGGAGGACTTGGGGGGGGGGGGAGGGGTGAGGGGCAGAGGACGCGACTGGGATGCAAGCCCTCGGGATGGCTGAGAGGGGGGCGGGGGAGACTAGCATACGGGGAACAGGGTTTTCTCTCCCTCTCTCTCATCATCGTGATGTAGTAGAGCAGCTTACTCCCTCAAACCTTGATGGTCAGTCCTAGCAAAGATTGGGAATTAAGGATATGACAAGTATTATTCAGTACAAAATTCTCTCTGAGAGAGGGTAGCTTATGGACCTCGAACCCTGATGGTCAAGATATGACAAGTATATTCTCTCTCAAAGAGGGAGGGTAGCTTATGAACCTCGAACCCTGATGGTCAAGGATATGATAAGTATTATTCACCTCTAAATAAATAGTACAGTTTTTTTAAACCTAGTATATTCTTAATATTACATTGATACATATATATATATATATTCAGTACAAAATTCTCTCTCTCTCAAAGTCTTAGTCTTTTTCAACATATAGTCTTTCACCACTTGAAAAGTTTGTATTTGTCGTCGCCTAGATAGATCAGTCCGCGTTGCGACGCGTTAAACCGACTTCTGTATCTCGCGCCAAAGTTTTTGCCCGGAAGATGCACTTTACCCACATAGTCCAGCGTCACGATGTTCGGCTCGTCCTCCGGCTCGCTGATCTCTTCGTCTCCTTCCAGGTGACGAACGTTGTAGGCCCGATACTTTTCGAGTTCGGAGATGCTTTTGACACGGTCGAGTTCCTCCCGCTCGATCCGATCCAGCTCGATGCACAAAGCGTCTTCGTCGAGCAGGGGAGCGTCTTCGCTGAGAATTTGTGGCTCGTCCCCTTCCTTCAGCTTGTAGACGGCACATGATGTTGAACAGTTCTCGACGGACTGACTCGCCTCGTACATTCCCGGATTATGGCATCCGAGCCAGTGCACCGAAGAGTCACAACACTCGCTGTAACCCTTCTCGGCTCTCGCGATGTAGTACTCCAAGCTGTTGTCTGAGATCTTAATTTCACTCATGTCCTCCAGACGATAACCCAACCGTCTAAACATTTCGAATGAGATGCGCCTCCCTACCTCCCGCTCGCTTTATATGCTCGGGATGGAGGGAGGGACATACCCTCTCACCCCTCCTCTATATCCTTCGCATCGATCCACGAACCCTAACCATTTAACGTACGCTCTATTTCCGGAACGTCTGACTATCTTCTCCACGAGGTAGACGTCAGGATACGAAGTCTTTCTAAGTTCCTTAATAAGACAAGTATTATTCACCTCTAAATAAATATTATCCAGCAAATGCAGGTCACTTCCTCTAATTAAACCTTCCCAATTCCTATGTGGGAGGACAGCTTATGGACCTCGAATTCCTACGGGGGAGGACAGCTTATGGACCTCGAACCCCCCGATGGTCAAGATATGACAAGTATTATTCACCTCTAAATAAATATTATCCAGCAAATGCGGGTTCACTTCCTCTAATTAAACCATCCCAATTCCTACGTGGGAGGACAGCTTATGGACCTCGAACCCCTCGATGGTCAAGATAAGACAAGTATTATTCACCTCTAAATAAATATTATCCAGCAAATGCAGGTTCACTTCCTCTAATTAAACCTTCCCAATTCCTACGTGGGAGGACAGCTGAACCCTGATGGTCAAGATATGACAAGTATTATTCACCTCTAAATAAATAGTACAGTTTTTTTAAACCTAGTATATTCTTAATATCTTTCTCTCTCTCAAACCTGATGGTCAGGCTACAGTTCCATAGGTCCCTGGTTCAATCCTCGGCACTTTCACAGGAAACAACTTAACGGAACAGGCTACTGATCTAGATGTACCGGGTTCAATCCTCGGCACTTTTCACAGAAAACAACTTAACGGAACAGGCTACTGATTTAGAGGTTCCCCGGAAACAACCTGGATATGACAAGTATTATTCAGTACAAAATTCTCCCTCTCTCTCTCTCTCTCTCTCTCTCAAAGTCTTAGTTTTTTTCGGTACAGTATGACAACTAACAATAACTACCAGATCTACAATCATGCATCCAATACAGTATGACAACTAACAATAACTAGCAGATCTACTATCATGTACCCAATACAGTGTGACATCTAACAATAACTACAAGATCTACAATCATGCTTCCACTGGAGTGTGACATCTAGCAAAAGCTACAAGATCTACTATCATGTACCCCAATACAGTGTGACATATTGCAATAGCTACCAGATCTACTATCATGTATCCAATACAGTATGACAACTAACAATAGCTACCAGATCTACTATCATGCATCCAATACAGTATGACATCTAGCAATAGCTACAAGATCTACTATCATGTACCCAATACAGTGTGACATCTAGCAATAGCTACCAGATCTACTATCATGTATCAACTGGTGTGTGACATCTAGCAATAGTTACCAGATCTACAATCATGTATCCATTACAATGTGACACCTAGTAATAACTACCAGATCTACTATCAAGTATCCAATACAGTGTGACAACTAGCAATAACTAGCAGATCTACTATCACGTATCCAATACAGTGTGACAACTAGCAATAACTACCAGATCTACAAGCATGTATCCAATACAGTGTGTCATCTAACAATAACTACCAGATCTAAAATCATGTATCCAATACAGTGTGACATCTAACAATAGCTACCAGATCTACTATCATGCATCCAATACAGTATGACATCTAGCAATAACTACCAGATCTAATATCACGTACCCAATACAGTGTGACATATAGCAATAGCTACCAGATCTACTATCACGTATCCAATACAGTGTGACATCTAGCAATAACTACCAGATCTACAAACATGTATCCAATACAGTGTGTCATCTAACAATAACTACCAGATCTACTATCGAGTATCCAATACAGTGTGACAACTAGCAATAACTACCAGATCTACTATCATGCATCCAATACAGTATGACATCTAGCAATAACTACCAGATCTAAAATCATGTATCCAATACAGTGTGACATCTAGCAATAGCTACCAGATCTACTATAATGCATCCAATACAGTATGACATTTAGCAATAGTTACCAGATCTACAATCATGTATCCAATACAATGTGACACCTAGTAATAACTACCAGATCTACTATCACGTACCCAATACAGTGTGACGACTAGCAATAGCTACCAGATCTACTATCATGTATCCAATACGGTATGACAACTAGCGATAACTATCAGATCTACAAACATGTATCCAATACAGTGTGACATCTAACAATAGCTACCAGATCTACTATCATGTACCCAATACAGTGTGACATCTAGCAATAGCTACCAGATCTACTATCATGTATCAACTGGAGTGTGACATCTAGCAATAGCTACCAGATCTACTATCATGTATCCAATACAGTATGACAACTAACAATAACTACCAGATCTACAATCATGCATCCAATACAGTATGGTATCTAGCAATAGCTACCAGATCTACAATCATGTTTCCACTGGAGTGTGACATCTAGCAATAGCTACAAGATCTACTATCATGTACCCAATACAGTGTGACATCTAGCAATAGCTACCAGATCTACTATCATGTATCAACAGGTGTGTGACATCTAGCAATAGTTACCAGATCTACAATCATGTATCCATTACAATGTGACACCTAGTAATAACTACCAGATCTACTATCAAGTATCCAATACAGTGTGACAACTAGCAATAACTAGCAGATCTACAATCATGTATCCAATACAGTGTGACAACTAGCAATAGCTACCAGATCTACTATCATGTATCAACTGGAGTGTGACATCTAGCAATAGCTACCAGATCTACTATCATGTATCAACTGGAGTGTGACATCTAGCAATAGCTACCAGATCTACAATCATGTTTCCACTGGAGTGTGACATCTAGCAATAGCTACAAGATCTACTATCATGTACCCAATACAGTGTGACATCTAGCAATAGCTACCAGATCTACTATCATGTATCAACTGGTGTGTGACATCTAGCAATAGTTACCAGATCTACAATCATGTATCCAATACAGTGTGACAACTAGCAATAACTAGCAGATCTACAATCATGTATCCAATACAGTGTGACAACTAGCAATAGCTACCAGATCTTCTATCATGTATCCAATACAGTGTGACAACTAGCAATAACTATCAGATCTACTATCATGTATCCAATACAGTATGACATCTAACAATAGCTACCAGATCTACTATCATGCATCCAATACAGTATGACATCTAGCAATAACTACCAGATCTACTTTCACGTACCCAATACAGTGTGACATATAGCAATAGCTACCAGATCTACTATCATGTATCCAATACAGTGTGACATCTAGCAATAACTACCAGATCTAAAATCATGTATCCAATACAGTGTGACATCTAACAATAACTACCAGATCTACTATCAAGTATCCAATACAGTATGACATCTAGCAATAACTACCAGATCTACTATCATGTACCCAATACAGTGTGACATCTAGCAATAGCTACCAGATCTACTATCATGTATCCAATACAGTGTGACAACTAGCAATAACTACCAGATCTACTATCATGTACCCAATACAGTGTGACATCTAGCAATAGCTACCAGATCTACTATCATGTATCCAATACAGTGTGACAACTAGCAATAACTACCAGATCTAAAATCATGTATCCAATACAGTGTGACATCTAGCAATAGCTACAAGATCTACTATCATGTACCCAATACAGTATGACATCTAGCAATAGTTACCAGATCTACTATCATGCATCCAATACAATGTGACACCTAGTAATAACTACCAGATCTACTATCACGTACCCAATACAGTGTGACAACTAGCAATAGCTACCAGATCTACTATCACGTATCCAATACGGTATGACAACTAGCAATAACTATCAGATCTACAAACATGTATCCAATACAGTGTGTCATCTAGCAATAACTACCAGATCTAAAATCATGTATCCAATACAGTGTGACATCTAACAATAGCTACCGGATCTACTATCATGCATCCAATACAGTATGACATCTAGCAATAACTACCAGATCTACTATCACGTACCCAATACAGTGTGACATATATGCAATAGCTACCAGATCTACTATCACGTATCCAATACAGTGTGACATCTAGCAATAACTACCAGATCTACAAACATATATCCAATACAGTGTGTCATCTAACAATGACTACCAGATCTACTATCGAGTATCCAATACAGTGTGACAACTAGCAATAACTATCGGATCTACTATCATGCATCCAATACAGTATGACATCTAGCAATAACTACCAGATCTACTATCATGTACCCAATACAGTGTGACATCTAGCAATAGCTACCAGATCTACTATCATGTATCCAATACAGTGTGACAACTAGCAATAACTACCAGATCTAAAATCATGTATCCAATACAGTGTGACATCTAGCAATAGCTACCAGATCTACTATCATGCATCCAATACAGTATGACATCTAGCAATAGTTACCAGATCTACAATCATGTATCCAATACAATGTGACACCTAGTAATAACTACCAGATCTACTATCACGTACCCAATACAGTGTGACATATAGCAATAGCTACCAGATCTACTATCATGTATCCAATACAGTGTGACAACTAGCAATAACTAGCAGATCTACAAACATGTATCCAATACAGTGTGACATCTAACAATAACTACCAGATCTACTATCATGTACCCAATACAGTGTGACATCTAGCAATAGCTACAGATCTACTATCATGTATCAACTGGAGTGTGACATCTAGCAATAGCCACCAGATCTACTATCATGTACGCAATACAGTGTGACATCTAGCAATAGCTACCAGATCTACCATCATGTATCAACTGGAGTGTGACATCTAGCAATAGCTACCAGATCTACTATCATGTATCCAATACAGTGTGACAACTAGCAATAACTACCAGATCCACAATCGGGTATCCAATACAGTGTGGTAAAAGGTTAAATATCTTCTGCAAGTTTTCAATCCTTAGTCCTGCTCAAGATGATTGCCAAACATCCTGATGGTCTGACTTCAATCCTCACTCATGGTAAAAAGGTTAAATATCTATTGTATGTTTTCAAACCTTAGTCCTGCTCAAGACGATTGTCAAACATCCCGATGGTTTGACTTCAATCCTCGCTCATGGTAAAAAAAAAAGGTTAAATATCTTCTGTATGTTTTTGGATCCAAACGCAATTATTAAATTATTGTAGGTATAGCTAAAATCTAACTAATGTGCCCTAGATTTAATAAATTCTCACCCTCACTAACGGTCACGTTGACTAACGCGTCATGCTTGTAATTTACTTAAATTCCTTCCACGGAAGGTCAGGGTTCGAAACTCATCCGGTTTTAGTGGAGGGGTGGTTTTTACAAATATGATTTATCATAAGGGTGCACTGAGTTCTAGCCTTGGATGAAGCAGTTTAAAATATTGTACGTCTAATGTAGAAATGCGGCCGCCAGTTATATGTAATTGACCTGAATCGTTGTTGGACTATACATTCTTAAATTAGCTGGAATAGACTAAAGTTCTTATAATAGGGGAGGGAAGGGTACAGCTCCTGAATTATAACGTCCTGAACCCCTTGGTCTTTTATCTAAACATAAATTTACAGATTCTAACAGTGTACTTAATCTATGCCTCGTAAGACCTAAGTTTACTTCATTAACTAACAATACGAGGTTCGAACCTTGCTCCCCAGATAATTGTGCTTAATCTGTATCTTGTAAAACCAAAGTTAATCTTACAGGTTAAAATATCATTGAATTGTTTAATAGTTTTTTTAAAAAAACACCTACTTGAGTCGTTTTTGAAATGAGTTTAAACACACATTTTTTCCAACCTCTTTTTTCCCGTCTTTCTTTTTTAACAGAAGGGTCCGAGGGAGAACAACCCACCTCGCTCTCAGGATAATTGTGTTTAATCTAAACCTCGTAGATTCGTACATTAAAAGTTATTTGCAAAAGGATATTTAAGAATAAAGCATCTACGTATACACTGACACGATTCAAATCGTTACTGGCAAACCGAACAAGACTAGATTGAAGCCTTTTTTTCTGGATACATTCCCATCTTCCCAGGTTGCTGACCTGCTGGTCTAGGGGTAAGGTGTCAGACTTCTGTGCTGACGGTCTGGGTTCAAACCTCAGTACCAGTACAAACCCTTCCTTCACCTCTGGTGAATGTGGGGAATGCCAGCCCCACCACCGTGGTTCGGATTCCTCCATTTCATCTCACATTAGCGTAAGTAAGACGTGATGCTAATAAATATAACTTCCTGGTATTGAAGTGGTCTAGTGTGTTCTTCCTATTACAATCTGACTATATTTAACGGTCAACAGAGCTATGTGTTCTTCCTATCACAATCTGATTATATCTGACGGTCAACAGAGCTATGTGTGACCTAGTGTGTTCTTCCTATTACAATCTGACTATATATCTAACGATCAAAAGAGCTATGCGCGACCTAGTGTGTTCTTCCATAGAGCTATGTGTGGTGTGTTTGCGTTGGGACTGAGAAGTCGGTGTTCGTTACCCTACGTTCTATGAGAGGTCTGTATTGTGATCTCTCATCCTCTTCTGGAAGCAAAGTAAATTGTCTAGTCTCATAGTTAATAGGGTTCTAATGATTGGAAAAAAATGTTTAATGTGAATCTTGTAAAGAATTAATGATGATTGAAGAATTAAATGTTTAATGTAATTAACTTTAAATGTATGAATCTTGTAAAAAGAATTAACGATGTTTAATGTAATTAATTTTTAAACGTATGAATCTTGTAATAGAGTTCTAATGATTGGAAAAAATAAATGTTTAATTAACTTTTAATGATTGAAAAAAAAGTTTAAGTTCTAATGATTTTAACTTTTAATGATTGAAAATAAATGTTTTATGTAATTAACTTTTATTTAAATAAATGTTTAATGAAAATTAGCTGATTTTAAAAAAGAAGGGGGGTAAGAAATAATGAAAAAACCCTATCCATAATTAATTCTACTTAATGAATATAAAGATTTAAAACACATAGATACAAGTTATAGTTCTTGAAATTGTTTATTTAATGAATATAAAGATTTAAAACACATAGATACATACTAAATTTCTCAAGTTATAGTTCTTGAAATTATACATTAACACTAATCACTTACACTATAGAGTACAGGACGTGAATATTTTTTTAGTTTTAATCACTTACACTACAGAACATGAATATTTATACATTAACACTATAGAGTACTGGACGTGAATATTTTTTTATCACTTACAGTATAGAACATGATTTTTTTTCACATAGACGCACTGCCACCCTATAGAGTTGACGGTCTGATTGAGTAATGGGACCAAGGAAGAGTATTGACAGTTCCCGGCACTCTATATCTTTTGTCGTCGATAGAGCATAGAGCGAGTCTATTGAATTTTTGTGTGTACAGTTTAAATCCTACTGCTCTTATCGAATGAGCCTCTTTCATGACTATCGTCTCATCTGTCAAACAATTACGATAATCCTCTAATGAAAGCGTTCTTAACGCACTACTCTTCACGCCTTTAGCCTTGAGAGTCTCCCCAACCCCTTGTACCGAGAATGAATAGAGTTTAGGACGTAAACCAATGAACTCAGTGATGATCTGACCTCGAGTCTCGTCTTTTAGTTTACCGAGCACCCCTTTATTCACTACGGGCATCCTGTAAACATTGTCTTGTCCGTAGGTGGAGGTGTCCAGATACTCATTAGCTAACAGGGCAAGTCTCTGGTATGCATCTTCGACAGTCATGTAGTAGAGAAGTGAGTCAGTATCAGTGTATTGAAGTTT
The DNA here is from genome assembly GCA_039000515.1 of Timema cristinae. Classification (NCBI taxonomy): domain Eukaryota; kingdom Metazoa; phylum Arthropoda; class Insecta; order Phasmatodea; family Timematidae; genus Timema; species Timema cristinae. Next base: position 73,746,393 of record JBCFYV010011172.1, read on the forward strand.
TAACGTACCTTGGGGGAAGGCAGGGATCATAACCTGGTAATGCAGACCGTACATGACTACCTTCGAGATTTCCAAAATGGCGAATCCCGCATAGATAGGCATATCAAAGTAAATCTCTTGCGGTTCCATCTCGATAATGACTAGGTTTTCTGACACTATCGAGCGGTTTTTAAAGTTTGGACTGGCTATGAGGTTACCCGCTCCAAATTTCCCATCCCACCTGGTAGCTATCTTTATCGTACGGTATGCCCTCTTGTTAGATATGAGACGACCGAATGCGGCATTGTTCATCAGTTTGAAAAACATGTTTTCAAATTGATTACTCGCTTTACTCCTCATTTCGGCGTTCAACCTGATATACGGAGCCATCCACGGCGCTTGCTTGAAACTGAGAACACGGTGAACTCTCGTCAGTTTCAACCCGTTCGCTAAACATAGCTTTAGATGACGGTAGTGAATGACGTACCCGGTCTTATCAGCTAAAGTTGTTAACAGTTTCTCATGTTTCCCTACAGGTGGAATCCCTTTCTCAGGACAGAACGGCAAGTCAGAATGAGCGTCGTGTACATCTTGCGGGTATTCAAGATCTACCTGCAAGATATAACCCGTATCCGCATCATCCTTTACTTTTAGCATGTCCAATCGCGCAATTTCTTCTTCTTTGAGCCACCTGAACTCTCCATAGGGAAGTGAGGACAGCATACTAAATGAATAGAGTCCATTTACGTCTAGATAGACAATGTAGGACTCTGGCTTGGAAGGATCAAATGTATCCATATAGCGATTATTCGCTACAGCGTGACGATTAGCCACAAAACATATCCCTCCGCGGATAGCTCCCTCAATGAATTGATGAGTGTCCACATCATCGATTAATTCGAGCCGTACCCGGGTTATTCTCAATAGAGCCTGGTACGCTAGACTGGGAGCTGTAAGGGACCATCCGGGATCGAGCCTATACGTCTTCATGCAGAGATCACGAAAGTTCTCAAAGACGTCCCCTAGTAAAGTTACATCCGTGTACAAGTAGAGGTTCGAATAGTCCCAAAGATTCTTACATTCGAATACTCGCCAAACCTTACAGGCGTGATCATAGTCTACCTGAGAGATATGACTATCCGTGAGCGCGTTGTAAAATTTATCTTTGCCCGGTAACTGAGTCTCGTCAAGCCGCTCGAATGAATCAATATAATCATAGGGGAACACTCCTTTTCGCGTGACTAATTTGAAGCGTTCATCCTCGGGATGGCACTTACGGGTGATTTTAAGTTGCTCGGGTTCGAGGTAAGATACACATTTCTCTAGGGAAGTACATAGAAAACTGAAACTATCTATAATTTTAATCGTGATCCCTCGAAACCCGCACCAAATATATTTCATGATTACTTTGAATCTTCCCATAGTCTCTCCAATAACTCTGACTTTTCCCGGATTGATGAGAACGCTCTCCCCCGTGAACGGATCAGTTTCTCTACGTTCAACGAGTGATTCTAGAAGGAAAAAATTATCGTAGCAACGCGCGTTATGAATTACTACGCTCAGGTGAGTCGGGTTCTTGTAATTAATATTACACCCTGCATGACTACTCCCTCGGTAAAGTCCGGTCAAGTGACAATGATCCATAACCCGAATATCATCATTCTTGTAGGGCTTCTCGCATATATGGCAATGAGAGGCTGTATTATGAGCGTCTCTTTGAGCAGGAGTTAACGGTTTCATCGGTACGACAGTACTATAGTACTTTAGTACACGCTTCGCAGTATCTATGAGCGCCACAACAAATTGGTCAGTACAATCTTTTCCCGTGAAATGACGGTACTCTGAGAGACTATCGTTAAAATTACATTTAACGTACATTCCTACAGAATAAGCTACATGACGTTGAACATTCTCAGTATAAGAAAATTTTGGGTCGGGATCACTCGTCTCTATAGGCATAAGTAGGCTCTCCAGGTCCGCATATACGATAAATCCCGTTTTCTCCTGTTGCTTATACTGAGTGAACGTGAGGAATTTATCTTCCCCTTGAGGGAATGTACTCCTTACCGCGTCGAATTTTATACACGTCTCTTTATGTTTTGTGAGTTTGTTTTCAGTCAAAAAAGCGGACAGGCATCTATCACAAAAGTATCTACGTCCTCTGTTAGACGCTCGCGGTAGTTGAGGGTTTATTAATCGTGACAGATTTTTAATCCAGCTGAAATGATAAGTTTCTGTCCCGTGAACTCTTATCATAAATAAATGAACATGTCTAGCACGCTCTTTAGCACTGACATGTACGGGAACAATTACTAGTTTTTTAGAGGTGTCAGCTGTATCAATATAAGAGTCACTCCCATCATGCTTTGCAGTGTACACATTTATAGATATATCGTTAAGCTTTTCAAAACGCTCGATATATCTCATTTGGAAAGGGAGAGGGATCCCGTCCAGATTCAACACGTCTCGAAAATTGGGGTAAGAGGATAAACGTTGAGCATTTCCCGTCGGCTCAAAAATAGCTGATAAAACAGATACGGGGAAACAATGACCTTCTTCACATTCCACATTTATCAGCGCTTTACGGTTGGCTATATTTTCAGGGATTTGAACCCGAGCTCCGATCGTGAAAACCGTGTTTTTAGAGAGATTTATTCTCATCTCCAATGTACCGTCATACATCCAACCTGAGTCTCTAGAAACAAAACCTTCAATTTGAGCAAGGAGGGGGAAAACTACATTATTTTCATATAACTCCTCCAAGTTTGTAGTGCTAAATATGCCGCATAGACTCGAGTTGAAATACCCTTTCTCAATTCTACCCTCGGTAGGATGTCTAAACTCGCAAATGAGGCTGCAATTTACCTTTATCGAGTCATTTGCAATGGTTTCTTCTACCGTCTTTACGTATATACCCCCGCACGCGGTAAGAAACTGGACAGGGTCCTTGTAAGGCAATTCGTTAGTGATAGAATAGGTTTTTATACGGCGGGTGTACGCTTGCTCAATAAGTTTCAATGAGAGACCTAACGGTTCCAGGTACAGCCTAAACTGGGTAAATCCCGTACCTAAGTCATGTGACTGAGTCAAAAGTGTCCGGATCTGTCTATCTATATCCTCATGTCCGAGTATCAAAACGCTCGAGGTCTTAATCAACCCTGGTGTATGCTCAATGTATGCTTTATATACTTGTGTTGTGATATCACGTTTTAGATAATTAATTAAAAGTTGCTCATTCGAGGTTAATTCACGGAGAGTATACACTTTATTTCCATTTATTTGGCGAGATATAATAATGGGTGGAGAAGAAGAAAAGCGGGCTCTTTTAGCTGCTGGTTCTGCCATTTAGCCTCCTCTTCATTCAGCTACAGTCCCCAGTGGGCTCGAGACAGCTGTAAACAAACAAACAGGAACGACTGAGATGAGTAATCATAAAAAAAAGTCTGGCACCTTACCTCCCTAGACCATCAGTCACTGCCTTACTCTCGTATTGGGAGGGTCAAGGTTAGACTCTCGCCCAGGATGGTTTTAACCTAATGGTTTCTCTAGTCTCTCTAACCACTCAAATTTGTACACATTTCCTCTAAAAAAATATAACCTTATTATTCCCTAGGTAGTATGGAAGATTTCTACGAAAGCTGTTTGTGATATTTTTTAGTTTACTGTTAATACAGAAAGGTTTAAATGTTTCTTTTTTTGTTGCTGGAGCTAGCCGACCCTCGCTCCCCTTCCGTTAAAGAAGAAAAGAGAAGAGAAGAAGGTAACAAAAAAAAAGTGTGTTTAAACCCCCCGGATCCCTTCTGTTAAAAGGGAGTGGAAAATGTCTGTTTAAACTATTCACTCGTGTTAAATTCTCGATATTCCTTTAACCATGACGAAAATGTACTTAAACTATTCACATTTAACCTGAAAACAATTCAATGATTATTGACTTAGGTCTTATGAGGAATAGATTAAACACAATTATCCTAGGAAGTGAGGTTTGAACCTTGCATTGTTAGTTAATGATGTAAACAATTCATTCGTTGATTATTGACCAGGACCGAGGATTGAACCCAGGACCTCTAGGTTTACCAGGTTTATTATTGAGTGTCAATTGAAGGGATGCTGTTGTCCCGGTTCACCGTAAATGTAACCATCAAGGCCCTAATTAAGGTCATATTTCCTTGATTTGTTTAATTTTTTTAGGTCTGATTAGGCCTATTCACGTAATTCATGTTGAATAAGTATTAAACCCCTCGGATCCCTTCTGTTAAAAGAGAGTGGAAAATGTCTGTTTAAACTCTTTTCAAAAAACGACTCAAGTAGGTGTGTTTTTTTTATTCCTTTAAAGCATTATTAACCATGACGAAAATGTACTTAAACTATTCACATTTAACCTGAAAACAATTCAATGATTATTGACTTAGGTCTTATGAGGAATAGATTAAACACAATTATCCTAGGAAGTGGGGTTTGAACCTTGTATTGTTAGTTAATGATGTAAACAATTCATTCGTTGATTATTGACCAGGACCGAGGATTGAACCCAGGACCTCTAGGTTTATTAAACCCCCCGGATCCCTTCTGTTAAAAGAGAGTGGAAAATGTCTGTTTAAACTCTTTTCAAAAAACGACTCAAGTAGGTGTTTTTTTTTATTCCTTTAAAGCATTATTAACCATGGCGAGAATGTACTTAAACTATTCACATTTAACCTGAAAACAATTCAATGATTATTGACTTAGGTCTTACGAGGAATAGATTAAACACAATTATCCTAGGAAGTGAGGTTTGAACCTTGTATTGTTAGTTAATGATGTAAACAATTCATTCGTTGATTATTGGCCAGGACCGAGGATTGAACCCAGGACCTCTAGGTTTACCAGGTTTATTATTGAGTGTCAATTGAAGGGATGCTGTTGTCCCGGTTCACCGTAAATGTAACCATCAAGGCCTAATTAAGGTCATATTTTTTTAGGTCTGATTAGGCCTATTCACGTAATTCATGTTGAAGTAAACAATTCTTTTAAACTCATTCAAAGATTATTGACTTAGATTAAGTTCAGTTACCCTAACACACACACATTGTTAGTTAATGATGTAAACCATTCTTTTTTTAAACTCAACGATTATTGCTAGTTAATGATGTAAACAATTCTTTTTTTAAACTCATTAACACACACTCGCACTCTCACACGAGCCTGATGTAAACAATTAAGTTCAGTTACCCTAACACACACACACATTGTTAGTTAATGATGTAAACAATTCTTTTAAACTCATTCAATAATTATTGCTAGTTAATGATGTAAACAATTCTTTTTTTTAAACTCATTAACACACACTCGCACACTCACACGAGCCTGATGTAAACAATTAAGTTCAGTTACCCTAACACACACACACTTACCTTCAAAGTTCAGGATGGCGGTTTTGGTGGCGGTAGAGAGACCTTTGTAGACAAGTAGCAGATCTGATTTCGAGATATCCTCTATCTGAAGATCGGTGAGCGTCGAAAATCTTCGCGGCAGCCAAACTTGATACTTGGCATCGAGTACAGTTAGTATACGACGACCGAATCGAGTATTTACAGATTTTATTGAAGAAATACGGTACGCGTGACCTATCTCCAACTCTGTCAATTTACGTGGAAGTATCTCATTACATCCCACCTCCGTCAAAAATGCGGCCACAAATTCTGACGCCATAGCTAATATAGCTACCGGTTAAAAAGGGCTGACCACCCTTATTTATAGGCTCCAAGCCACGCCTCTCCCCCTCCCACAAAGTACCCAGATCTAGACCCTTAATGTGAAAACTACTTAAGTATTATGATTCTAAGCATGTCACTTGGAAAGAAATTTATGTTCTAATACCTTGACTGTTATGTTAATGTACGGCTCTTTCAAGAGCAGCTGTGCACCGTAGTCACTAGGTCAAGCCCCCCGCGACACACTTTACCGTGTGGCACGCCTTATAACCCTACCCATGGTGTCTAAACACTACGTCACGATGCGAGAGATAACCCCTCCACCCGAGTGTTCCATACCGAAAAAAAACTAAGACTTTGAGAGAGAGAGAATTTTGTACTGAATATATATGTATCAATGTAATATTAAGAATATACTAGGTTTTAAAAAAAACTGTACTATTTTTTTTGAGGTGAATAATACTTGTCATATCCTTGACCATCAGGGTTCAGCTGTCCTCCCACGTAGGAATTGGGAAGGTTTAATTAGAGGAAGTGAATCCGCATTTGCAGGATAATATTTATTTAGAGGTGAATAATACTTGTCATATCCTTAACCATCAGGGTTCGGCTGTCCTCCCACGTAGGAATTGGGAAGGTTTAATTAGAGGAAGTGTACCCGCAATTGCAGGATAATATTTATAGTCTCCATTGCTAGATGTCATACTGTATTGGATGCATGATAGTAGATCTGGTAGCTATTGTTAGATGTCATACTGTATTGGATACATGATTTTAGATCTGGTAGTTATTGCTAGTTGTCACACTGTATTGGATACATGATAGAAGATCTGGTAGCTATTGCTAGTTGTCACACTGTATTGGATACATGATTGTAGATCTGCTAGTTATTGCTAGTTGTCACACTGTATTGGATACTTGATAGTAGATCTGGTAGTTATTACTAGGTGTCACATTGTAATGGATACATGATTGTAGATCTGGTAACTATTGCTAGATGTCACACTCCAGTTGATACATGATAGTAGATCTGGTAGCTATTGCTAGATGTCACACTGTATTGGGTACATGATAGTAGATCTGGTAGTTATTGTTAGATGTCAGACTGTATTGGATACATGTTTGTAGATCTGGTAGTTATTGCTAGTTGTCACACTGTATTGGATACATGATAGTATATCTGGTAGTTATTGCTAGTTGTCACACTGTATTGGATACATGATAGTAGATCTGGTAGTTATTGCTATATGTCATGAGTGCTTATCTTCAATCTGATTCTACTTCATATTGTAAGAGTGCTTGTCTTCAATCTGGTCCAGACTTCATACTGTTATCCTATGATCTACATTATAGATATGAGGATTGAACCTGGGACCTATGGATCTGTAGCCCGTCCCATTAGGTTGTTTCCTGTGATCTAAGGATTGAACCTAGGACCTATGGATCAGTAACCTGTTCCATTAGGTTGTTTCCTATGATCTAGGGATTGAACCCGGGACATCTAGATCAGTAGCCTGTTCCATTAGGTTGTTTCCTGTGATCTAGGGATTGAACCCGGGACGTCTAGATCAGTAGCCTGTTCCATTATGTTGTTTCCTGTGATCTAGGGATTGAACCCGGGACATCTAGATCAGTAGCCTGTTCCATTATGTTGTTTCCTGTGATCTAGGGATTGAACCCGGGACATCTAGATCAGTAGCCTGTTCCGTTAGGTTGTTTCCTATGATCTAAGGATTGAACACGGGACATCTAGATCAGTAGCCTGTTCCGGAGACGACCTGAACCGCATTTGCGGAGAGAGAGGGAGAGAAAACCCTGTTCCCCGTATGCTAGTCTCCCCCGACCCCCCTCTCAGCCATCCCGAGTCTGGCGCTTCAACACCCCTCCCCCTCCAGCAGCTCCCAGTCGCGTCCTCTGTCCCACCCTCCTCCACCCAAGTCCTCCAACCCTCTCAATTATGCTAATGAGGAAACACACCATCATGTCTCTCTGACATCACCCCCACCTCCCCCTGCCATCTCAGGATCACATCGAGGGCTCCAACCCTTCCCCCACATGTCATCCTGTCATCTCAGAATCCATAAAAAAGAGGATTAATGGCGGTGTTGCAGAATGCCGCATTCTCCCTTACTATCCTAAATTAACAAAATTTTGATATTTTCCCTTCCCCCATCACACAAATAAGGTTCCACCAACATTTTTTAAATAATTTTCTTATTTCTCAGAAATCTTAGCATCATGTCTAAGGGCGGTATGCGAGAACGTGTAGTAAATGCTTAATGGACCGATAGTGTGTCCCTGAGCACACTAAAACAAAGAAAACCTGTAAAAGCAAATTAATTGGATGTGGCATAAAAAGTCAAAGAGAAGTCAGGTAAATTATAAAATGTCATTGAAGATTTTATTAAATTTTTTTTTCAATAATTTGGGAAATGCGTAGTAGAAAGCATTACCAAGTCTAAATCATTAGTTTTATCCCCCAAAAATGTGATTTATTGATAATCTTTGTGCAAAAAATTTAAGAGAATCCAATGAAAATGATGAGAATATGTATGTTTGCCGATACATTTTATTAAAAATACTGGGAAAATAGATATTCTTTGGACTGGAAAACCGGAGGAAGTAAAAGAATTTTAAGGTGTAGACCTTCTTATCAGTGCTGTTTGAAAGCGTGTAAAATAAATAAATTTTATCAGTGGAAATCAGCCGGGCTTAAAATTTTAATCACCCCAGCCGCTACCCTGGATGATACATATCAAAATGAAAGGACTCCATAATATAAGGTTAATGTTTAATCACATTACATAGTTACATTATAGAGTGTAGGGTATCTGACGAGAAGCCCAGAATAAATTTCAAAATGTGATCAAGCCTACAACAAAAGCCTCGTAATGGATCGTTTTGCTAACCACTAATAACTTACTTGCAATGCGAAATATCAAGAATTGTGTTTTACTTAAAACTGTCAAACATTCTTTTTGTATTTGAGAGGTTTTTCCTCTTTTGAATATTATAGGAAGACGTTTTGATATGTTGTGAAGGTTTTCCTCTCAGGCGTTTTACGCCATTCAGTTACAGTAACCTTCTTGTAAGTTGTGGATAACCCTGGTATCCAGTAAGACCCGTGGCACCTTCATGAACGTAAGAAATATTTCTTTGGTTGTGTGCATTAAACACTAACTACAATTTCAAAACACTAAATTATTCTTCTTCTTCTTCTTCTTCTTCTTCTTATTATTATTATTATTATTATTATTATTATTATTATCATCATCATCACGTTTTACTACCCGTTCGGGTTATACACAGAAGAAAACACTAAAAATATTTTCCATAAGCATCAGATTTTTTTTAAATATCCACTAAGTAACCAATCTAAGAAGTTTATAGAAGCATCTAGTTTTCAAAAATTTGTTAGAGGAAAATCCCTTTATCTAGCATCTACAAGTAATACATTTTCAAAAGTTTTCCACGCGAGGAACATTTTTAAGAAGCTTATAGAAAACTACAAATTTAATAAAATCTTCTGGGTGAGAATCCCTCCAAATACCTTCTAGAAGAGTTTAATATTAGTAATTTTTTCCAAGTGTGGACTACTCTAAATAGCTTCTAAGGGCACCAAAATTTCTGATATTTTTGGAGGAGGGCTTCCGATTTCCCTTTCGGCTTGGGAGCCAGGAAGTTAAAAACACCAAAAATACCCCTGGATAGTGATATTACTTATAAAATAAAAATATAGACGGGGCCTAACCATCATTTTTAAATGTTTACCGAATAAAAAATACCACGTCCTTCTTCACACAAGCTCCTACTATATTGTTACTATATATTTTGACAAAGACGGACATACAAAAAAGTACAACACATTTAATAAAATCAGTCCTTTTTTATTTAATTCTTTATTTATTTTTGCAGTACAATATATATTCCTCAAGCTTAATGTCAGTTCTTTTTGTAGCCATCCCCCCTTTATGAAAAATATACAAAAATAATGGTATGGAACTGTGCATTTCACAGTGCCAGCGACGTGGTGTTTGACTGTTGTGCGAATGCGTACATAGGAGGAGGGTGGAGAGGAAGGTGGGACTGCCAGGAAGAGAGAACACTGTTGCTTTCGCAGTGCTGGCTCTGGCGTGATGGTGGAAGGAAATTTTTTTTACTCAGCGTGTGTTGTGCTTAAAAACAGTGTACAATATTCTTGAATGTGATAAAGTGTAGAAGAGTGTATAATTGGATTATTATTCTGCTTCCAGCTATTCTATTTGATTCATTTTTTTCGGTTATTTTATTTAACAAAACGACAAAATGCGCTCGTAATACTTTCAATGGAGAAAAATTTCCTCATTTATCATCCAGAGAACAAGGAGAAAATTATGGAACTTTTTGCTGAAATTAAAACAAGATGAATGGCTTTCATTGTTAAATGAATAGATCAAGCTTTAGCTGTAACAATTTAAGTTAAAGCAAGTAAAAAAAATATTTTTTTTTTGTTTTGTTAAGATTTTATCAAGTTCCTGAATAAATTTTATTTTTATACGTGTTTTTTTTTCCTTTTAAACAATTTTAAAATAAAGGCTAAACATTTTCTGAGCAACACCCCCACTAATTTTAGCTACGAGCCGCCACTGTTTATTTTATAACTATATAATAAGTAAGAAAAATCAGTATAAAGATTGGTAGCCCTTGCTGAAGAAAAGGCGTAACCTTTCAATGGCCCGCTTACCTCACTTCGGTGGCTAAACTCAAATTGCTGCATTAACAAAACAAAATTAGGTCATTATTCGTATCCTAATATCGGCATGGATCAAAAAACTAATACTAAATACTGTATTGCATCGATCTTAGTTTGTCAGGAATGTACATTGTACATTTCAGGACAACGTGATTCGAGTTCTTTTGAAGGCCGTATTGCTACCGGCCTATTATTGACCTGTTTTTTTTTTATATAAAAACTACATTAAAGACATCCTCAAATTTTCTTTCAACTAGCTGGGCAATCACTTCTACATCCCTAAAGTAAATTGTTTAGGCTTCACCGCTCAAACCTACCAGATATCCTACCTGCAAATGCCATTTCAATCGTTAGCCGTACTCTTACTATTGATAGAGAGGTCTAGTTCCTATATTTCGTTACTGCCATCTCTGGTCTTTACTTGGACCGTGCCTTTTATTTAGTGTATTTAAAGTGCTCTCTAACGAATAAATATATAACTAATGTTGATTTCTGGTGTGAAAGTTTATTGTATTGTTGCCATATTGAGCGTATTCTGTTTTCCCCTAGAATAAACGGTTGTGTGGTTGTAGACTTCTTCTGTCCGTTCTCCCCATGTGTTCTGAAATAAATAACAAACACATTACTAAACAATATATTAAAGTGACCTTTTCATATTTTAAAAGCTTTATAAAAACGTAGGTTTTAAATGAAGGTTAAAAATAAAAATAAAAATAAATCTGGTCGTGTTAAAAAAGTAGCAGATGCTATAAAAACTCGTAAAGAACTTAGAAAAGATCAAAGGAAAGAAAAAAAAGCCAAGAAACATGCTTTCTTTCAAAGGAAACATAATATGCTACAAGGTTGGTGCCAATACTCATATTATATAAGTTTATAACTATAAAGGCCTATCATGTGTCCACCAACTTTTTTTTTTTTTTTTTTTTTTTTTAAGGTGACCTGGTGGTTTAGGGGTAAGGTGTCAGACTTCTGTGCTGGGGGTCCGGGGTTCAGTCCTCGATCCCGGTGTGAGCGGAAAACATTAGTCCAGGCTATTATTAGTCTGAATGCAAGAAGAAATATAGTGCAGCATCGGCACACACTCAAAAGAACGGCATCTCTTTGACACCCAACAGCGTTCTAATAATCTCAATGTTGTCTAGGAAATTCGTGTTCAAGGATATTAGTGCTATTCCCTGAATTTGGTTGGAAGAACAGTAGAGAAAATCAAAACATATCTCTTTGCGGCCGACATTGATAATATTTTCTTATATTATTTGTGTTATTTGATAGGTATTGATAATATCTATCAAAAGTAACATCTGCAAATGACACGACTTTATGTATGGATATATCAACATTGTTTTTGTAACTTTAGTAACTAACTTCTACTGTTCTTCATACCAAAATCATACTAAACTTTATTCAACCTCTCGCACCTTAGTTATTTACCAAAGTCTTCACCGCATCAACACCAGTAATTTTTTAATCCTATCTTAAAAAGGAAAAAAGAAAGACGATTAATTAGCATATTATGTCAAAAGCCTTTGAATATTTAGATAGGTCTATGTTTAATACTGGTTTGAGCAGGGGCATACCTGAATATTTGAACCTAACCTAACCTAATATATTAATATTATTGTATTTATTTACGGAGAAATTAAGGCATAAGCCTTCTCTTACATTTAACCATGTCTTAAGTTAACATTACACTGCATTAACAATATATAGGCTATGCAATATACAGCTAATAACAGATCCAATGAACTTAAACTGTTCATCTATATATTTATACATTTGAAGCCCATGCAGATATTAGGAACTATCACTTTTTTTTTCTGAGTCATTAATACAATGTAAAACGGTACAAAACAAGATTTTTTTATTGAGATGAAAAAACACGCACATTAATTTGGGGCTGGGGCTACGCTTAGCTTGGCTCCCTAACCCCACCTCCCCCAAGCAAAAATGGTCGTGCCATATTTAGTCTTAATGTGCTAACGCAATACTTTTTTTTTATGAAATGTTGCAACATAGGTGCAAAACGGCAGTATGTTTATATTTTAGTTTGAGGAATAGGTAGGTCAATTTAATTCCGGTTGGGTCTACCAAGGGTGATTTTGTTCCAATATTTTTACACTCGCCTTTCAAACAAATGAAGATTACTTCTAAAATACTATATTTCTCATTCCTAACCCATTAGAGTAATTAGTACATATGCGCATAAACGGAATAGGTAGTAAGATGTAGTGATAAAAAAATAGAGTTATATGTGTTAATATATTTCTTTAACATTACACTGTCAACAAATTATCAATCTTTTTATAGGTCAAAATTGACAAAAGATGAATTTAACAGCAATGCGATGACCTGGAGATGTGCAACTCCTATTAAAATTACAAAAAAAAAAAAAAAATTAACCAGAAATTTTAAAGTTTTAATCGAGAGTTGAAAAGAAAAGGTCTTTTGTCACGGTTTATAATTTGTGATTTGAGCAACAAGACTCAGCTCATTTCACCCTGAAAATATCTTGCAAGTCAACGGGTTACGTCACAATCATAAAAGAAGAAATTTGTACATAGTATTGTGCAATTTGCGGTCTTGTTTTCTACTACTATTTAAAAAATAAATATTAGTAACAATATTAGACAAAGGCGCCTTGCTGTTAGATGAAAGCATTTTTATTTTAAGGAGTTATTTAAGTAAAACGTGGTGGAACCTGCATTCCCGTCCAGAGAAAGTGTGGCAAACCATTGAGTAAAAACTACCCTCAGTACACCCGACCGAGATTCGTACCTCAATCTACCCATTAACGACCTTTCTATCTTATTTTGACACAAATTAACAGTAAATATTGGCATAGTTTTAAGACTTTGTACCTTCACCATTGCTACTATCTTCGAGTAAAAGAGAATGACTTTTTGATGTTGGTTGCTCTTCCCAAGGCCTGAATAGGCAGTATTTATCCATACTAACAATAAACTAAATATATGCAATCAGATTAATAAACGTCTGAAAAAATACACTAACAAATGAGTTTTTATCTGTTCTGACACACACACACACACACACTTCCTAAGGGTGGCATTAACAAAAAACCACCAGCTAAAGATTTCCTGCCACACCAGCACAAGTTTATCTGCTTACCAAACCCTTCCTTCACCTCTGACAAGACGTGTATTAATCACAATTTATGAATCTGTGGAATACCAGACCTCCATCGTGGTTCGGATCACACGTTAAACTGTAGGGCCTCCATTTCATCTCGCAATCAACCTACCAATACACATTAGCGTAAGTGCGTATAACCCGAACGGGTTGTAAGACACGGTGCTCAGAATAATAATAATATTTTTTTAGTATGCCACACATTTATATAGCTAACCATTCATTTGGTTAATTATTTAAAGGGTTTGTAGGCCTATGCTCATTTCAAGCTAAAGATTAATTTTAATTCAATTTCATTGCCGTATTGAAGGCCTACTCCTAACATAACTTTGTACAATCACAAGCTCCAAAGAGCCGCGCCTTCTTCACTAGGCCTGTCTGAGTATGTATTAAAATGCACACCTTGCTACATGCTGACGGTTTCACAGATTTGTGTAGAAAATTATTTGGAGAAATAACAGGAGGAACAGTGTTCAGACAAACTCCAAATGTCAGAAGTAAGCGGTTATATAACCGCTGTTTATGACCAAAAACAGTGGCTGGCGTGTATTTTGAAAAAGAACAAAGAAGATGATGAGTTAAAAGTAACATTTCTACATCTATCTAGACCTTCCCCATCATTTTCATATCTGAGGAAGCCAGTTGTATTGTGGATATCGTTGAAGGATGTTATTTTCAAAGTTGATCTTACAACTCCTACTAGAAAGATTTATGTAACAAATCCTGATGAGACTATGAAAAGTACACAGGCTGTCAACCAACTATAACATTTAACTAAGTAGTAAGTGTTATAACTACTTGGAATAATTAATTTAATGTAACCCATGAGATTACTAATACCTATTTTAAAACTGTACTTCACTTACTACACATAACAACTAACGTTCTTTAGAAATCCACCTTGTTTTAAAATAATTTTAACTATGAACCCATTATCCCACTTTTAAATTTTGATGATCACTTAACATAAGTACAGACTATGAGCAGCATTTTTGGAAATTTTTTGGCGACACACTTTTTCAGAAAATCAAAATAGAAATTTTGATTTTGAGTTTTGAAAAATAATGGTTATGACAATGCATGTTGCACTACTTGTTATGAGAAGGGTGTAAAAAACTGAGTAAAATGACACCACTCCCACCTCTCTAGCTTAATTTAGAGAGCTGCTATGCTGGTTAGAAAATAAACGAGCTGTGCGTTTTTGTCAATTTTTAAAAAAAAAAATTACATATCCATAATTTGAAAACTGTTTGAGATATTTAAATAAAAATGGGTATTTTTCTTAATCTCCATATACACACTATCTATATACTCTATATAATTTTATCAAAATCTGAGATGGTCACGTAAAATTTTGTAATAATAATAATATTTAGCACCACGTCTTACTACCCGTTCGGGTTATACGCTTTAAATACTAATTACGTTAATGGATTTAGGAATTGGTAAGGTTGAATTAGAGGAAGTGAACCCGCATTTGCTTGGCGGGAGAGTGGAAAACCATTTAGGAAAAACCACTCCCAGTTCACCCGACCGAGATTCGAACCTCGATCTCCCTGTCCTCAGCAGTCGAGCTCAACACGACAAGCGCGTTAGCCAACTACGCCACCGAGGCGGGTAAAATTTTTGTAAAATAGTGAGTTGATTTGACACAGAATGACCCTATGGGATTACCTGCCACTCTTTGCAGGCTTACCTTGCATTACACTAACCATTTGACTGTTGCACCAATTCCGTCGCATGGCTCTTTCCTGTGAGATGTCCCAACAAAATTCCACTCTGTATCAAGATCAAAGCCTTTCTTATGATAACACAAGTTGAGGAAGTTTTTTTTTTTTTAAATTTTTTACTGGCCAGCAGCTTCATCAGAAAAGTATATGATTTTGTGTACAAAAGGTGCCGTGCTTTTGATCTCTGTTACCAGAGCTTTTTCAAAAGCAAATACTGCCATAATATTATGTTTAATTGAGTCATTAATCACACAAAAACTTTTTGATCTCATAGATTGATCGACTGGGTATTTTTATTGCATTAAAAATGAATGTAAAGTTTCTTGGTCATTTATCCAATGAAAACTTTGGATCACATCTTGAATCCCTTATATCTAAGTATTCACTAAGTTCTGTTGGAACATCTCGGAGGTTGTCTACGTGTCATACCCCAACATTTTTCTTACTACTAACTCATGCACTAGAGAGAATATCTCACATGTTTCTTTTTCAACACAGATTCTTTTAAAACATGAAATATACAAACATTTACCAGGAACTAAACCTAAGCTTGTATGGCTCTTGAGCAACATCTAAAGATATTTCAGTAAAACCATTTGTTAGGGCCTATGACTTTATGTTTTCTGAAAGGATCTGAACAGTTCTTCCCTTACAGGTGATCATATTTCACAAGATACTTTCATATTGGCCAAAAGTTTCAAAGTTCCCTAATCTCTAATCTTAAGTTAAAGACAGTTTTTTCTTCATCCCTAAATTCACTAAAAGTTTTTATACATACTAACACTGACACATGAGAAGACTTATGACAATCCCCAATCACTCGTTCAACACTTAACCTCTAACTTCACTTAATTATACATACACTATACCACAGTCTGGAGCATAGTGACAGGAAATGTACAGCTCACATTTGCCTGTGCCAGCGAGTCTAAATATGACTAATTTCAGGGACATACAAGGTTGTGCAATTTGAGACAGTACTTAATTCACATAACTCAGAAGATTTATCAGTTATGTTTTGTAGTCTATTTAATTAAATTTATATTTGACTTCAGCACTTTTAAATAGCTTTAAGGCTTGTTTACACGGAGTAAGTAGGGAGAGAAGTTGAGTAAGCAAGTAGCTTGACTAGCCACTATACTGACATCAGCACTGGCAAGTAGCTTGAATAGCCACTTGACTGGCATCAGCACTGGCAAGTAGCTTGACTAGCCACTTTACTGACATCAGCACTGGCAAGTAGCTTGACTAGCCACTTTACTGGAATCAGCACTGGCAAGTAGCTTGACTAGCCACTTTACTGACATCAGCACTGGCAAGTAGCTTGACTAGCCACTTTACTGACATCAGCACTGGCAAGTAGCTTGAATAGCCACTTGACTGGCATCAGCAATGGCAAGTAGCTTGACTAGCCACTTTACTGACATCAGCACTGGCAAGTAGCCGTTTACACATGATTAAGTCATTTGTCTTGTAGAGAGCGAGCAGGATGAATCCGTTTGTGCTCTACCTTCGTCGTCGAGATGTGAAAAAATGTGTTGAACGCTTTGTACAAGTTTTAGTTTCTTAATTAAGTGAAACAATTCAAGAAGAAATGACCAGAAAGAAACGAAAATGGGCACGAGGGTAGATAAGTATAAGGTACACTCATGGGGCATCTGCTACCCTATTGATTATAGTCTCCGCTTCTGACCACCTCATATTAAAGTAGCCCCACAACAAGAGAACACCAAAAACGGACACTGCGTAGAAACCGCGTGCATCCTTTCCAACACACTGTGCTCGATTATACACTTGCCTCTTGCCTGTACCTGTTCACATTAGTTGAGTGGGGAGTACAGTTACGCGGTCAAGTTAAACATTTGATGGTGGGAGAAGGAGAGTGGGCGATTAATGGATCGCCTGCCTGTCTATCCACTCGACTCTCTCATTTACTCGCCAAAATACTTCCCCCAACACTAGCTCAGTCGTTTACACACAGCACGTAGCTTTATTTTTCCTACTTGCTCCAGTTACTCTCCCAGCTACTCGACCAATGTTAATCGGCCTTTATTAATTTTAAAAAAACATTTAAAATAAACGTTATATCTCTTATCTGACCAAACCCCCTCACCCACCCACTCATCTCCCATACTTCTATACAAGATTTTATGTTTACATTAGATTTTTATCAGTAAGCTTATGGCTATACATTTCTTGCATTTGACACCTTGTCTACAGTAGTCTATTAGATCTAAGGTCAGATTAAGTTGCCCATAAAAATGAATGGGAAATCAAGAATTTTGCTTAACTTTAAGCTCAAAAATTTTCCTTATTCTGCAAGACAAAGTGATCAAATTTTTGAATGCTGTTCTTACCAAATAGAAGTGTTTTTGGTATAGAATTAAAATTTTTACTGTGTTCCCCACTGGAGATACAGCTATTAAAAAACTCAAAAGTCAAAACTTTCCCATTTTTACCAGCCAAAAGATCTTGGGAAAGCTCAAAACATGTACCATGTATGGTACCATTGTTCTTGCAACAAAAAAAATTGTTTGATAGTTTTGTGCCCTTCCTGGTAAAAATTTGTCTTGAAAATTGAAAAAAAGCGAATTTCCTTAATTTTGACCCTAAGTTAAATTTCAAAAATGCATCAGAAATTTAAATAAAAAACCTAAGACAATCAGAATTTTCTTTTGAGTATAGTGGTTTTTGAATTTTTGAGTTTTCTTAGTTAATAAAAAAGTTCTAGTACTTAGCACAAATACTTTCAATCAAAAAAATTAAGGTGTTCTGATTGCCATCTAGAGGCCCCCCCCCCCCCCCCCCCCAAATGGTGAGGATTTTTTAAAAACAAAACATGAATGATTTTAAAGTATCTTGTATAGTTGAAAATGACGAGCAACATAAAGTTCTGAACTCTAATAGACGAAAAGAGAATACTAAAACAGTTTCCAATCAAAGACTGCACCAAGATAGTTTTACAACATATTGCTTCCGTCCTTGGGTTCAAGGGTGTGTGTGTGAGGTGCATCAATATCCTTGGTGACAATTCGGGCAGATCTACACTTGGTAATGTGATTATAAATGCAACTGGCAAGAGTACATAGCAAGACAACAGCCAATACTACCAAATACAAAACAATAATAAAATTTTTTTTTGACACATTATCATTCTAAACATATCAATTGCTGTGCACCAAAATATTGGTGATGATACTTATCATCAAACTCATATTTGATTTTTTTAACCAAAATATCAATATTCAACAATTATTTTTATTAACAAAATAATATAGCAAATTGATTAATAGGCCCTACTGCTGTGTAAAAATATTTTCTAAATAATGCAATAATCATCTACAACGACCAAATTTCACCTTTTTTCTTATCTTGTTTGATGAAATCTTCAACATCTATTAATTAAATGTGTAAACTCATGCAAGAAAGGATGTAAACTAAACTGATAACCTACCTATTGAAAACAACTGCCATGGCCATTGTTAGATGATTTAACAAATATAAAATACCAAAATAATTATTATAATACAAACCTAATGTAACCTTTCAGGTGTTAATAAATTAACATTTCAATTAATATTAATTAAATAAATTATTAAATGTATATACAAAACAATGAAATCACACAGTGCAGAAGATCATGATATCATAATGACATAATTAAATGAAATACCAAATTAATGATTAAAATAATTATTATAATACAAACTTAACTTAACCTTTCAGGTGATAATGAATTAACATTTTAATTAATATTGATTAAATAAACAAATTTATATACAAAACCATGACATCACACAGTGCAGAGGTTCATTGGATCATGATAACATAATTAAACAAAAAATATAGGAAGATGAGTTTTGTTTTGTTGTATAATTATTTAAAACTATCAAACTTTATAAAACTGAGTAGGCCTACTATTTTATTTGCTGTCTTCTTATGTATAATTGCATTCTTAAATACTTCAACTATCATTGACTATAGTAGGTGATAAGTTCCCAGTGACTGAAAAAAGCGCAAATGATAAAAGTGCACATGAAAATTCCACGCAGAAGAAACCCCATGATCATAAATACTCACTGGAAAAAAGCTCACAGGAAAAAACTACTCACACGGACAAATGCCCATATGGAAAAAGGTCCATACGAAAAAATGCCCACATGAAAAATGTTCACATGAAAAATTGCTCACACGAAAAATGTCCACATGAAAATAATTATAAATCAAGGTTAATTTTTAACGGAATGCAAGTTTGATTGGGGTTTTACATTACCAACTTTTTAGTTTTCACATGCAAAGTGCACGTTTGATTTATTCTTGTGCACTCGTAGAGTTTGCGTTTACTTTTTTGGGTCATTTTTATAAATTTAAAGTAATGTTTTGAAATTTATAGTATAATTTTATGGATCATATTTTGACACATTTTATTTCATCAAAATCCTGCCCGTGGTACAACAACATAACCAATGTTTACAACAAGTGTTTAGAGTTCAAATAAAATAAAATATATAAAAATAGAGTTATATTTAATACTTATTATACATTTAAGTTGGATCTACATTCGGGTGTAGTTTGATACTGAAGCACAACTATAAGAACACGTTGCGAACATGTTCTGTTCAAGTATGGACCCACCTTTAGCTAACCACCCTTTACCTCTGCCTTCACATGGCTAGGTTTATATCAGAAGTCCCTGACCTCTACGAGTTAGCAGTCCTTCAAAGTAGAAATCATCAACATAAATAATTGTTTGTTTGTTTTTCTAATGCCCCACAGATGGTTTCTTACATACTTTCTGGTTTCTGCTTGAATGGCTTAGAGAAGGAATTCACCATTAAAATTAATTCCATTATCTACAATGATATGATGACTATGTGAATGAATTATTGCATGCAGAGATAACCTACATCTACAGCTTAACCTGGGATCTAAGCCACGGTGGGGCCATGTATTCCTCACTTTCACTAAGTAGGCTACACACTTTGTCATAGGTAAAGGAAGGGTTTGCTGTTATGAAAAATCTGCACTAGTTGGAGCCAGGATTTGATCACAGGACCTTCAGCACAGAAGTTAGACACCTTATCTCTAGAATCTAGACTACCTTTGCCCTCTCATAAACATAATTTCATAAAATGTTAATATGGCTGATTTGAAATATATATTTTTTCGTATTGTACTTGTAATTTGACAAAGCGGAATAAAAATGTTTGATAGCAGAAATAAATTGTTTTGTTTTTTGTTAGTAAATGATTAAAATAACTAAAAGTAAAGAAACTCACGTTTTCGATTAGTGTATTCCTGTAGGAGTTGACCGTTGGTTACTCTTAAAGTTTTCTGGATCGCTTGAGTTTGGCGAATTTCTAAAAGGACCCTTATAAAAAATAATTGGGGATCCCTGGTCTATATTGTTGAATCATATCTTGTAGGGAGTGATTTAAAATGAGTACTACAGTATCATCAATGATCTCACCAGCTGTGAACTCTCGCAGTTATTATTTATTTTCACGCAAAAAACACGAGTGCTGTCCAAGATTCATCGTCAACTGTATGAGGATTATGAACCAAACACAAAAATAAATGGTATGTTACTATCATACAAACTTTCTCATCTAGTGCATTATTTGAAAATTCATTCATTAGTAAACTACCCTTAAACTACATTTTTAGCCCTTTGTTAGCCTATATCTTTAACATTAGCCTGTCAAATGAAACTTTTCCTCTTCCCTGGAGACAATCTGTTGTCATAACTATTTATAAAAAAGGAGTGAAAACAAATACTTGTAATTATAGACCAATTTCCCTCTTAAACACTTTCTCCAAAGTATTCAAGAAAATCATACATGAGCATACTTTCCACCACCTTAAAAATAAACTTTCAGATAATCAACATGGCTTTAAAAAAATAAATCTATTATCACTAATTAAGTAGAATTTCTTGGGCATGTTGCCCCTCAAGTTTCTGCCCGAGGTCAGGTTTATGCTATTTATTTTGACCAAAGTAAGGTGTTTGACTTATGTCAGCATAGTATCATTTTCTCTAAGCTTGGTAACTTAGGCCTTTATCAATCATATGTAAATTGGTTCAGCAGTAATTTGCATGAAAGACCATTCACTATTAAAATTGATTCACACCCCTCAAATACACTTTTAGCCCCCTGTGACATACCACTTAGGTCCTCTTCTCTTGAACTCGTCTAGTTATTTACTCTTTGCTGATGATGTAAAATTGTTTAAAATTATCAAATCTATTGCAGTTTTTATAGAGCTACAAAATGATGTAAATGGTATTCTACAATGTTTTTTTTGAAAATGGAAGGTCTATTAATAAATCTAAGACCAAATCTATAACTTTTACTAGGAAAACTAATCCTTTTTTTTAAATTATAAATTGGGTAATGAAAAAATAGTTCGCACCCTTTATATTAATGAGCTTGGTGTTCTCCTGGATAACAAACTTTTTTTCCTCTATCATGTTGGCCATGTAATTTCCCAGTCATTGAAATTTCTTGGACTTATTAAATATATTACATCATCATTTAAGAAAGTTGACTGTTTTTTATGTCTGTACTATGCCCTGGTTAGATCTAAATTAAAATACACTATTGTTGCTTGGAATTCCACTACCTTAACTGACTCTCTTAGGTTGGAAAACGTTCAAAGAAAATTTGTCGCTGCGTGCTGTGATACATTCTTTACTAACATGATTTATTATGTTCATGACAGAATTCGAAACCTCTTAGGGCTCCAAACTCTCTTCTCGCATAGACTTTATTGTGATGCCCTTTTTGTTTTTAATATATTCAATAGCAAAATTTATTGCAAATTTGCCCTTGATCATGTACGCATTCATATCCCTTCTCGGGCTTCTCGTAATCCAAATTTATTTTTTCTCAATATCGCTTATAAGAAAGCCCTATAGGTCATTGTGTCCATTGTGCCAATTCTAGATTTCTCGAATTCAACTTCTATCATAAAAGAAAAAGCTAAACTCGGAGAGTTATTTAAGGAAAATCCCATATCAATAATTTATTGTTTAGAAGTTCTGCCTATAATATTTAAATGTACAATATTATGATTTATTTTTTGCATATTGTTACTGCTTTCAACCACTCTTTAGTTATTTGTTATTATTGCTATTTTTTTATTCTCATCATTAATAATTTCTATTTTTTTATGTAACTATTCATCATTATAAAATATTATTTAGCTAATATTGTTTATCTTATTTTCTCTTGTAAATATATGTATTTGTATGGTAATTGTGTACTTTTCAGTGCTGGCCTGTTATAGGTCTTACGACTGTTGGCCAGCACTATAATAAAGGAAATTGAAATTGAATTGAAACTATTATTATTATTATTTATATTTTTTATATCTTGGATGTTATTTAACTTTTCCACAGTTGTAAGCTGTTTAAATGGGATTGATACTCTTGTAAGCCAACACCAGGTATTTTCATTATTAAATTTTGAAGAATTCTTCAAACACAATAAAAATAAAAATGTGTCTCATTTGCAGGAGTTGGGTTTGCTATGAAAAAAAAGGTGAAACATGGTTGTTGTAGACAATTATTATTGCATGAATGTAGAAAACAATTATTCTTTGGGATATATGTTGAACAATAATTTGAGGTACCTATGCCACATGTTTAAACGCCTCTGTGGTCTAGTGGTCAACGTTCTTGTATATAGATCTGGAGATCCTAGGTTTAATTCTCGGCGCATCCAGAATTTTTCTGTGAAGCAGTGGGCCTGGAACTGGGTCAACTCAGCCTCATGAGGACAAATGAGGAACTACTTGAATTAATAGATAACGGCTCTGGTCTAGGAAACTAAGGTTAACAACCAGAGGGCTTTTTGTGATGACCATATGACAGTATCCGCAATCATCGCTAATAGCGACGGCAGCTCAGTCGGTTTAGCTCAATCTCGAGCTCAAGCCATGGGTGTTTTTATGCCACATGTTTGCATGGTCGATCGGTATTCTGTGAGCTACATTTTCTTTTTCTAACCAATGCGCCATCTTTTTTGTATAGTATGTAAAATATTTTATAAATAAGGATAAAGTTGCTATGGAAAAAAAGTGCTTAAATGGCTAATATTTTGTGGACTCTCCCTGAAACATGAGCTAGACTTGTACTAAATAATGCCAACTTTGTTTTGTTTTTCATTTATTTTATGTGCTTACTAATTGATGAATAAAAGATGTATTATTTTTTTGCGCCACATCACAATACCTGTCACAACTTTTTCCATATTTACACTTATGGAGAAGTGTTGATAATGAGTACACCCATTCATTATTTCAACCCTGGCTATGTCGGGACCAGCAAAAGATGAGACTTACTTCTTGGCCTATATGCCTACTTGTGCGGTTTGAATATGTGTTACATCATTGGTCACATAATCTAACATGTCATACATTAAATAGGAATGCTGGTAATGGAGAAATTGTCTCTCAATACCAGTCAGGTTTACCCTGAGAGGCTTCCCTGATTATAAATATGGTACTAATATAAGATAATTCATTTACTGTTTACAATTTTTTCAACAACAAAGCATCATTCTTGTATGTTACTAACTATTCCCTATATAACAATTTTAGCTAGAATTATTGTTTTACAGGTGCTGAAAGTGACTTCACAGAAGAAAAATCAGCTGATTTGGGCAAAAAGAAAATTATGAAGAAAATAAAACAGGAGGAGGTAAGACAGGCCAGCAACACAATCACAACCAAGATAGATGATGTAAAGGGGAGTTCTTTAAAGAAACCAAACTTGCAATACCTGCAAGAACAGAATAAGATACGTAAGGATAAACAGGAAGAAAGGAGGAAAAAACAATATAATAAAATAAGGATTAAACAAATGAAAGAAGCTAATGAGGAGGAAGATAAGATAATCAAGAAACTCGAGAAACAGCTGAAACTCAACAAAAGAAAAAGTAAAACTGTTCCTAAGTCGTTTGCTCTGGACGGCTTGGATTGTATCCTTTTATGTCAGAGGGTTTAGCCCTATTTGTTTTAATGGGTGCAAGTTTATTAGCTGTAAGGACTTTTTATATTCATAGATTATTTATGAGCATTTACACTAACATGAAAACTTGCAACATTCTCTTAGTTATCCAAGCGTATAGACTCATGTTTTACTTTGTCATTGTTGAAAATGTATAGTGCACTGGGGTTATTTTTTCACATATGAGTTTCATTGTGGTTTTCCCCCATCATCTCTTCATGCTAATGTGGGCGTGTTTCCACTAATCTACTATTTTCATTCCTATGTAGAGAAAAGTATTAATGACCCTTATCTTAAATAAAGAACTTAAACCTATCAAAAAAACTGTGTAATCATATCTAAGTCAAATATTCTTAAGAAACTTTTCAGGCTTATTAGGTTATTTTGACCCGCACAGTTTTGATTGTAGTAGAGAACTTAGTAACATTATTATACGGGGTGAGAAAACAAATGTTACCACTTACATGGGATTGTTTTGTTTTTATTATTTATTCATTAAATCATGTTATTATCACAATAATTGTAAATACCTCTAATGCACTCCTTCAACCTGCGCTCAACGGTTCTTAATGCAGATAGGCAGTCGGTTCAGCATACACCCTCTTGTTGAAAGTACCCATTTCTTAAGACAATTATTAGTAGATTATCTTCCAGAAAATTCTTCACCATAACTCAACTATTCCAAACCTAGAAATAGCACACCATGTGTTAACCTTAGGAGAATCCCGAATGTGCTTTCTCAGTGCATGCAGATTTTCTCTAGCACAATGACGCAGTTATGAATATATACTTTTCCACTAACATGAAATGTGGCTTTATTCAAGAAAATAAACTAAACAGAAGGATAGGTCTCTTTGTGTCATTTCCAAGAACACTTGTATAGCTTCTTCCTGGGCAATTTTATCAGCATCAGAAAGTGCTTCACAGCCGAGTCAGAAATCTTGGTTTCCACTGATACTCTCGATTTTGACCTCTCCGGGCTATTCAGCATTGCTTCTTAAATACATATGATGTTAACCTCCTTTCAAACACTTCTAGGTTGTGTGCTATTTTTCGATAGTCATTTGCAACAGATCCTGTGCGCCCAGACTCTTCATGTATTCAAAGGATAGTTAAATGGCTTGGAGGATCCTTGCTATACTATGCTTGAAATTTAGGCCTCACTACTGATGGTGACTCAGGGCTGCCACCTATCTGGAGGACCTGGAAAACAGGGAAATGTCAGGGAATTTGGTTTGACCTGGAAAAACCAGGGAAATGTCAGGGAATTTCTTAAATTTCCTAAAAATGACTAATTTAAAAATATAAGTCAAATTTTCAAAAGTGTTAACCTATTTTGCTCAAAACCAATTTTTACATTAATGTTTTTCTGCTTAATGATTAATTCAAATTGCGATCATAATTTGTGAACTATTGCTATTGCTATATTGTGGCATAACATAATCCAAGAACATATGCGCATGTGTAAATATTAGCATATGCGCCATGGTCACCGTTGTAGTTGTGAGAAAGCGTCTGCACATCCTTCAATATGAAATGTAAAATGCATGCGGGTATTTGATCTTTTGTATTATTAATTCCAAAATAACGACAAAATGATGCTTTATCATTATTTTCTCTGTCATTTGTAACTTGATTTTTTTAGTAATGTTTTAATTACTCATTATGTGATGGCATTATAGTGAAATGATTTATTTAACTCATCAAAAGTGTTGCAAATTTGCTTTTTCAGTTTAGTGACCCTTTGCGTATGCTCAAATGCAGATTTATTTTAGTGTTTTTCAATTCTAAAATGACATGCTTACGGTATTTGTTTTGAAGTCCCAAGTGTTGCCTCTCAATCACCCACTCTTTACAACTAGAAATAAAATATTTTGTGTAAATGTGTGAAAAGCACTGCATTCATACTCAAATAAACAAGTAAAAATAAATGTATTTGTTCATGATGAGCCCAGGCCCTAAAGTTTATCTTTAGTAAACGTGATATCATTAATTATGGAGTTGGGGCATAGACTACTTGCATTGCATGTAATGCCAGGAAAGTTGAGGTTTGAATCCCGGTTTGGTGCACTTGGGGGGTCTACCCATTCTCTCCATGTGTGTGCATCTCTTCTAAGCTCCCTTCTCATATCTGCCACATTGTATTGCGTTGTTGGAACTATAATATTTTTGTATGGAAAACTTGGAAATGTCAGGAAATTTCAATGTTATTAATTAGTGGCAATCCTGCGACTGAAAGACTTCATTCAAGCTGCAAACTAAGTCATGTTGCCATATTTAATCTGAAACAGAATAAAGAAATAAAATTTACATGATATTGTCTTGCACACTTAAGTGGTAACATCTTTTTGATTCATCCTGTATATATATATATATCAGGGCACAATCTTTCACCTCATACCCCCTCCATCTCCATGCTTCATTCTTAACCAGCCATCTAGGATTCTTTTTTTTTTATTGGTTTGATGACATACTTAGAATGTACTCAAACTAAAAATAAATATATATATATACTTGGCCTCTTATTAATTTGTAAAATATTTAGTCATGTCAAAAAAGAAGTTGGTTGTTGACAACCAAATTAAATATAGGAGGGTTTTACTATTATTTACTAACCAGCCCCATGGTGTAGTGGTCAGTGCACCTGGCTACGAGCCTAGGGCTCCAGGGTTCAATTCCTGGCTGGTACCTAAGCTATTTTTTACCTGAAAAAACTACCCCAACAGTCATCAGGATTTTGTTAATTAGGTTTAAGTTAAGTATTTCTACTGGTTCCACACACTCATACTCACAATCACCATCATCTCATTGGGCCATGGAAAGAGCCTCCACGGAAAGGATGTACGATTAGTACATTCAAGCGTTCCTTGGTCAATGGCACATTAGTACTGGCTAATCTTTCCACAAAGTGAGTGACAAATGATGTAGCCCAGATGTGCATTATTATTATTATTATTATTTTTGTGTTGTCATCATAATCATTCCGTGTCTTAATACTGTTTCAGGTCGTCCACATTTTTTATTGTTACCTTCATCATCATCACACTTGATATACTTGTCACAATTGCTAGTTGTGAGCTAACTTAGAG
Source organism: Timema cristinae (assembly GCA_039000515.1). Classification (NCBI taxonomy): domain Eukaryota; kingdom Metazoa; phylum Arthropoda; class Insecta; order Phasmatodea; family Timematidae; genus Timema; species Timema cristinae. The sequence goes on from JBCFYV010011172.1 coordinate 73,773,773, forward strand.
GCTCAAATGTTTAATTGTGCAACCATGTATATCCTTAACTTCATTTTCAAGACTTGCTGGAGGTCTGTGACGAAGCCAACAGACAAAATGTTGTGGCGGCCGAGCAAAACCTGCAGGACTTTGGATCAGATTTTGAAGAGGACTTGGCTATTGTCACTGGAAAACCATACAGTAAAGCCAAACAAAAGAGTGAAGAGGTTATCTCTGATGAGTTTAGTGACGACAATAGTCTTCAAGCTTCGGAGTGGGACTGCAGCGAGACTGAGCAGGGGGATGGCATGGAGGACAAGGAGAAGATGGATTATGTTAGTGATGATGAGTTCAGCAGCGATAACATGGCAACCAGGGGTTTGGGGGAAAATAGAAGTGATGAAAATGAAGCAAATACCGAAAGTTCTACAAACTTGAAAAATAACAAGTTATCAAAGGATACTTTCTCTAAAGTAAAGTCGAAAAGAAATATCAACAAATTAAACCAAGATAATATTAATGAAAATACTGATTTTTCTGAGCAAATTATTAGGAAAGGAAATAAAGGAAAAATTAAATCTGATGAAACAATTATCTTAAAAAGTAAAACAAATAAAATAAATAAATTAAATAAAAAGCATTGCCTTGATAATGGAGAAATATCTGAAGATGAAACCGACATAAAAAAGGGACACTCTTGTGGAACTAAAGCGATTTTGACTGAATGTGACAGTTTAAGAACTGAAACTCATCAAAAAATGAGCTCAAAGGTTCTTAAAAGATCCAAGACTTGTAAAGCAGAGCTCAAAAGTAAGTCTGTAAAATTCACAGATGACTTAGGTTCTGATGATGCCTCCGAGCTCGACTCCAACTCGGACATCAACACGAAAGAGAGTGGTGATGAACTTTGGGAAGATATATATGGCAGGACAAGGAACAAGCAAGGGAACATCATTCATGTGAGTGGATTTTCTTACTGTAAAAATTGGCCAAAATGTATTGCAATTAGATTGTGTTAGTTCAAATTTACGTTAATAAGCTATAAATTAACAGCTTGGACTAGGGCCTTTATGTCTGTACTGGGATTTAACAAAAATAATACACTAATAACCTGATTGTGGCTACAAACAGAGAAAACCTGGACAAGTCTGGGAATTTTTTGATGACAGGAAATTTAAATAAAAATTAAACAGTACGGAACTTTGCATGGACTTTCTTGCTCTATTGTTTAAAAATGGAGATGTTTTTACCCAAAACTCATAATATATGTGAAACGAAATAATATACACTAGCAAACCCAAGCATAAATTGCATTATATTTATGTAAAACTTTTTTTAGTCACGGTTTTAAATTTTATAATTTTATTTTTAAATAATTAATGTCCTCATTTGTATGTTTGGACTGATAAAAAAGATTAATATTGGGTCCACAAGGGTCAACACTTTGTATTAAAATGTCAACTTCCGGTTAAAATTTTCAACATTTCATTAGGCTGGTGTTGCAAATCTTCATGCCATTGCATTGATATTTAATTCCTCGTTTTTAAATTTTGACCAATAAAAAATGTAAAATATAGACTATTGAGTCTAAAATGGAGATAGATCATTGTTGTACAAACATTTCTCCTAAAACATTTAGGGAAAAACAACATTAACTTTTTGAAAGACTTACTTATATTTAATTTCTCTATGGCATTGGAAAGTTATTGCGTTAAAACTTAAGTAGTATCTCTCTACAACTAAAACTCACAAAATATTATCAATATATTTGCCAATATCTCAGAAACTCTTGGTTTTATAAAAATATATTTCATACAAAAGTTTTTATTTTTAATAGTACTACAATTTTGCAATGAAAAGTTATTTAGTATCTCAAATAGTTTTGGAGATATGGAAGTTTCTGCTTCTGTAAAGTACCCTAAAAGTCATTTTTATTGGAAAATGAAAATAGCAAGTTATTTATAATCTTAATCAACACCTAGATACGAATTTTAATCAAAATCGTTAAAGCCTATTTAGAGAAAATTGATTTTTTCTCTTTTTGCCTTTTATTAAACTACTCTTAATTTTAAGTTTAAACAGACACACAGACATAGGTGATTGCAAAGACCACTTTTTAGGGTTTGGGGGGTCATAAGACATCGACATCCATCAACATTTATGGTTAGATTTTTTTTATGGACGCAATACTTTACCTTTTGTGTTCGAAAAGTTAAAAACATATATATTTGCATATAGCTGAAAGTTATTGGTTTTATAAAAATATTCTTCAAATAAAATATTTGTATTTTAAATAGACCTACATATTTGTAATGATAAGTAATTTCATATCTCAAATAGTTTAGGAGATATTAAAAAAAAAATTACCCATCAAACCGGAGCGTTTAAAGTCATTTTGCCGAAATATTGAGAGTAGCCAATTTTGTTTAGAATATTTATAAATGTTAGAAATGAAATTTAATAAAAATTGTTAGAGCCGATTTTGAGAAAATTGACTTTTTCTCTTTTTGCCCTTCAATAAACTACCCTTAATTTTAGGGTTAGTTATCCAATTCCAAAAACACCTACAGCCCTACAAAAACCCTATGTACCAATTATTAGCCCGATTGGTAAAATAGTTCAGGTTCTAGTTTGAGGTACAGACAGATAACAAACAGACGGAAAGTCAAAAACCACTTTTTCGGATTCAGGGGGTCTTGAAACGTCCAGATTCATCAAAATCTCGAATTCGATTTTTTTTTACTATCACAATACTTTCTCTACCTCTAAGATAATGAGAAAGTAATAAGAAAAAGTCATGGAATATAAATACCGGTTCATGACTAACTCTTAAACAAAATTGCAAGATTTAGTTTCTCACTATTAACAAAATGCATTACATATATATGTCTTACTCTCAATATGAAATGGTTCTACAGTGTGTATTTTATAACACACTAGTACACAAATAATACCTAAAACATTAAATACCAGAAAAAGAACTTGTAATAATATTTACCTCTAGTATCCATTAGGATTGTGGTAGAAATTATGCAATCAATGAAATAAACTAGAACATTCCCATTCGCTAAGAAAAATTGTAAACAAGTTCAGCGGAAACATATTTTAAATGTGTGGAAAACCTAGAAAAGTTTGGGAATTTTATAATAAAAGTTTTGTAGCCTCCCTGAACCTGTACAGATATTAAATAAATATAAGAAAACATGTGTTTCCTAGTCAGGGGTAAGTACGTCCCACCCCACTTGAGGGCCCAGGAAGCAGAAACTGACACCAAGAAGAAGGAGCAACTAATCCGATTAAGGAAGCAGTTAAAGGGACTCTTGAACCGTCTGGCCGAGAACAACATGAACAGCATTGCAGTCCAGGTAATACAACTATCTTCTTACTGTCATTCATTGGCTAGCTGACTTACTCACAAAGGGGATAACTTTGCTCTACTATCAAACTCTTTGTAGCAATATTCAGTTTGATGACTCACAAAATGTAGCAAAGAAATGTATAGGACTGACTCTATTAGGGAGAAATAAGACAACTTGTTCCCACCCCGCACTAGGAGTCTTACAAGCAATTTGGCTTTGTCACTGTTCAGCTATTAAGGGTATTAAATTCCTGGTTCTTGTGTTGGCAAAGTATTGCTGTCGAGATTATGTTATCTTCTAAATAAATCATTTGTCTTAATGTTACTTTGTGTTGAAAAGTTTCATTAATTAAATAAATTACAACAATTTGAGGAGATGAGGGGGGGATCACTTAAGGATTTTTGCTAGTCCACAAATACAAACACTTTAAAACACCAACACAGCAAACTTCATTAGATTGTTATTGTAGATTGAGGACCAGAATAATTAGGTTATGCTTCTGGTCCTATGATGGCAGCCGTGTACCCCATGCAGCATGGCAAGACTACTCATCATTGATCATAGATTGATCAGAGACCTCACCAAGCTGATCCATATGGTCACAGGGCTCCTAAGATGAACTAACAATGCTGACTGTGTCTTGTGTAAACATTAAAAAAAATACAAAAAGGTTTTAAGTATTCTACTATTCACTCCCTGGTCCCAGCACAGATTTATCTGATTGACAAACCCTTCCTTCACCTCTGACAAGACATCTTGTTAATGTGGGGAATGCCAGGCCTCCACCGTGGTTCGGATCCCACATTAAACTGTAGGTCCTCCATTTCATCTCACAATCACCCCACTATTACACATTAGCGTAGTGCATACAGCCCGAATGGGTAGTAAGACGCGGTGCTAATAATAATAATAATAATAATAATAAGTGAAACTGAGTAATCAATATCATCCATTGGTTCCATGGGTGTATTTCAAGCAACTATCATGCTGAAAATACAAACAAGGTTTATTTATTGACACCTGTACGGGTACTAAGATGAAGTCACAGAGCTAAAAAAAAAAAAAAAAAAAGTAGTTTGATCTTTGGAAGTTGTAAATTTCATTTCTTTACTTATCTACATGCATCGGTGACTGCAGACATCAATCTCGCATTAGGCTGAATTGAGGTGCCGAGAAGGTTTTGAATTTGAATATCAGCCTATTGCACTGGCAATATATCACCACATAACTTTGATTTATCACTACATATTATTTCCATAATTTCATGCTTATGTGGATGCATTTCTTCTAACTTACTCTTCTCATTACAACCTCTGTCATTAGTGTTAAACATACTATTGAAAATAACTTGTTCATTTATTTAATGAAATGGTTTCATCTAGTACAGTGGTAATAAAACTTTTTTTTGCTTACCCCCAATTTCTTTTCAATTTTCCCCCCTAAAGTTTTTGGTGCGTAATGCAAGTTATACAGATTTTATCATCTACATACAAAATAATGTATTGAATAATAAGATTAAAATGAGAAATATATATGTTTACATTACTAATTTTTTTTATACTCTACGTACTCCTTAGATGTATTTCCATACCCCCAGTTGAATACCAATTGGTTAGTACACTTAAGTTCTTAGTTTTAATTAGCACTATTTTGTTTCTTTTTCAGTTGGAGGAACTGTACATGTTGAACAGTCGAAACGACATGAATGAAACACTGACTCAGCTGATGGTAGAGTCACTCATAGCTCCAGTCAGCACTCCTGAGAGACTAGTCATGGAGCATGTCTTGCTCATCACCGTACTGCATGCTAATGTTGGTACAGAAGTTGGTAGGTTGATACTTTTTGGTCTGAGCATGTAGGAGAAAGAGCTACATGTTTGTTAAATTGGTAACTACCATGGCTGTGGAATCAGAGTCAAAAGCAATTTTGGATAAAATCTGAATAGGAGTTTGTAAAAATGTACTGATGCTGGCTTCAAAATAAAAACTTATAATGTATTAACAATATATGATAATTGCATCATTTAAATTATCCTTTGTTTATTTCTTAGGACCCATATTTGTGTTTTGAATTGACAAATTTATTCAAATATAAATTCATAATGTCGAAGAAGCTAAAGACATTTCTGAAGGAGTCCCAACAGTAACAAAATAGAGGAGTCTGAGTAGAAGGCTTAGCATACCAACTCCACAGCCCTGGTAATTACAATTGTTAGATAATTTGTAAGCTGGCATACTTGTGATTCTGAAAACCTCATCTACCAACTGTAATGCAACCAGTGTCAAGCACAATACATTGGTATCACAACAGAAACACTAAGAAAGAGAATGAATGGTCATCAACATGGCACCAAAATGAAAAATAATAATAAGCTTGTAGCATCACATGCCAAAACACATAATCTAGACTTTAATCACTGCTACACAACCAAGGTGGTTAAACCCCCGAGCAAAGAAATATGCAACCCTTCACAACGAAGGATATGGGAACTGGCCCATCAATATATTATCTAATCCAGACAAGCCCCTAACCTCAACCTTAGGTAATTCTTTTCCTTCTTACCAGCACACTTATTATTACATTCAATGTCACAATAATAATACCTTATACGACACAGTTTTTAGTTTTTCTATCTATCTATTTATTCAAAGTGCTGCCATCTATACAGTGATATCATAACTGAAAACCAGTCAGCTGTGGACAGTCAACCTAGTAGTTCAAACAAGAGCATACGTCCACTCTCTCTACTTGATGAAACTGTCTGACAGTGAAAGCTTGTTCTTAAAAATGTGTTTTTTTTATTGTTCTATCTAAACAATTTCTACTCCAGTATCACCAAGGTAAGTGTGCTGGCTAATCCTCCTAATTTAAACCACTATTGATAATTTAGTATTACGAAGCCAATAATAGTTATTTTCGATTAGGTTGATGTTAGTCACTTTCATCCAATGTTTTTAATGAAGAATCTTCACTTAACTACACACTCTTCGTAGATGGGGTATAGGTTGTAATGCTATCACAGCACCAAATGGTGAATTCAAGTGTTTAATAAAAATGTATTCTAATGTTCACTAAACTCTAGTAAAAAGTGTAAGCATTTGCCAAAGCCACCATGCAGAAGCTTATTGGCCACCTATGGTATCTATCAGAGGAACTGGTTGAGTTCGCTTTTTTTTGACGAAGTTTCAATTGTAACAAAGCAGAAGATGGTAGACGTCTTGAACAATGAAGGAATGAAGTATCCACTGAAACGTATATGTATAGATCCTTATCTCATTGATAAAAAATATAGAAGATTTTTTATCTTGTATTACTCTAAGAACTTTAAGTATTACAGGTATTCCATCGGAGTTTCTATCGAAGAATGTGGAAATTTGGGAGGAAGATGATGATTATAAGACAAGTAGAGAAATTGTTCGTTCAATTAGGGTTGTCAACGATATTGCAGAATGAGGAGTAGCATTATTGGAAGAATACAACAAATTAATAATAATAATATTTAGCACCGCGTCTTACTACCCGTTTGGGTTATACGCTTTAAGTACTAATTACGCTAATGGAATAGGAATTGGGAAGGTTGAATTAGAGGAAGTGAACCCGCATTTGCATGAAGGGAGAGTGGAAAACTATTTAGGAAAAACCACTCCCAGTTCACCCGACCGAGATTCGAACCTCGATCTCCTCGTCTTAAGCAGTCAAGCTCAACACGACAAGCGCGTTAGCCAACTACGCCACCGAGGCGGGTTACAATAAATTACATAACTCAAATGAAGAACAAAAACTGTATTTGTTATTGGTGAAACAATCCAGACATAAATGCCCTGACATGAGAAACTGTACTTTGTTATGCTAATTAATATCAATGGTTATTTTAAACCATGTTTAAGCATGTTATTTTATTTTAAAAGGTTTGTTAAACATATCTAAATATAAATAAATAAAATAAGTATTTTTTTATAAATCCAATAAATATATATAAAGAGTTAAGTTGTGATTTTTTTAAATGCCAAATTTCAAGGACTGGTAGTGAACCCTAAAATGTGTTTAAAAATTATATACAAAAACATGTATTACTTTATAATGAATAAGAACACAATAGGAAAGTTTCTTCTCAAAAAATAATGAAAAAAGATGTTTGTGTCAAATAAGCATCACCTTAGTGTACACAATCTATTTTTTCAATTCAGAGTGAAGCAGAATTGTTGAGCAATATTCCTAAAGATAAATTAAAATATAACTTTTCTCTTAAAGGTTACCTTTAGACACTAAATTTATTTCATAAAATGTAATATTTTCAAAATGCTTTACTTATTATTTAGTCCTCTAACAAATAAAATTTATTTCAGAATCATAAGTGTTTTTAGTAGTTTGGTTTTCACTCTCTTACTTGAGTAGTAAATTCCTGGTGATAGGGTTTCTGTCTTATTAGCTGATAAAACCTTGAATACACATCAGATTCCAACATGTGTTTTTTATTTTGAGCAGGTGCCTATTTTCTGCAAGTTATGATTAAAAAGTTCCAAGAAATGTACGAAGAATGTCATGAGGTGGAAAACAAGCTGCTAGATAACATTGTTTTAATCCTGGCACATCTCTATAACTTCAAGGTCAGAAACCACATTGTAAAGATAAACTATTGGAAGATATAAAAAAAGCCTATGCAGGAACGACATTTCAACTCAAAATAAATTTTCGAGCCGGAAAATAACAATTTTCTACTGGAACAAAAGAAAATTCAAAAATAATCTTTGACTCTAGACAGTTATATATTTTTAAGATTTATAATAAGTCTAAACTTCACCTTCACACTTATCTTAATTAAAAACTAAATTAACATATTATGGTGTGATGATAAAATGGAAAGTTTATGGCCATTTGATCGGAAAGAATCAAATTTTATAGTTTCAAATTAGTCAATTATATAAGTATGTGTCAAAAATATTTTTTTAGTTGGGTTAGTGAAAGGGACAAAAACTCTAAATCGATTTCAATTATGAGTCTGAACAATGAATTCAAATTTAATAATCATAGATCTTTTGAAAGGAAGAAAACAGTATGCTTACACTCTTTTTAATTATTGTATATCTTATTTATATTTAAATTATAAAGTTTTTCAACTAAAAACTAACAAGTTCTGGGTAAGGTTTAGACACGAAGTGATTAAAAACATAGGCCTATTGCAAATACTCTAATTGGGTGTTTTTTGATCAAATAGTTTTTGTATGGCTATAAATAAATTAATTATAAAAATATATATATAATGAATGACTAAAAATAAAAAATAAATCATGGCATGAATTTAAAAAAATAACACAACAAAGTATTAAAATATCTAAACTAATCTTAATTAATAAAAGTGAGCCATAACTTGTCCAGATGAATATCAAAAACTTATATTAATTGAACCAGTGTGTTTAGTTATTTCTTAGGTTTTGTTTACTAAATATCACACCAAAGGCGCTGTTCAACTCCAAAAACATTAATTTTCCCAACTTCTTTATCTTAGTTGGCATAGTACAAAACAAAATGGATGACATTCAAAATAATGAGATTTAACTAATAGATGTGTCTTGATGCAAATATGTGTGGTAAAGGAGTATTTCATGCATAGTTTGATTTATAAAATCCACTTTGTTTTTATTTTGCTATAAAAATATGATTTTCTACCTTAATTATCTTCAGAGATAAATATTACAGGAATTATATCCATCCTCACACTTTTTTTTTTATTCTTTTCTCTTTCCCCCAAACAAACTATTTTTATTATAATAAAGAATATAGAATATTTCTATTATGTAATACATTTTACTTAGTGAAAACATACGGTGGATCGATTAGCAAAGAAAAGAAGGGAGAAAGGGTAACTCACTTCAGTCATAGAATAGGCTTAGCTGTAGTCCATGCGTCTTACTCTTAACACGTACTACACCTTAAACTATATTCTGAAGAATAATTGTGTAACTTAGAAACACACAATAAATCATCTATAATGACCACATTTTACCGTTTTTTGTAGTAAAAACAATCCTTTCAAATGAGATACAATTATCTTTTATCTTGTTTGAAGAAATCCTTAAAGTTTACAAATGAAAACTTCCCATGCAAAAATAGATTTAAAAAAAACCTAAATCCATACTGGTAAGACCACACCAACATGTCAGATGAAGTAAAGTATACAAGCCCAAATTAATATTTAAAATAATTACTAGGATACAAAGCTAACTTTCAAACCTCCGATAATATTTTTTTTATATATATATATATATATATATGTATATGAGTATCCTAGATACAAACTCGGCCAAGTCCAATTTTTGCAAAAAGAGTTAAGGATATGTTCTTAAAGTATTTTTCACGCTAAATCAGATTCTGAATGCGGTTTGTTACAAAAACGGCCGTAAACATGTAAAAATGTTAGTTAAATATGTTATTGTAATTACAAAAACGTCCAAGTCCAAAAGCACTTTGTTACAAAACCAACCAACTCCACTTGAGCAAATCAGAGAGCTGGATTCAAGCACGTGACTACTGAACAGCTGCTGCTACTATTATTATAAAAAGTATAACTAGTTTCAATCTTTATACTGTGGTTCTTGAGCTTATGCTGTAAAAATAATAATTTTGAACTGGTTTTATTTAGAAGGTTTAGGTTAGTTTTTAGCTAAATGGAAGTCAATCCAGATTGTGAGTGTTTTAATGGAGATAACAATGACGAACTGGAGGTGATAGAGATCGTCTTTCCGTAACAACACTAACACTAACCTTTTTCTGTTTAAAAGGGTTTTTTCTGTTTAACTTCATTTTGTATGGTAATCACTTGTATCCCAATATTATTTTAATAGAAAGTCTTCTTTTACTTGGTAAGACTTGAATTTTAATTGTTTAATAAACCTATACCTTAAAAATACTAATCTTTCTATGTTTTAATTATAGCACCACGTCTTACTATCCGTTCGGGCTATACGTTTTTGTACTAATTACGCTAATGTTTTAGGAATTGGGAGGATTTAATTTAGAGTAAATGAATCCACATTTGTGTAGAGGGAGAGGGGAAAACAATTTTAGGAAAACACCCCCAGTTCACCAAACCAGAATTCGAACATTGTAAGAATAAATTCATCTTTGTTACAAAAACAACCAACTCCACATCTTGGTTACAAACCGGGCCAAGTCCATTTTTCAATTCTCAATAACTAGTTATCGTTTAAACTTTTGGGTAAAGAAACGTTGGAAATTATAATTATAAGTTGCCAGCTTGTTACAGAAAAATAATCCCATTTTCATCTAGTGTTCTTTATAGTGAAACTGTTTTTGGCCTCTCCTGGAAAAAACATTTGAACGGACTTGGCCATGTTTGTAACTAGACTACTCATATATTTTTATGGTCCTTACTAGAGTTGGGCCAAATCTGAATCTTGACAAACATTATGAATCTCAGAAGAATGAGATTATATAAAATAGAAATATTTGAAAGAAGGTAGAGGAAAGGTGTTCCTTTTATATGTTTCTATCCACCTTTCCTCCCTTGTTCAAAATATGATAAAACTACCTCAAAGATTATAGAGATATATTATAAAATAGAAATATTAACTGAATGCTACCTTTTTATCTTATAATCCATTCGTTATAACATTCATACATCAGTTAAGTGCTAAATTAAGCTGGTCTAGGGTCTGTTTGTTGGGTTTGTCCTTCAATTACGTTGGTTTTGAACCACCAATAGGAAGTATTAGAGCTTTAAAACAAATTTTAATTGAAAAATTGAAGGAAAAAAATATTATTTTTAGGGCTTTGTGTCATGAATCAAATATTTTCTCGAATCAATGGATCTTTAATATCCTTCAAGTATTTGAATATTTAAGGATCTTACTCCTAGTCTTTACCCAACCTAGCTAAGCCCGAACTTCATGCATTAATAAATTAACAATTTGAATATTATTGATCAAATAAACAATTTAAATTCAATAGGAATCGATTATGTCATACACCGGAAAACGATCATGTATTAACACTATAATGCAAGTCAACACAAAAGATGTAAATATTTAAGTTTGTACATTTCTTATATGATTTCAGTTTTAACTTTATAATTTTTCCAAATTATCAAACGTTATAAAACCTTGTATTCGATTTGCCATCTTAAGTATGTAATACCAATAATAATATAATACAAATATTGTAACAAAACAAAGAAAATAATGTTCATATAATTGTGTAAAAAGGTATTAGACCCAATATTGCCATCATTTATGTATAGTGTAGTTATTTTTATGATGGCACTTAGTTGTGTTTTCTAGGTAGTTATAAAATAAAAAGCAATTTAAGCTTAGGGTACTTAACAGAAGCTAAGGCAATTTAAATTTAGTAAATTAATAACAATTTTTACAAACCTGATATTGGTAGACTGTCCCTAATTGTAATTTGAGTTAATATTAATCCTTTCCCAAAAGATCCAGAAAATAATTCTTCCCGCTAGTGTTTCAAGAATGTCCATTGCTCCAAAGTTAAGTATCTTGCACAGAATTAATAAATGAATGTAAGGCAACCATCCCTGATTAAAGTTCCTTATATTTATCTCAATCTGTCAAAATAGACAATATAAATATGTCAAAAGTGATAGCTTAAGAACACATTATTTAACATATGACTACATGAAAGCCTGCTTTGTAACTTAGTAACTTGGTAAACCACCAAATGCTGAATTATTGTGCACATTGAAGCTAAATAAGATCATTGTAAGACTGACTAGGTCTTATATTTTACAACAAAATTTTTTTTAAATCCTTTTCCATTCAAAAATGTAGTCTTCATGGAGTGTGAAGTAGGTGAGCTAAAAGTGATTTGTAGCTCTCTATAAATATTGGCCACAACTTATTTAAATCTCAATAAATATGATGACCAAAGGCTTTTTTTTTATCCAATTCTAAAATAAATATATTTACCGTAATAAGTTAAAATATTCAGTGCACATTTTTCAAAATAAAGCTTTCATAAAAAAACTATCACAATCTTAAATATTAGAAAAGTAGTGTCAATTTAACCACTTTCATTTAAACTCCTATAAGTAAAACTATGATCTAAACAAAACAAAAATGACACAAGTGAACACTTATTTGTTAGTAAGGTCATCGCAGATCACCTTTGATGGCTGGGCGCTTTTACCCCCGGTTAGACCAGTAACCACTGTTCTGTTGTGTATTAGGTGTTTCACTGTGTCCTGATGTTTGACGTGTTGGACAAACTGGCGAACAAGTTCGAAGAAAAGGAGGTTGAGCTCATTCTTGTGGTTCTGAGGAGTGTTGGGTTGAGCTTGCGAAAAGACGATCCAGCTGCACTTAAGGACCTGATCCTTCGACTGCAGCAGCAAGCGGCCACACATACATACATGCACAAGTAAGTTAATGGTAGTTTAAGCTAGCTATTTTAAACATATTATTTTTCTGTTTGATTACTATTTTGTACATTCTTAACAAGTTTTAGTTATAAGAATTGTTGAGGAACTATTGTATTTTAGTTTTTTATTTTGCTTTCTAAAAAGTACTATCATATTTATTAAAGTTGTTTTAGGGAAAAGATAAAGGTTAAAGAAAACAATACTTATTATCTCAAGGTAAAGAGGAAAGCTCACTGCTAGTTTTCAAATATCTTACAATTGTATGTTGTGAGCCGATCGAAAAATTACTGTATTTGCTAAATTAAGGCTAAAATTGGGGTTTTATTTTCATCATGCTTAACTAGTAACTTAGCTATACAAATATACTTAAAAAATTGTTGAAAATGAGCTAATGACACATTTCACACATTTTTTCTTAGTAATAAAATTCCAACTATAGAGTTGTTATGGAAAAAGAGCCCTAATGGAATCTTTCGCAATTTCTTACAAATGCGGCCCACTAAAATTAACTCCACTCTTCTTTGTTTAGTTTGTGATAATTTGATATAAGTATTTTATTTTTAAATCCGTCCATAAAATAAATCAAATATATCAATGTTGGAATGAAAATAGAAAAAAAAAATTGTTTGTTGGGTTTAGTAAAATTTAAATGAGCATAATTAATTTTAAAGTAATTTTATAAGAATTGATATAAAGTTAAGTCCTGTATCCATGATGTAGTTTTGAAACCTCAGCTAGTTCTTTAGTTTGAGCTTCCCTTGAATCTTTCCCGTAGCTTCCTCTCATGCTTCAGAAATTATTTGCTAGTGGACCGTGGAATGACTCTTTCCCCTTCTACTCACGAACTCACGACCAATTCCTTACTTTCTATTCTTAACACTAACCTTCCTCCCTATTTCCTATCCCCATCCTAGCAACAGAACAAAGTACAAGACTGTCTGCCAAGAGTTTAACAGTGATGAGTCACCAGTACTTATCTTAATATTGATATGTTCCAAATTTTGGTGTATTGATTGTGAATAATAATACATTTATTAGTGTTATGGAAAACATGTTTCTGACATTCAGTATACATGAACTATACACCTTATATCTATGTTAACACTGTTATTCATTTGCTAGAATTAAATTTCATTTAGTAGATGGGTACTCAGAACTTAAGTCACTCTTTTTATTTTATGTCTACTAAGGAAAGACAAATGTGCACCCTTAAATAACATAGCCACACTATGTATAATTGATGGTAACATTTAGTGGTATGCAAAGTTTCGATACTTTGACTTGGCCTGAAAAAAACTCTTTGGAAATTACTAAGCTTAGCCAATAAAATTATTGACAGCTAAGAAACACTATTTTTTTTCACTTGATGCCATTCGGAGCTGTTAGAAAATAGCGTTCACATTAAAAAGAATATAAAGTATTTATACTGAATGTTGTGATAACAATTGATCATATTTGAATGGGATGGGATAATTTATTTTAGTGCATAAAGATGTACACTACAAATTAATATTTATGTTTAAAAATCTAAAGTAATTAAATTGCATGTTATGTGGTAACTTGATTTATTTGATTAGAATAAAATATTACAAAATATTGTTCAATAAAACAGTTTCTCTCTGAGCTTAGTGTATAAAACTACCCATGATATTGCTGTGCAACCTGGTTGCTGCAATAAGTAGTCCATATTTTTATTTTTTTGCATCTATCACTGTTTCCAGTCAGTGACATGGATCAAATTTTTATTCAAGCCAGATATTTTCCACTGCCAGCTTGCTAGGCCTGTCGTAGCTTCATATGCCTTCAAATCTAACTTAAGACTAGGACAGGCACAACCTACAGTCCCTGGCCATTAATTCACCACCCTGAAGGGTTAAACCCACATTTCACCAAAAGATACATTTTTCGGCCATTGCGAAAATCGAACCCGGGATCCTTAGCTGAGTTGACAGACACGCTACCTACTGAGCTAAGTAGATATATTGTAGATATATAAATTTTGCTAAACTAAATAATTTATATTTCACTTTTGCGGCTTAGTCTCTGTTGTCAGGTTATTCCAAAGTATGACCATTTTAATATATTATAATAAGGCTCTCTTTCCTGTCCTCCTGGTAAAAGCAATAATAAGTATGATTGGGGTTTAAGAGGTAAACCCCTTGAATAAGCCCTTTTACAAGAGCATAAATATAAATGTTCAATTGATCTTTTTTTTTATCTTCTATTTACAGTACTCGAGTGAAGTTTATGCTGGATATTCTTCTTGCTATCAAAAATAACAATGTTTCCAAGATCCCCAACTATGATACTAGCCACAGTGAACACCTTAAGAAACTGTTGAAGGGCTTTCTGCGCAAGGGGAACTATGTAACAGAGCTCAAGATTTCTTTGGAGGATCTTCTTAAAGGTTACAGAATACAATTTTATATTTTTAGGCTAGAAGTTCAAGTGACACAGTACAATATCTTAAGGCTTTTTGTAATAATTAGGAATGTGAAACTTGACTCTTTGATGGGGTGCCACTATACCCTTGATTCTACTGGTATTGAAAGAATCGAAAATTGATCTTGATATTACAGTTCTCAATATTTTGATTCCTAGCTCTCAATGAAAGAACTGCAAGCTAAGAAAACGGCAAAATTCAGAATTAGTATTAATTGATTATCTCTAATATTAGTTTATTTTCCGTTATTTTCTATATATTTAGATTCATTTGACCACCCAATTCTGGAAATTAAAATAGTTTTTTTTTTTTTTTTTTTTTTTTATACTGTAACGAGATTAGTGTCTTACAGCAGGACCAGTGCGCTTCTCATTTTTTTTTACCCTAACTACACTCTCTGTTCTATCACCCTTGTTTATCAGGTATGCAGTGGCGGTCTCACTTGGCTGGGGAATTGGAAGGGACAGGGGGAAGGAAAAGAGACATGTCTGGCAGAGTATGGGATCATTTTATTCTAACCACTATTCTAGAAATGGAGGATTCCAAACTCTTAACTATGACCCCTATGTATAGTATGTTCATGAAAGGTTTTTACTTGGATAACAGTTCAAAAATCATATTTTTAGGTTTTGGGTTGCCAACACTTGTAAAAGATCACTGTTTTGTTGTAAATGTTAAAAAAAATTTTAACTACCTGTTATATTTTATGTTTAAAATAACGGTAAACTTAAATTTTCTCATCCTATTTCCTTACTTTTAATAATTTACTTTTATCCAACTCAAAACAATATTTAAATATGATTAAAAGTTCTTCTTCGTTTTGGAACATTAATGACTTGTGTAATATAGTGCATACATCTATACCTTTTAATACAGGCATCATATTTACTTGGAAAAGAGAAAATACTCTTTTTATGTATAATAAATTATTTTATGATTATTTTATCATATTTCGAAATATTTAACTGAATAAAATATTTTTATCTGCTGTGTGGTTACATCATTGTAAAAAACTTGTTTTCATCATGTTCAAACACATGGCTTAGATTCATTGGTTGCCATTTTGAATCTATGTTCGTTAGAACTTTAGTGAAAGTGCTGTGAATAGTAATTTCTTTAAGTGAAATAAAACGATAAATAAGCTTTGTGTCCGACCTCAAATAAATACATAAATAATATTGGCCTAAATTACCGTGGTTAACTATCACATTCATATATTACCATCTGTTTTCATTACAATTATCCAAAGGCATAGATATGTCAGCTGTTGATATAAGGATATATTAGGGACTATTTATAGTAACTTTTTGAGCTGTCATCCAAATAAACTAAGGCCGTGAATGAATTATACACAGTTAGTGATAGCCAGGAAGCTCCATTCCTAGTCGAGGCTAGCCAAGTAATTGAGCTAACGTTCCTAGGGTGGGCAGCGTGTCCACTGTGGCTAGTGTTTCCATTGAGTGGGCCAGCGTGTCCAGCGTTCATGAAACGCAGGTCAGCGCAGTGTGTTGTGAGTGAGGACAAGTGGCGACTTAAGTGGCCAACATGACTGACGTAGCCATTGATTGTTATTGTGAACAATATTTATAGTGAACATACTTGTGACTGATTTAAATCTTTGAATTTTTATTATGTATTTTGTAGAAATTAATCTGTTTATTTAATTATATTTTATTATATGTGTTTCCATTATCTTATTAGCTTATAGAATTAATATTTCTTATTATTTAATTCAGTGACTTGTTTAGTTGCTATTAATTTTATTCTACCAGTGTATGTGTTGTATTTTTTTGACATTCAAAACCTTGAATATTCTGTGTGCAATTTTAATCCTGTTTAACCAGCAGCGAACCCCAATATCTTTAAAAAAAACTCAACAGTTTACACGGCTACGTGTGTACAGTCGACGACCCTTCCAGGTTTTACAGGCCTCTGTTACAATACTGTTTTTAAATTATTTATTATTGGTTTACTAGGTAGGGATCTATATGTAGGTAAAAATCCATGCTTATTATTGTAATTACTACTTATTTGATTAATTATGTAAAATATGTTTAAATACCTTGTAAAATGAATGTTTTTCTTTGTTAAAACTAAAAATAGTTTTTAATACTATTTGAATTTTTTAGTTTTTTTGCTCTGACATGTTTTTATATGAGGTTGGATGCTTGGAAAAATAATAATAATATTTAGCACCACATCTTGCTACCCGTTCGTTAAGTACTAATTACACTAATGGATTAGGAATTGGGGAGGGTGAATTAGAGGAAGTGAACCCACATTTGCGTGGAGGGAGAGTGGAAAACCATTTAGGTAAAAACATCTCCAGTTCACCCAACCGAGATTTGAACCTCGATCTACCCGTCCTCAGTAGTCGAGCTCAACACGACTAGCGCGTGAGCCAACTACGCCACCGAGGCGGGTGAAAAATAATAAAGTAGGAAATGTTCAAGAAATGAAATTTAAAAAAATGAGGTTTGATTTAAGAATTGGAATTGAGAAACTAGGTATCGTGATATCTCTAGTAATAACTAGTCACAAACATAAGTGTATATAACCTGAACAGGTAGTAAGATGCGGTGCTAAGAAGAAGAAAAACTGTTCACATACTTAATATTTTTAAAAAAATCTTATTTTATGTGTTGTGTGTTATGTTTTAGTGTTCATCAGTTTATTTATATTTTATTAATTATTTCACACATTTCTAAAACCAAAATAATAAGTTAGGTAGAGTTATGCAACATAACAAAGTCGATAAAATTTTACTTTTTATCTAAATTTGTGCTAATCCAAGATTTTTCAATTTTGTCCAATTTTGAATCTTTTTGTACTAACTCAAAGTGATTACGAATCAAATATAATTCTTGGAAAATTTTAAAATAAAATCTTAAGATAATATTGTTATAATTAGTGAAAATCTTTCAAGTCTGAGACATATATTTCATAATGAAAATGTTTTAAATTGAATTTGAAGCAATTAATATTTTACTAGATATTTTTCTAAATTAGAAAAAAATAAAGAAACATGTCTTACCTGAAATGCTATGATAAAATTGTAAATTATATTTAAATCACAGATTGATGCTAGTATCAATAAAAAGCTTAATAATTCAATTGTTTTAAATTTAGATTCACATTTTGAATTAAGTTTTGTAGAATACAAATCTAGGCTCTATTTGTATTTGAAATTTTGAATCCAATGCTAATATTTTTTAATATTAAAATTCAAAATTTAGAATCAAACACTCTCATTAGGATTCAAATACTAAATTTCAAATATTCTCCCAGACTTATTTGTATTTAAAACATCCTACTGTCGTTTTTACTATGATATACTTTTGATTTCTTTGCCAAACAAACTATTTTATTATAGGCCTTATCTGGTTTTCTTTTACACTTGGATGAATTTAAACTAAATATAAAAATCTTTTAGCGGAAGAACGAGGCCGTTGGTGGGTGGTGGGCTCGGCATGGACTGGCATTCTCCCAGGTGAGGTCAATGCTGTAACACTAGATACCACCATCAGCGACAGGACCTCAAGCCAACCTTCAGCACTGTACAGTCAGCAGCTAATGGATCTTGCCAAGAAGCAGCGCATGAACACAGATGTGAGGCGCAACATCTTCTGCATTCTAATGACTGCTGAGGTATAGTAGCAGCTATATGAATGTTGAGGTATAGTCACATCCTAATTACTGCTGAGGTATAGTCACATCTGTATGACTGCCAAGGTATAGTCTCATCTGTATTACTGCCAAGGTATAGTCTCATGTATCACTGCCAAGGTATAGTCTCATGTATCACTGCCAAGGTATAGTCTCATCTGTATTACTGCCAAGATATAATCTCATCTGTATCACTGCCAAGGTATAGTCTCATGTATCACTGCCAAGGTATAGTCTCATGTATCACTGCCAAGGTATAGTCTCATGTATCACTGCCAAGGTATAGTCTCATCTGTATCACTGCCAAGATATAATCTCATCTGTATCACTGCCAAGGTATAGTCTCATCTGTGTCACTGCCAAGGTATAGTCTCATCTGTATCACTGCCAAGATATAATCTCATCTGTATCACTGCCAAGGTATAGTCTCATCTGTATCACTGCCAAGGTATAATCTCATCTGTATCACTGCCAAGGTATAGTCTCATCTGTATCACTGCCAAGGTATAATCTCATCTGTGTCACTGCCAAAGTATAGTCTCATCTGTATCACTGCCAAGGTATAGTCTCATCTGTATCACTGCCAAGATATAGTCTCATCTGTATCACTGCCAAGGTATAGTCTCATCTGTATCACTGCCAAGGTATAGTCTCATCTGTATCACTGCCAAGGTATAGTCTCATCTGTATCACTGCCAAAGTATAGTCTCATCTGTATCACTGCCAAGGTATAGTCTCATCTGCATCACTGCCAAGATATAATCTCATCTGTATCACTGCCAAGGTATAGTCTCATCTGTATCACTGCCAAGGTATAGTCTCATCTATATTACTGCCAAGGTATAATCACATCCATATGACTTAGAGACTAGAGTATTTATAGTTTATATTATACTAGCTTTTACCCGTCGCGGCTTCGCCCGCAATAATTGATAAAATCTTTTAATTTTTAACTAAACTGTTTTGGTCATAAATCAAACTTTATTTTTTTCAAATATCTATGCGCTTTTCTCAGTTCTAGCTGTAAATAATTTTGCCGTATTTTAATTCTCACTTTTAAATAATTCATAATAAAAGAAATATATATTATTTAAGTTATCAATTATATATTTTTTATTTTTACCTTCATAATTAGTAATACAAATAAAGAAATGAAATAATATTTTTTTCGAAATATATATCTAAAAAAATCACATATTTATTATTTATTAGTATGAAACTACGTCACACTAATTACTATTTACTTTAATTACAAAATATTAAATCACAAATTCTTAAATAACATTATTTCAATCACATTATAATCATATATTTATTATTATATAAAATCAAAGGTTGGGAATAGTCCTATATGTTATTCCAGGACATATTCTACCAACATACAAAGTTTCATTCGAATCCGTTCAGCAGTTTTGGCGTGATTAAGCAACAAACATCCAAACACACAAACTTTCGCATTTATAATATTAGTAAGATTAGTATGAAACTACGTCACACTAATTACTATTTATTTTAATTACAAAATATTAAATCACAAATTCTTAAATAACATTATTTCAATCACATTATAATCATATATTTATTATTATATAAAATCAAAGGTTGGGAATAGTCCTATATGTTATTCCAGGACATACTCTACCAACGTACAAAGTTTAAGTCGAATCTGTTATGCAGTTTTGGCGTGATTGAGTAACAAACATCCAAACATACAAACTTTCGCATTTATAATATTAGTAAGATTTGAAATAAGGTACAGGAAAGGTGAATAGAAAAATAGAAAAGGAGTGAACACAATATGCCTTCTACAATGAAAATAAGAATACAGATCACACTTTACATTTCTTCCATTGCACAAAGAGATAATGGCTGCCTCTTGAAGAAAATTGATCGTAACCGGTAAATTCTTCGACTATGTTTCATTCTATCAGAACTCATCAGGAGGCAGTGTGAAACCCGCAATACAGTTTCCTGAACTGTGTTTTTCTTTTCATTGTTAAAGCTATATTGGGTTTGTGTCTTTTAAATGTTTCTATCCACCTTTTCTATACCTTTTTCCAAATATAATACAATTACCTCATAAAGTGAAAAGAGTTTTTCTTATAGTATTTATACTATATACACTTATAAGTTAACACTAGTTCATGGATATAGTACTGCTAAAATCTTGTTACACCTTAATTACTTATTTTATAAACACTACCCAAAACTAGTAACTAAATATAATTACTAAAATAGTTATTTTGTCATTTATCACTACTCATGGTATCTACAAACAGGGAAAAGTCAGGGAACTTTTTGATGTTATGGAGTTAGATCAAAAATAAGGAAAATACTGTAATAAATAGTAAAATTGCCATTCCCTGAGAAAAATGGCAAAAAAACTAAAGGCATGTTGTCTCAAAAACCTGCAAAAATTAGTGTATTTTATGGTAAAAGTTTTGTTGCGGTTTGGTTTATGTCAGGCGTGGATTCAGGGTGGAAGGGGTCACAAGGTTAGTTGCCACCCCAACCCCCCTCCCCTAAGAAGGCTAGAAAATTAATATAATAAACAAAATTAAAGTTCAAATTTTAGAAAGAAAATACAACACAGATAAATTATACAATTTTTTTTATCTTGTTACATGCAGACACCTCTTAAGCCGGGCTCACACGTGTGTTATTCGTCCACGTTTATTCAATGTTCGATATGACTCATGCAAGTGTGGAAAAATATTAATTTCCATGTACTAATATATGTTTTGCATAGCAAGTAATGAACAGTGTTCCATATAGAGACGGTAGACTACCACACATCAAAGAAGACTAATGATCGTCTGAGAGCAGTTCATCCACAATACTGACTATAGAATATGTGAGGACAGAATAGCAGTGTAACTGTGGGGGACTCTGCCCCCTGGAAATAATTTGGCCCTTCTTGGAATAAATTCCTGCCTCCCCTTAGATATATTTCAAATCCTCTTATATTATCAAATATGAAGCTGAACGATGACCTTAAACCAAACTCTAAATGAATTCTAAAGGCATTCATTCTATCGTAAAAAAATTGCTGGAGAAGACCGCTTCAAATAACTACTAGACTAGAGGCATCTAACTGTCAAAAAAAGTCAGGGGAGAAAAACTCTAAATAGCTTCTAAGTTCATCCAAATTTCAAAAATGTTCGGGGGAGGACAACTTCAAATAGCTTCTAGATGCATGTGATTTTGAAGAATTTTCAGGCGAGGACCCCCCTCCAAACAGCCTAGTTTCTGAAATAACTCGATTTTCAAAATTTTGTCGGTGGAAGACCAATTCAAAAATTAACTTCGAGAGGTATCTAACTATCGTAAAAAATTAAGGTGAAACCACTTTAAATGGCTTATAAAAAATCGAATCTTTTTAAAAAATAAGGTGAAGACTACTCATAAATTCTAGAGTGAACAATATTTTTTTTAATCATTAGAGGGCCATTCCAAATAGTTTATAAAAACTATCTGATTTTAAAAAATTGGTAAGGGTGACCACGATTTAAAACATGCATAAGATTAAATATGAATGGGGAACTATTAAATGGCTCTAAACAGAATTCTAACATTGTAAGTAAATATGTTTTTTATAATTTTGACCCCCTATCAAAACGATCTGGTTTATATCCATTATTTAAAATATAAATAATGACAATAAGTTTTAGCTACTCTTCATTGAAGATATTAAAACAAATAAACAGGATTTTAGCCTTTGAAATAGGTGACCTGGCGGTCTAGGGGTAAGGTGTTGGACTTCTGTGCTCGGGTCCGAGGTTCAATCCTCGGTCCCGGCACAGATTTATCTGATTACCAAACCCTTCCTTCACCTCTGACAAGATGTGTATTAATTACAACTTGTGAATGTGTGGAATACAGGCCTCCACCGTGGTTCAGATCCCACGTTAAACTGTAGGTCCTCCATTTCATCCCTACCATTACACATTAACGTAAGTGCGTATAGCTCGAACAGGTAGTAAGACGCGGTGCTAATAATAATAATTTAGCCTTTGAATAATTTTGTGCTAGTTTTGAAATAATTACTATAAATTATTAATAATTTACACTCACAATAGACCATTTTGGACTTATATCAAAGAAGTATAAAACACTCATCTACCTTGTACTTCCCCCTCCCCCTTTTTTAAATAGCTTTATTATGATCATCTTTTATGAATATTAATATTTTTACTATGAATTTAATGACCAAAAAATAGTCTATGTTCAGAAATATATGTGTGTTATTTTGAATATTAACTTGGTAATATTGTAAAGAAAATAAACCAAATGTTTGGCAAAAAGGCTGATTAGCCCAGCCCTAATAGAAATCATGATAACCATTTTTGCTATAATGGAAATTAACATATGGTTAAGTGGTTAATTAATGGACAAGAGGCTGTTTTAGTTTTTATAATCAGCCCAACCAAATCACTATAATTCATCATAGTAGCTCTAAAAACATTAAAAATTTGAAGGGGGTAGGGGGGAAAGATTAGAGGTGTGCCGATTCAGTAAACCAATTATCGATTGTTTGAAATAATTGTTCATGCTATTATTATTTACATCGAATAATCCCTATTATTGATTATTTATAAATAACTATTCGGAAATATGCTTTAGAAAATGATGGTTATTAATGTAATAAATACAAAAAGATTTTATGCATACAAAAATATATTTTACCCACAACCGGCGAAAGTGAAAGTAATAAGTTGCAGGTGTTTTGTAAAGTGTGCAAAAAACTTATAAACTTAAGTAATATGGAAAAGCAAGCATTAACAACTCATATCAAAACTCTTGAAACTTTGACAAATCAACGCTCTTTGTTGACTTTTTTCTTAAAAAAGTCAAGTGATTCAGGTTCATCGAGCTCCCCAGTTTTAAACAGAATCTTTGGCACACAAAAACATTCTACCTAGTGGTGAGTCTGCTGGTTGCTCGAAGAGTTTTTCTGTTTTATTGGAAATTGTAAAGCTCCAGAAGGATTGCCAAAAGTGAAATTAGTGTAGTGCCTCGAAAAAACCATAACACTTTTGTTATAAAAGATGATATAACTAAGGCGGAAGTAATTTGGGCTATGCAAGTTGTTTACAAAAAAAAAACTATTTCAATTTTTGCAATAATTTAAGTACAATTTTTCAGTTGATGTTTCCCGCGTGTTCCATTTCCAATGCCTTTACTCTTGGTGGAGACAAGGCTGCATACTTCATTGTGCATGACTTGGCTCCATTCTTTCATAACAATTTACTGGACCGCCTATAATCATGTAACAACTTTGTAATTTGTTTTGATGAAACGTTGAATAAAGTTATTCAAAGAGGACAAATGGACATTGTAATAAGATTCTGGGACAAGGAAAAGCATAAAATCATCAGTCGTTTCTTAAACAGTGTGTTTTTCGATAGGAGCACTGCTGAAGAATTATTGAAGCATTTCCTGGATGTTATTTCTCCTCTTCCACTCTGCCATTTAAAGTTTATAACACAGGGTGTATACCAATACTGGAAATATACTTGATTTTATTTTTGATACTGGAAATACTAGAACATACTGGAATTTTGAATCAGATACTGGAAAAATATTCAGCCTTTTTACATTGAGTGAAATGTTGGATTAAGCATTTTGAGATCCTTGATATTATATGGACTACTGATAGTTCTATTTTGACCACCCTTCAATTACTCCCCCTCTGGTCTATCTTGTTTGCCAAACAATTAGTTGACCTTTTAGATGACCTTGCAGAGGGGATGTTTGCCTCACTTGCTGACCTTTTTATTCTCAGACTCTACATTAAGCCCTCCCTCCCTCCCTCCTCCATACTAGAGAAAGAAACATAACTGTTTTGACTACACTAGCAGCCAACCTTTCCTTCCCCCCCCCCCCACACACACACACACACTTTTTTCCAGCAGTAACCATTATGAGTGATGAGTTACTAGTAACTGCTCAAGTTCAAACACCACTTAAAACTATTGGTGTACCTACCTGACATTGTCATTCCAATGGCACAGTACAGTATTTGTTGTGTTCTTCACTTCATCCTCTCTCTCTCTCTCTCTACCCCCCCCCCTCCCCTCAGCCCCCCAGCCTCCTATCGACCAAAAGAAACACTACCATTCCTAAGCTTAGCCTGGTGAGAGTATTCTGCAGGTCCCACTTGTTTATATTGTAACCTTTGTGTTTAATAAGAAATGAGTAAACTCGGAGGAAAAACCTCTTTTAAAGATGATTGGTTGTACAGTACAATGTTTAAAGATTGGCTGTGGTTACAAAAAGTGGATTGTGATAAAAGTAAAGGCCATTGTTCTTTATGTAAAACTAACGTGGATATAAGTAACATAGGAATATCTTCAATCTGATCTCAAGCCAAGGGAAAGAAGCATGTTGACAGAGTGAAAGCTGCTAGTGGGAGCAAAAAAATATTAGACTTGATCCCTATGGCCAAAAATGTAGTGTCATCTGTAGACCTACTTGAAGATGTACATTTTAGTGCTAATGCCTATGAAGTATTATTATTATTATTATTGTTATTATTATTATTATTATTATTATTATTAGCACTGTGTATTACTACCCGTTTGGGTTATACACACTTACGCTAATGTGTAATGGTAGGGTGATTGTGAGATGAAATGAAGGACCTACAGTTTAACGTGGGATCCGAACCACGGTGGAGGCCTGGCATTCCACACATTCACAAAGTTGTGAGTAATACACGTCTTGTCAGAGGTGAAGGAAGTGTTTGGCAATCAGATAAATCTGTGCCAGGACAAAAGATTGAACCCTGGATCCCCAGCACAGAAGTCTGACACCTTACCCCTAGACCACCATATTTGACCACAATGTTTGAGACAAACATATTTCTCATGTCCCAAAATTATAGTTGGAGCGAATATACTACTTTACAAATTCAAATCGCCAATTTACCTTTGAATCTTGAATCGGAATATTGGAAAAATTATGAAAATAGGATAAAATATACATGTAGGAAGTAGAATAATATAAAATAGAAATTGTTGGTAAATGTTAACATTCTTTCCTATAATCCATTCATTAGAACATTCATACATTTAGTTAAGTGTTAAATTACTGGTCTGGGGTCTTATTGTTAAGTTTATCCTATAATTATAATTGATTCTGAACTACCAATAGGCTGTATTAGAGCTTTAAAACCAATTTCGCTTAAGTTTTTATTTAAGGATTTCCGTTTTTAATTTGAATTTTTTTTTCTAATCGTCAAATCTTGAATATTCTTAAGAATTCCAAGGCCCGTCCCTACCCAGAATCAAACACCCATTATATGTGATCAATATTGCTAGTAACCATCCTTGCTTCAGGTGGTAAATAATAAATATTAGATCTGACTGAACTCCCATGTTAACAGTTGAGAACAATAAACCTTGAGCCATTAGCGGCAATACCCAACTTAATAACAAGTTCCGACTCTAACTGCTTGGTGTATGTTTAACTAAGGACTATTTGGACGCGTTTGAGAAGCTCCTGCACTTGGGCCTGAAGAACCAACAGGAGAGGGAGATCATCCATGTCCTCATGCACTGCTGTCTGCAGGAGAAACAATTCAACCCTTACTACGGTGTTCTGGCTCAGAAACTCTGCGACTATGACAGGAAATTTCAGGTGGGTCCTTTCTTTGGTGTCCTGGCTCAAAAATGGTGCGACTATGACAGGAAATTCCAGGTGGATCCTTATTATGGTGTCCTAACTAAGAAACTATGTGATTATGAAAGGAAATTACAGAGCATTCCTTACTAGGTGCCTTGGCTCAGAAAGTGTGCGCCTATGACAGGAGGTTCCAGGTGGGTCCTTACTAGATGTACTGGCTCAGAAACTGTGTGATTATGACAATATGTTCCAGTTGGGTCCTTAATAGGTGTCTTGGCTCAGAAATTGTGTGACTATGACAGAAGATTCCAAGTGGTATATGTGTGCCCCAGTTGTTTTGAACCATTTTAGTAAGAAGTAAATTGACAGGTCTGTGATATTTCTCCATGTCCAGATGACTCTGCAGTTCTCTCTGTGGGACAGACTGAAGGAGCTCAGTACTATGAAACTCCAGCAGACATCGAACCTGGCTAAACTTCTCACTCATCTGCTGCTTGAGAAGGGCCTTCCCATATCTGTTCTAAAGGTTAGTCTGTTCCTATTTATTTATACTCCCCTTAATTCACTGCTATTTGTTAAGTGTTTTTTTTTTCAGGGATGAGACCAAGACCCTCTAATCCAGGTTCATAGATTAGTGGTTTATCTCAACATAGTTATATTAGGTACTGTCGTATCCCAGGGTATCAATCGCCAGGATATGGGATATTGAGAATAGGAATACTTACATAAGCTCTATTCAACACTAAGATCTTGGAAGATGTCTTGAACCTTGAAGATTTAGTTTATTGTTCATTAACAGTCAGCACAACTATTTAGCCATACTATACAATTTATAAATCTTAAAATTCAGCAAAACATGGGAACAACCTCCTATGATTGCGTTTGAGTCAGTTGAAATGAGTGGAATTGAGAGATTAAGAGTGAGTTCGACAATTCCCGAGGTTTATATATGCCCCATGTGTAAGGTTCTAGACTCTATAGTACAAGTGGTGTAACTGTGGTTTCGTGGAACACCATGTGACTTTATAGTTTTCACTGTTTGCTCCCTGTGGATCAAACTGCCCACATTGACTTGGTGCGGTTATCTTGTGGCAAGCCTACCTTGTATAGTTAGAACTGCCCAAGGTGGTAGCCATATAAATGTACATACTTAAAAACCAGAGCTTATATCATTACTTTACCACTTAACATCCTTTATTATATTTTGAATCCAGATTCAGTTAACATTTGGTTACTTTTTTCTAAAGTAATGTGTTGTATTTTGTGCAGATTACTTTTGTGTTATTAAAATATAAACGACATATTAGTTAAACAATACAAAAACATTAGGTATTGGTTAAGACTTTTTGTCAATTTATTTCAATATGACTAAAACATGGATGCTAAACAAAAAAAGGCAAAACACCTGGTTGTTATAGTAACAAAACAAAACATCACTAGAAATGGAAACATAGAGTACACATTATGATATTTTGTTTATAACTTATTATACAGAATAAGAGACAGGGCTGAAGCTTGCTGCTACATAACCATGTCCTACACTTCCCCTCAAGTACACACTATGTCAGTTCTTAATTCCAAAATGTTCATCCCAAAATGTTTAAACAGTTCTGATGTTTCGGTATTGGTAATCCTTTGGTGAACACATCTGCCATCAAATCAGCAGTTTGCTAATAACATAGTTTAACTGAACCGTATGACGTATATCTATGGAACATGTGGTTCTTAGCAAGTTTTGAGGCTCCCTGATTGTTATTGTAAATAGGGATGGTTTGTTAATTTCCCAATCCCATATATTCGGCTTCACTAGTTGATAATGCCACAGTGCGCTGTTTCTTTGCCTCCCAAGTCACTGCTCCATTTGCAAGAACAAGAACAAATCCTGTGTAAGATCTTCTATCTTGTGTAGATACTGCCCAATCAGCATCCACAAACCCTTTAAACTTATTTGAGCCCTTCTTGTATGTGATTCCTAGGCTCATAGTTCCACGCAAATATTGTAGAATCCTTTTTGTTGCTTTTGTTAACAGCTGTTAAATTGGCTTAGAAAGTTTACTGAAAAAGTTAAATAGACAGGTTGTCTACCCAAACTAGATCCATAGTTAATTTTATTTTTGATACTGGAAATATACTTGAATTTTGAATCAAATACAGGAAAAAGATTAAGCCTCCTCTCATTGATTGAAAAATTGAATATGGCAGTTTGCATCAACATTTGAGACCCTTGATATTTAAAAGTTGAACACTACTTGCCCTCTGGTCTGTCTTGTGTGCTACACAAGTAGTTGACCTTTCTATTGTTAGTCTTTACCTTAACCTCCTCTACATGTTAGAGAAAGAAATAACTGTTTTGATTACACTAGCAGCCAACTTTGTCCCAGTAGCAACACCAAGTACAAGGCTGTTTGCCATGGAGGTTAACATTGATGAGTCACAACTGAGCAAATTAAACCTCACTTCAAAATATTGGTGTAACCTACAGCCTGCCTGACCTTGACATTCTAATGTCACAGTACCCTCTTTGTTGTGTTCTTAATTTCATCTCCCCCTCCCTAAGAAAATATTGTACAATTTGCAAGCTTGACTAGATGGAAGCACTCTGCAGATCTCTATTGTTTATCTTTTGACCTTTTTGTTTAAAAAGAAATGAATAAACTCAGAAGAAAAACTGCTTTTAAAGATTATTGGTTGGACAGTACACTGTTTACAGATTGGCTGTGACCTCAAAGAATGGAGTGTGATAAAAGTAAAGGACATTGTTCTTTGTGTGAAACTAACTTTTATATAAGCAACATGAGAGTACTTGATTCCTGGAATGTTCAAAAAATTATTCATTGGTGAAATGAGGGTTTCCCCTTTCACAGTGATGGATTAACGGCCGGCGGCTGGATATTGTGTCTGCTATAGATTTAAATTAATTAATAAGTATTTTGTTGGTTTAATCACTAGGCTCAAAAAGTGCATGTTAAATAGCTTAAATAAATAAAATAAAAAACATAGGCGTATTTTCAATCCGATCTCATACCATGTGAAAGATGTACATTGACAGAGTGAAAGCTGTTAGTGAAAACAAAAATAAATTTGACTTGGTTCCTACAGCCAAAAATACATTGTCATCTGTAGGCCTACATGGTGAAGGTGTACATTCTAGGATTAATGACCATGAAGTAATTATGAAACCCAAAACTAAACCTAATTGTTCTATCCAGTTTCTTTGGACAAGATGAAGTTTTTTATACTGAAATATTGTGGTCAAATAATGACACATTCTTCTGCTAGAAGTTTTTCCGCATGTAGAGATCTTTTCATAATAATCTTTTTCTATAGTGATATTGGCCAGAAATTCCAAAAATTCCAATAGTATAAAGATATACTTAAACCTGTCATTGTGTATGGACTTATTAAAAGTGAGTTTGCAAATCTGGTTGAGCAATGCTCATTTTATTTAATTTGACGAGAGCATCAATATTATAGCCCAAAATACCCAGATGGATATTGTTTGTTTCTGGAATGTAAAATGAAATTCATACAAAATGTTAACATCTTACTTCTTAACCATGCAATAGCTCAAGATATATTAACCCTTGAGCGGGCGCTCTGGGGTATTAACTACCCCAATCTTATATTCCTTAGTGTGGTAACATTATCAGGTGTGATCTTGACTCTCTGAAAGTGTATTTGAAATTAAATTTATTTACTTAATCATCTGTAAATTGAAGTTATTTGAAACAAACTCATTATTAGGGTACATGCCTGCTCAAGATATAAGTTTTATTTTTATCAAATTGATTTTCGAATAAAATATTGTATTCTTAGTCTTAGTCTATCACATTTTATCATTAGCCTATCACAGTCTAACTATTAGTTGGGTCTTTTTATTTTTTTCTAACCTATTGGCGCCCTAAGCTTGAATCTCGCTGGGGCTTTAAAGTTATTATAGGTGAACTTAGAGTCTGGGTTCAGTGTTTTATTTTTTATTTCTTAGTAATAAATTTATTTATTTATTTTTGCTGTTATAACAAATTGGTTTTATAAATTGCTTATGTTAATAATAATAATTATTATTATGGTGATGATTCCAATGACAACAAAAACAACAACAAAGTGACTCGCTTCGGTGGCCAAATGGTATAAGGCACTACTCTCACAGTAGACTTGACTATCAATGACAGGGAGATCAAGGTTTGAATCTCACTCAAATGTACTGAGGGTGGTTTTTCCAAAATGTTATTCTACTTCCCTCTACACAAATGTGGGTACACTTCCTCAAAATACAACCTTCCTAATCTCTAAAATCATTACCATAATTAATACATAAGCAATAGAGATGGGTGATAAATCACTGACTGTAATTTTTTCACTGATACCATATGAACACCGCTACTCCCAGTGACTCAATCTCAAAAGTATCGGAAATTGAGATATCATTGATCTGAGATACTTACATCAGATGGCAACAGTTACTCGAGCTACGGAGCTAGTATTGCTTATTTTAGACACTGAAGTAAATACTCGCTTCACGGCCCTTATTATTCTTTTGTTTTTCATTTTCTACCAGCTAATTGAGAATTGACCTTATTGACTGGCATGTTTGACATATTATTTCTATTTAAAACACTTGATTTCGTAGAGCTCATTTTTCAAAAGCGATATCAGATTGCTACATAAAACTGACTTAAATGGTTTAAATGTTTCATTCACATGCAATTTTAATACAAAATATTTGTTTTTGAGAACAAAATCGAAAAGCTTGCTTACTAAGTAAATCACATTTCTGATTATTTTTAAAAGTAGGCTACGAAAAAAATTATTATTATTTTTTTTTTTCAGTGATCCTATCCACAAAATCGCAAATAATAAATTAAAATAAGTAACAAAATAGAAAATATATAAATAAACCTTAATATTGACTATGCGTTGATGATCCTAATCACACTACAATAATATATGACCTGCATTCCAAACCAAACACCATTATGTTATGTTCATTTTTAATTTCACCTAAATTTTAATTGTAGTAAAACAGATCACTAAATAAATTACACAATTACAAGAGTTTCTCATAGTACATCAAATAAGTTTTAATATTGGTATTCAAGTTTAATATAATGTTTGTTGGACCACTAATTTTGCCCAAATTACATAACATTTCACTATAAAATATTAAATAACATTTTTTGCTTTCTATTTTTATCAACTGTATGAAACATCTTAAAACGCATACTTTTGTATTGACTGTAAATGAAACCCAGATTAAACCTGAAGATTAGTTAGCTGTATGTCAATTGTCAATGTCACTGCTGACAGGAAGAGTTTATGTTAGGCCTTAAAGTATTGAATTCCATTGCAAGCCACCAAACACCCGAGTAATTAGTTTCCTTTCAACCGATACTCGTGGGACTATTCGAATAAATACTAAATACCTAGTACTCACAAATACTCCATACTCGATACTCGATTGTACTCGCTTACTCGGACAGTAGCTAAATACTAGCTTTGACCGTGGTTGGAAAGTGAACAAATATCGATCCATCAAGACACTGTGAATACCAGTCACAGTGAAAAATCACTGATATAAATCACTGATATTTTAAAATCACAATTACTGTATTTACTGATATTGTAAAATCACTGTTTCACCCATCTCTAATAAGCATATAAACTGAACAGGTAGTAAGATGTGGTGTCAAAAAAATACAGTGAAACCTTAATTATCCGAATTAAAGGAGGCGAACCTAATTTCAGATAGCCAAATTTTTTTATAATTTGTAAATTCGAGTTGTGGTGGTAAAAATAAACACTTATTCAGAAACACATTTTATTAAAAGAAAAATTGTAATTGGGGTGAAGTAAGTCTTTAACATGTGTTCACAAATCATTATATAAATTAAAATTGTTTAAATTTACTGCCATAATCATTACAATAGTAATAGAGGTCTCCACTTATTCCATTTGTATACATACAATTAATAATAATAATAATAATAATAATAATAATAATAATAATAATAATAATAAAAGAAAACAACAAAATCATGTTTTGATTAATTCTGGAATCGGTTAACTGTCTTTCTACTTTGGTTGAAAAAACTACCCACTTTGGATGATGCCTCCCACAGAATTTGTTAAAATATTGCAGGAATTTTCAAATGAGGACCTAGGGCAATTCTATTTTATAATTAAAAGAAAATTACCTATTTGCTCAATAAGTTATGTTTGAATTATGTGGTTGTTTCCATTGTATTTGTCTTGGTACAAATTAACAAATATAAACTCCTAAAAGTTTTTTTTAGTATTAGGTATATCATTATTGTAAAAAGTTTCATGTAATAAATTATGGCATTGTTGCTACCCCGCTGCACCTCGTGAGCAAATCTGTTAGGAATGTCTTAGTGAGTTAGGTTGAGTATTGATAAATAATTGTTGGGTTGACTAATAGCCATTGTAGTTTAGATGGATACTAATTAGAATGTACAGAGTGTGGTATTGGTTGAACAAGTTTAGTATTGGGTATATTTAAGTAAGTTCTCGCTTAGGTCAGTGTCCAACAGTTTGACCATTGATCTAGCCTAGATGTTGCGTCTCTAACCCTTGTGATTGCTTTCATCACAACAATTATAATGTTACTTGAGGACCACTAAGCTCTCAAGTATTTTGGGGGGCCTGCTCACCCCGTACAATCCTTCCATTCCACACCCAGGATACTCTCCTAGACTGGCCATCCCTCAGGCAGTGGCACTAGAAGACAGGCCCCTTAGACTCTCCAGTCTAGTCCTTGCTAATAATCAAAACTCAGGGAGTTGTATATCCCAAAATATGATTTTTTCCCCCCCTCTAAATCTGCCATAAATACCAATAGTTGGGTTACAAGTAGGCACAACACTTTTAAATATATGCTGACATTAACTGCTGACCAAAGTGAGTTTGACTCCATCACATTTGTACACTTTTAGAAAAACAAAAAATTTGAAGCTCTAACAGAATTTTATATTTACTAACACAATAATAATGATAATCAATAAGTTTGATTATATTTATTGGGATGTGTTTGAATTAACTCTAACTAAACCAAAACATACAAAACAAATTATTTCATTCATACATGTATCAATAGTTAAGTGGAAACTGACTGTGGTATAAAATACCTCACACACCTGCTTGAGGGTTATTGAACTTTATATCTGAGATAAAAGAAGAGGATTTGAATCTTTAAGGAAATTCGATTTCCATGGATGGGCCCAATGTAAACCTGAAATTTGTAATGATCTCAAAAGTTACTTCAAGGAAGATTCTGAGTTGTTGGAGTTTGGAATGTGTTCTCTACAGTAGTTGGACTGCTAACCAATTTTTGTCTTCATTATACTATTTAGGGCCGGTCTTATGATTACTGGATAAATATTGCTATCGAGAGGTTAAAGTTAGCGACCAGATAAATAGTATCAGCCACTTTAATATTTTACGTGTATTATGAACAATTTATCTACCAGATAACTCTCTGTAGCATAAATATATTTGTATGCAGAAAACGCAAGTGTGGTACTGTTTTTACTGGTGCGCGCATCTTTATAAACCCTGCTGCTAATAATAGCAGCTAAACAAGTGTAAGGAAACAGATTACAGATGGTGTCACGTGGGTGCAGAAGCTAATTAGTTGTCTTGTAAGTACTAATTTTGGTGTCTGCCAAAATATGAGCAGTAGTTTGGTAC
This sequence comes from Timema cristinae, assembly GCA_039000515.1. Classification (NCBI taxonomy): domain Eukaryota; kingdom Metazoa; phylum Arthropoda; class Insecta; order Phasmatodea; family Timematidae; genus Timema; species Timema cristinae. Next base: position 73,807,939 of record JBCFYV010011172.1, read on the forward strand.
AACGTTTACAAAATTTCATATACTGTTCTCAAATTTAAATAATTTGTTCTTAAAAACTATAACTCTACTAATAGTTTGTCAGTTTTTATAAAAGTGTGAATTAAATGTTCTAACTTTATATATAGTTAGAGCCTGGGCCTGTGCTTACTAAACACGTGAACCAATATTTTAACCTAAAAACAGATTCTGATAGGTGAAACCTCATGAAAAACCACGTGTCACTTTGGCAATACCAATTTTAACTTTCATATAAAAGTTATCAGGTACTTAAACCTCCCGATAAAAATGTGATGGATAAATACATTTTATCTGGCAGATAAATGCTATCTGGCAGTCATAAGACACATTTTTAACTTATCCACCAGATAAAAATATTTAACAGCCAGATTAATATCTAATCAGGAGTCTTAAGACCAGCCCTTAGTATTTATTTAAAGATATTCCAACAAGACGTGCAGATTATCAAAGAATAACAGGATCATCTCTTTTCCCAATGAAGTTTTGTTTTATTAGATGGGTAGAGGTGTTAGAGAGAGCAATATCAATGCTGCCTGATTTTTTTTAAAGTCCATCTAGCAAGAATCTTCCAAAATCTGATAATTTTCAAACATTACTTTAACAGAAAAGTTGGGATTCATGTTGTCAGTTTCACTTTAGTTGGATAAATTTCTCACTGAATAACAGAGTAATCAACCTCTATCGCCATTTATTTTTGCAGATCTAAGCAAACTATTTGAGCACTTGATAAGCAAAATTATAAAATTTAATGTAATTAACTCTACAGATATTTAAAAAAAAACTCCATGAGTTGAAGAAACAATCCAACATGATATTCCCCCATTTGTAGATATTGGGTTCGGATCATCATCAGCTTTGAAAGGTATTAAAGAAATCAAGATACTTCAGTTCAGAGGGGATTGTCAAAAATTCCTAATTGATCTCTGCAACAAAATTTCCCTAAGTATCTTCTCTCCTACGAAATTGTCAAAGGTGCCACTTCTCACCTGTTGTCATGATCAAGCCGTGTGTTAGGATCCATGGGATAATTTCTGCATTGGAAGTCCGACTAGATTACCTATCTTTATGCTGTAAAAAGAGATTTCTTGGCTTTTGTATCAAGGTGGGTTATTAACTACCCTAAAAGGATTCACTTAAGTGACCAATTTGATAAGTTCTTTATATATATTTTTCCCAAAGAAAATGCATCCTAGAAGCTGCATTATTTCAATTTTAAAATTCTTGTTCTCTTTCGTAAGGACTTTTTTTTAGTCTTATTACCCATTCAGGTTGTATGCTTGACAGCCTTCTTGCTCACTGTTCGTTGATGAGCTACAAAATGGCAACTTTTCTAGGTAGAAAAAGGACAGCACTAGCGGTGAAACATATTTGTTGAGCAGAGATAGAAAGTGACCTTATACCTGTACAGAAAATGAAGAGAGTGACGTTTTATTATCCTTTTCTTTCCTTTCTTCGCATTGCCTTCCTCCCTAAGCTGCGTAACATTATATCTGTGTGTTTTTGAGTGTTGTGTCTTGGAGAAATAATGACAGAATATAAGGGGCTAGGACCTTATTAATTCACCTAGTATTTCTGCTATATGAGCAACTATTTTATCTGGCATTGGGCCTTGGATCGATATCCTCTTAATGTTATACCTTATTTCATTATATATAACAGAATGTACTCAAAATGTGTTAACATTTAAAGAGCTCTTTATTATACTTACTAAAGTTTTCATTGAATTAATTTAACAAGAAAGAAAAGTATTTTTTGTTTTTATTAAAAAATTAATGAGTTATTACAGCATATCTTTATAATATTGCAAATAAATCGGATAAATGGATTAATTATTATATTGTCTATGTACACATACTACTTCTTATTAAATTGTACACTTCTGTGTTTTTCAGGTTGTCCAATTTGTTGATGTAGACAAGCCAGCAGTACGGTTCCTGCGACAAGTGCTGCTGGGTGTTCTACTGTGCTCTTCCGAGGAAGTGTGTGTGGAAGTGTTCCAGCGCACAGCCCAGTCGGCCAAACTACGCATGTTCCGAGAGAGCTTGAGACTGTTCATACATCATTTCCTGTTGAGGAATACTGCTACACTACCTCCCAATGACATTCAGACTCTGGAGAAAAGGGCCAAGATAGCCGACAGAATATTATCCTTGCAGGAAGCTGGGGACTATTTGTAGGGTATCATTAGTGATCTCACAGATTTTAAAACACAACTAAAATAGATGGTATATTATGAATAAGTGCCTTGTGACTAAAATATAGATGGAAGCGGTTATAAAACACTGTACTTATAAAATTAATTTTATAATAATTGTTTTAATAAACACCATGGCTATTATTAACATGTTAATTTAATGGGTATCAATGAGTAAGGTAGTTTATATGAATTGCACTTGTATCAATGCAGAGAGGGAATGAAAAAATCAAAATGATAGATCTTATGGAAAACCATCCCTAATTAATCCTGCTGAGATTTGAAATTCTATCTCCCCATCAGCAGCAATCAAGGATTTTGCAAGAATGATATCTTAAACTGTGGGATCAACTAATAACCTGGTAGGCTAAATAGGTAATAAAAAAAATTCAAAATATTCAGTCATCCTAATAATTGATGAGCACAATATGGCTGTTTTATGTTGATAAAAAGAGGAGGGTGGGGTGGACACAGCTCAAGCTAAGACCACACAAAGGGTTTTGAGTGCTAAGCAGCATTGAGCTGGGCATTTGCCTCGCCATTCAAAGACAGCTTGGCGGCTGAGGGCTCACTCACATTTTACTTAGTATAAACAAGTTGCTTAGGAAGATATTTAGTCCAAAAAAAGGGGATTAGGCTACTGAGGAGTGAAGGTGGCTTACATAAGGTGAGTTACATAACCCATACTCATCACAAGACATTGTTAGGAAAGTCTAGTCTCGTAGATTACAGTGGGCAGGACATGCAGCCTGAATGGGAGAATCTAGAATCGTGTTTAATTTAAAATGAAAGTTTGGCACCATTTTTCCTTTAAATGTCATAGAGTCAATCAACATAATTCCGGTAATGTCGTGGTTTGCTCAGTCATTGTATTTTTTGCTATACATCTTACTATCCATCCAGAGTATGTGCATTTAATTAAACAAATGGGGTGTAAATGAGTAACACAAAATTTAGAGAAAATGTACCCACATTTGTGTTGAGTGAAAGGTGAGAAATCATTCAGGAAATCCCACCCTTATTGATGATTATACCCTGCTGGAATTTTAAACCTAACCTCCCTCTTACTGTAAAACAAGGTTAGATGAGTTTGAAATTTATTCTGTGTACCCATTGGTGGAGTTTGCTCGTGAAACTCTTATTTCTTTGGAATTTTTGAAAATATGCTTGATTAAATGCATTTCTGCAACTGACCACAAGGCATTAATACAGTGAAGGAAATGTGTGTATATATATACACACATAGAGAGGGGGGGGATATTTACACCCATTATTGTCCATTATATTGCAGGCCTCTTCCCAAACTGGACTGGAAGCCCTTCTGGTCTTAAAATGTGCCACTATACACATTTATATAAACAACAGAGATAAAGAGTCCATATTCGACTGTGATGACATATCTAAAATTCTTGCTGTCTAAGCTGATCACATTCTCATCATTCTGGCCGCTTGCATGTAAACGTATACCTCATGGCGGCTGACTTTGTATTGTGTTAGTTTTTCTCTTATAAAAAAAGCTGTAATTTGTTTTATTTATTTTGAGTTTATTTGTAATTCTAGTTTTTATTTTCAGTGTTTGAAGAACTTTAATGTGTTCATTAAAATATTTACAAGATTGTTCGTGAGGTGAAAGTTTCAGAAGTAAGCATGCGCTGAATGGTTGAGTCCAAGTTTCCCATATGGGTGGAAGGTTAGGATATTAGGCACGTTAAATTTTCTACAGCTAACAATTATTATTTTTTTAAAGAAGATTTTATTCATGTTTATCTCTTTTGTCTGACAAAATAATGATTACGGATTAAGTTGTGCTTTTCAAGTAGGCCTAACTTAGTAATTTTTGAATTAAAAAATCAAAATATTATGTTTTGCTTATGAGGTGAAAGATTCGACCATCGAATCCAATAAAACACAGAATCCTTTACTCTCGAATACTTGTCAGGATTTAAAGATTTGAGTGGCCCATTTCTAGTTCTTTATTTGTGCTCTACCATTTTACCAGGAAGAAAAGACAACACCATGTTTATTAACTCAAGGAGTACTGCGAAGCTTCAATCCTCTTAAGGCCATTATCAACATATCCATGACTTGAGTAAAGGCTTAAAAGATGTACCTCAACGCGATGTGATGAAATCTTATGACCTGAGGGCATCATTGATTTTAAGGGGTTTTTAAGAGATTGTTCCAGGAGTAAATACAGACCTCTTCAACCTTGCTCAAAAAGCAGGCTTCCATAATCTGGAAATGGTTAGATGTGGTTGATGCCCAAATTAAACTCACTAACAAGGAGCTATAAGAGCTAGGCCAAAATCCAGATCCTGAACCTGACAGTGAAGAGGGTAAGCCTGCATGCACATTTACTATGAAGTTCTTGGCTACTGCATTTCACCCCATTCAAGAAGTACTTCAGAAGTTGGCCAATGATGACCCTAATGTAGAACGCAATGCAAAAGTGCACAGGATCATCATGGAGGGCCTCAACTGTTACCAAGAAATTTACAAGGAAAAGAAGGGTGTCGCCAAGCAGCCAACACTCCACACATTGTTTCAACCAGTGGCCACCATAGTGACTCGTGAGGGGGAGGGATGCACAAGTACCGATGCTAGTTGGAAGGAGGAGGGGGCTTTGGAACCTAACCCCTAAACTTTGCATTGTTTCTTATGGGAAAACATAGCTTAAATAACACTTTTATAAAGTTGAGTTTCTCAGGAACGTAACACAAACTTATAGCAGGATTTAATGTAATTAACAAAATATGTGAAAAGTCTTCAAGTTCTCTATCCTTGACTTAGGCAATTAATTTACCACTTAATTGAATATGAATTCACATACCAAAAAAGATTATTTAGTTATTATTACAAATTTGTATAGCTACTAAAAAATGTGAAAAAAATCAGAATTCAAGGGGGGCAAATCATCAATGTATGGAAGTAAGATGTTTTCTAAAATTTGAAATTTGTAGATAAAATGGCAATTCAAAATCTAGAAAAAGTGTATTTGACTTGTCATCAATAGGAACATATAAAAGGACCAAGATTACCATATAGTACATTTTTCTAACCACCTTTCCTATACCTCCTTCTAAATACCAGCTGAATCCCCATTCTTCGCACAGGATATTGTGCTATTTTTTTAATTTCTTATGAAAGTGGGGAATTTTTGTTTGAAGCTTAATGACATGGTTCTTAGAGCTACCCGAGAAACACCGCAAGGAGGTGAACATGTATCGTTTCTCAAGCGATATTGTTGATTAGGGTAGCTATCCCAATTTCGCCCTCTTAATCACAAAACATCGGACTGAAACAGCTTTACTTTTTCTAATTAGCTTATGAGGAACACCTGTGCCAAATTTCACCCCCCTAGCTTCATGGGAAGTGTGAGAATTAGTGATGAGTGAGTGACTGAATCAATCAGCTCTTTCGTTTTATATATATATATATATGAACAATTAAAACATCATATATTTTTCTTTTAACTTAAATTTAAAACAATGTGTTTTACCAAAACTATCCACTAACCAACTATCGCATAATAGCACACCACTTTAATTAGTGCTCGATCACGGGACAATTATCAGCTAATTAAACGGTATCACTTCATTCGCCACCCAGCGCCAGCGCGTAACGTTTTAATCGACGCCCAACGCAGACCGATTAATTCAAAAACTGTATAATTGGCACCCAACGTGGACACATAACATTTTAACTGGCGCCCAACACAGATCAATTAATTCAATAACTCTATAAGTTTAATTTCATTTCCTAATTATTATGTTGTTAGCAATACCACTTCTCACTAGAGCTCATAACTACTCTTGATTTTAGTGTGATCATAACATATTTTATTTAAGAAATATAAAATGTAAATAGATGCTGAAAGGAGAGAAAGTTTATTAAATATTTATAGAACTATTATATATTTTAGTAAACATAAGATAAATAAAAGGATGTATCGCAAATGTAAAGACACTAATCGTGAAAGTATGGTGGTCTTGGAACAAATGGGTGACATCACATAACCATCGTACAGATTGAAGTGTTGTATTTAAAACAACAATTGAAGCACAAATCAATGAGTTAACATGAACCTCTAGGACTGATTTATGGGCAGTCAAGTGAAAAGTAAGTAAAAACATTGGTTGTAATAAAGTGTCTATTTAGGATCACCATATCATCTCTTTCTCAGCTATGTTCTATTTTGAGACATTATATTTTTGTCTGGAAATGTATGTGTGTTTCATTGAATTTTTGTGAATGCGCCGACCTATTTCACCAATTACAAAACCTTATACTGTCAGGTGGGAGAAATTGGTGTCGTTTAGTGCCAGGTCCGGGATTCCCAAGACCTGCAAGTATGTAATATGATGATTTACTATGTCCTATTCTGTTATACAAACCAAGCTTCGATGAACATACATATTGGCAATATTCTCTTTTTTAATTAGATCACAAAATTACCATTACCATACATTCCCATAACGTCAGTGAAATTGCAAAACCTTGTATGTCAAAATTGGCAGGTTATCAGGCCGGTGAAAAAAAACTGTATCTAAAATAACTCTTTGTTGAGAGAAATCTTATGTGGCTAGAGTTGGTAGTAAGTATTACAATAAATGCTAAATTACCATAAACACAAATTTTACTGAATTTGTTGCTATATGGGGAAAAGAGGTTTTGCATCACTTTTAAGGTTGACATACAAGGTTTTATTTGTATCCCCAGGATTACACTGCCACCAATTTCACAAGAAAAACACCATTTAATTTGCTTATTTAATGATTTTACATAAATTTTCAACACACATATATATACATATGAACACACAAAAATCTTTGGAATAAAAAGCATTAAAAAATCAGCCTTTATAAATTAGCAAATGTCAGATTAATGGGGTAGTGTATCGTAGAAGCTGTTATTGATTTTAATTGCTGTTTTAAGTGTTGCCACTTCACTTCTATAATCTTGAGCCGATCTCTGCACATTGGGGAACACTGAAGAGATGCTTGTTTCACTTTGCTCGGCTTAGTTTCAACTTTAGTAGTAATGGCTGATGATAAATACTATTCTTCTTTTCCACAAAATTGCAATACCGAAAAACTTGCCAATATATATACAACATAGATTTACAAACAAATTAACATAACAGTAACATCCTAATCATCCTTCACTTTGAAAATCCTAAGTGTTTAACATATTTGCTAGAAATAATAAAATGAATACTAAACTTTGTGATCTTGTAGATAAATTAAGTAGAGCCTGAAAAACATTTTGTGGTAACTTTTATCAATGGCATCAAGTAAAAAAATAACTACCTACCATTACATTTGAAAATAACTAAATTATAGTCGTCTCTCATATATAAAAATATCCACTAAGATTAAGGCAAAACTAGTCAATTATCATGTAAAGGACTATACATATAAGAAAAATAAAGCTTTGATAAATATTTATTTTGAATATCACTTTTTAGAACTGTTTACATTTTTCTATTCTATTAATTTTCATATCTTTAGTTCAAATAAATTCAGTGAATAAAAGATTATTAAAAAAACTACTTATTTAACAATTTTGTCTATTTTTTATTCAGAAAAATATGTTTATTATTTATCAATTAATCCTACTTAGCTCTTTACCATAATTATTGTACTGCAATATTGTTGGGTTCTATTTTAATATTTATTTATTTAAATTTCAGAGTTTTTTAGACTGGTTTTTTTTGGCACATTTATATGTGCCAAATACATAATTCCAGTGGCGTACACAGATGACTTGTTTCAAGGGGAAGAGGGAGCTATAGAGCTATCTTGGCCTTCATTTTTTGTAATGAAATCAGAACATACGATCAAATATGAGCCGCTCTGCGTAGTAGAAGCAAACTCAATAAAATCACTTCCCTCCATTTCTATATTAACTTTTTGTGTAGAGACAGTGATGTGTGATTTGTTGAAAGTTCACCCTTAGTATTCTGATAAATGCAATGAAACCAAATATATGTGCTAGTGGCTGGATTTCTTAAGTGTGATAGCCTTCCGAGTACACAGGGCGAGCTCGACACAGATCTGCCCTTCGAGCTGATAAGGGAGGGGGGATGCGCCAGAAGTGTGGAGTTTGCGCTTTGTATTGGGAACATAAGGTCAGTTTTTGTATGTATTGCCTGGGAAATAGTTGTACCTTTAAAACACCTTGGTAACGACTGGTTAACCTTTGGGTCTGCAATTATGTTAAAGTGGATTGTGTAGTGACTAATAGTACATAATTTTGTATGTGCTTCCATTTATGTTGAAGAGTGAGTGTGCTTATCTTGTACTGTAATATTTATCGAGTGTTTTCATCATGAATGAAGAAGTTAATATTGAGGTAAGCTGCTACTTTCGATTAAGGAAAATAAATGTTAAGGACTGGAAAGTGTCAGTGTGTAAACAATCTAGAAACCTTGGAATAACATACATTTCAAGGAACACAAAAAAAGGTTTTCCTGCACATAAAGTTGGCTTTCCATTCACATGCAATCTCAAATGCTTTGAGAACATTGAAATGGATGATACTAAAAGAATATTTGATGATTTTTTGGAATATAGGGAACCATGACGTACAGAATGCTCAGTTATCAAAACTTGTTTCAATTGTTGAAGTAAAAATGTCTATAGTAAAACATAGACCCAGCCGCACTTTAAGGCAGATACAATACACTCTTATGGCAGATTACACTGTTTTTACGGTCTGTTCCAAGGTATTCTATAGTGTGCATGGTATTTCTGAAAAAGTACACGAACTGTCCTTAACAATCAATCCTCAACTGGTGGTGTTAGCACAGACAAACGTAAAAAAAAGAACCGGCATGTAAGATTAGTGAGGAAAGGGCCTGTAAGGTAAGAGAACACATAAAAATCCTTGCCTACAATTTCGAGTCACTATAGCCGAGCAAAAAGTCCACAAAGGAAGTACCTACCAACTGGTCTCAATACTAACTCCTTGTACAGACTGTACAATGAGTGGTTGAAGGAGAAATACCCTGATTCTGAATAAGTGTCAAAACATTACTATACAGACGTTTTTAACAGGGGATTTAACATTGGTTTCGAGTCACCCAAAAGTAACACGTGTAACACTTGCCACAAATTATACTGTGAGCTAAAAAGTTTAAAATATGAAGGTGGTGAAGCAAATCGCATCGCTGCAATTGAAAATGAAAAAGCTCTTCACCAAAGGAAATACAAGCCACCCAAAACATTATGAAATCGTATGAAGATGACAATAATAATTATATTGCTACAATTTATAATGACGTGCAACAAGCCTTACAAACTCCAAAACTTACAAGTGGCATTCAGTATTACAAACGAAAGATGTGGACATATAATTTTTGAGTACATAACATTAAAACGAGCAGCTTGGGATGAAACCATCACAAACAAGGCTCTTGTGAAATAGCAAGTTGCTTTACACACTTTGTGTCTACACTTGATGACGGTGTTAAATTATTATTACTATTAGCACCGCATCTTACTACCAGTTCGGGCTATACGTACTTAGGCTAATGTGTAATGGTAGGGTGATTGTGAAATGAAATGGAGGACCTACAGTTGAATGTCGAGTCCAAACCACGGTGGAGGCCTGGCATTCCACACATTCACAAGTTGTGCTTAATACACGTCTCATCAGAAGTGAAGGAAGGGTTTGGCATTCAGCTAAACCTGTGCCGGGACCGAGGATTGAACCCCGCACCCCAAACACAGAAGTTACCCCTAGACTACCAGGTAACCTACAATGGTGTTAAAGAATTTATAATTTTTAGTGACAAATGCTCATGACAAAATAAAAACATGAATATGTTGTTGGCATGCTTACGAATGATACACAAAAATATATTTACTTCCATCAAGCATGTGTTTCCTGGTCACTTTTTTTGCCATGTGACCGAGATTTCGGCTATATTGAGGAGAAAGGCATTGTTAGATGTATACAAAGGAACATTACATATAATTCATTAAAAACACTCGCCAGAAAAATGTGTTCAGTGTAGTTGGTCTGACAAAGGACATGGTCTTTGACTTTAATATGTTGCAGACCCCCATAACAAAGAGAGCGATGCCGGGAGCAAGGTTAAAAATGGAAAAATGTTTGAATTTTAAGATCAGTACAGACAAGGTTTTAATATTAATCCAGTCTATAACACAAATGCAACAATTAGTGTTCAACTTCAAAAAGGGTTGGGTTGGGGTAATTTTGGTGCATAAACCTACAGATGATCTTCCTAAACGTTTATTATTATAAAATCACCCTAAAAACCAGTCACATTAAAATATGTGATAGTAAAATTAATGAAAACGCCATATTTTTTTTAAAAATTCCACAAATTTCAGGATTGTTTCACCACCTCTCAATATCTTATATTTATTAGGTGTATGTATTCTTACATACAAGGGGGAAAAAAGCCGTACCAAGACTAATAAAAGTTTTTATGAAATATATTCCTCCGGCTATATAAGGACCACTCTAGGTTTTGTCAATTATTTGATATTTTTTTTAATTAGAAAAAAAATATTTCTAGACCAATTATGTCCATGGATCTAGAAATCATTAATTTACTAATTTGAATATAAGCCTATAAATGAATTAAATGTTAATTTCTGAAAAAATATATATACTTTATCTTTTCTCTACCAAGGTTTGTCAGCTAGACATTCCTGGTCTTCTATTGGCTGTGTAATCGACTTCTGAGGTTGGGACAACATGTGGGTGTGGTCACATTGCGCCGATCAGATGATGTAATGATTAGTATGTGGTGCCAGGAAAATATACCTATGGTACCGCCGGGAAATGGACCAGTGATCTTTAGATTAGTACAAGGTTATGTGCTAATTATGCTAATGGTTTTAGGAAGGAGGGTTGTATTTAGAAGAAGTGTATCTGCATTTGTGTGGAGGGTAAGTGGAAAAACACTCGGTTCACCCAACCGAGATTTGAACCCCCTTGACGAGAGTGGCGCTTTAAAGCATGCAGCCACTGAAGTGGCTTATTAACTTTATTAATTTAATTTGAAAATAAAGATTACAGTAACATTGTATTTCAGACTGGATAAAGATGCTCTAGGCCCTAACTTCAATATATGAAATAATTAGCTACAACCTAAAAAAATGCTTTTTTAACACATGTCCAAGATTACTTATTTATCTAGCTTAATTAATTCATGTGTATCACAAACTGATATGTTATGGTTATCTACAAGAAAAAGTCTGGTGCCTGAATCAAATTCAATCTAGTTAAAAATGTCAACATGGACAAGACTAAAATGGGTTCAATTCCCATGTCTGGGTTGTCGTTTTTCACTCAAATTAAATATTTATCTATGTTATACAGGTGTGTATGCCTACATAGATAAGCCTTTGCCTTCAAACTATAATTTTCAAACAAAACAGGTCTTATGTATAAGATTTAATTAATTCAATAATATACTTTCAACTTAATTTACAATGAGAATGAAATCTACTTAAAAATGAAAATTTATGACAAAATAAAAAAATACTCCAAATAGTCAGCCAAAGATAAAATTTAATCATTTTAGAATAAGTTTGACTCACAATTCTGCAAAACTAGGAAACATAATTAACTTCTTGAGTGGTTAACGATTGCAGAAATGTGTGTTGACCCATGATTGTTTCGCAACACAAAGTGAAAACAACCGACTAACAAATGTTATGTTTTTTTAGTAGAAATAGATGGATTTAGGTTATATCTATTGTCACTTTGAGTGTTTGCCATTTTGACAAAACAAAAATTGACGCACCTATGTTTAATTTAAAATGTATTTGAATTGCCACCCAGCGGTGTCTAATTATGGTATGCATGAATAATGAATAAATGGGTGATTCTGCATATTGATTGGCAGGAATATTATATTTCTTGAGGGTCTTGGGAGACATTACAGACACTTTTTTTCCTGTCATATACGAAAAAAACTATTAACACACAATAAGAAAACAGAGTATCAAATAGGCCTAATACAAATATTAAGATTGTAATTTTTTTTAAACTATGAGGTAAAAAATGTATTCACCAAAGTCATGGTAGACCCTATAGCAATATTGTATAAGTGGAACGTGTTGATCTGAGAGCCTGTGTAGATATTTACCATAAACATTTATTAATATGTTTAGAAACTAAATTATATCAAACCTTGTGCAGTACCGATAATCGGCATATTTATAATGAAAACTATTCCAACCTAGCCAAACCTAACCTTAAAAGCATCAATAAATAACAAATTTGATTAATATGGGATTTTAATGTTCTTTTGAAATATTTTTAGTTAGAATATTTAAAATGGTGTCCCCATGAGCAAAATATTTTAGGAAAAAATATGTTGATGGCAAGGCTGTGGAGACTGAGTCAGAAGCAATTTTGGGTGAAACCGGAGTCAGTCAGAATGTACCAACTCTGGCTTCAAAATAAAAACTTAAAATATTATAACAATATTTTTCCTCTTTTATTTTCTTATTTAGGACCTTTATATGTAATTTGGATTGACGAATGTATTTAAATATACATTCACACTTAATTAATAAGTAAAGAAAACTTTAAATATTAGTTTTAAATTAACTTGATGTTTTGTGTAAACAATTCCACATCAAATAGTCAAGTAATAAGTTGATAATAGTAACAATTAACAATTTATTGAAGATAAATGGGTCATATAGAGAATGTTATAGTTTCCAATATATAAAAAGCACTAAGACAAAATTATAAAATATAGTTATAATTTTATAAATAATCTTAAAATGATGGATTGTTTGTTTGAAAATCAAAAGTTACTAGGCTTAATAAAAGATATTTAGTTCAAAAGTAATATTCAGAAATTTTAAGAGAATTGTAATTTAACAAATGTATAATTACACTTAAAATTTGTAGTTGCAGAAATGAATAAAGGAGTCATAAATGACAAACTAATAATATAGGATAATTTAAGTATGTTTAGCAATGTAGCCTATGTGTTTATAATACTATGTTTTTAAGTATGAAATGACAATGTTAAAGTTACAATACCAAAAAACATTAACAATATTATATAAAGCAATTATTTGAAATTAATATTAAAAGTAGTGAGCAAGTAACATTTTAAAATATTGTGTGTAAAGTTTTGGTTAAATAAACAAACATATGTAAATGAATATGTTTGAGAATTAATGGTCACTAATATATAACAATACAAATGTCTTATTCAGAAAAATTTAAGAATTAATTTGACATAAGAACTTATGTGTAATTACATTGATTAAATAATATAAAATTCAATAAGGAAGTATTGTAAAACATTGAGCTAATGGTGTAGAGTAATTTTAATGTATCTGCAATACTCCTTTATTCATTTCTACAACTTTGAATTTTAAGTGTAATTATTCATTTGTTAAATTACAATTCTCTTAAAATATCTTAATTTTACTTTTACATTAAATATATATTTTATTAGTAACTTTTGATTTTCAAACTGATCCATCAATTTAAGATTATACAAAGAATCATAACTTTATAATTTATAATGTTACCATGTTACAAGAAGCAGATTTACACTATAGGCCCACTAGGCACGAGATAGGTGCGGCACATGTTGGATGACATTGTTTAGATTTTTACTATACCGTAATATTTTATTTTTAATAATTACATTTAAAAATTATTGACCAACATTATTTAAACAGTTCAAGTTAAAGTCAGAATGACAATATTTCTTTTTAAATAAGTGTACTTTACAATTGCTTTGTAACTGACATCAGTCTCCCCTTCTTCATAATGTTAACTCAAGTTACTGTAGGGCATATACATGCCTGATTAGCTTTCACAGACATCTTTTCTCGAATACCAACTTTCATTCCCCTCCCCCAGCACTTCTTTCCTCAGATATTTCCTAAAGACTTTGAAAAAAAAATGGGGGTGAAGGGAGGTATATTATAATTGTGCCTAGGGGCGCAAAAATTTTAAATCCGCCACTGAATGTTAATTGTTATCTTCCCTTTAGTAATAATTTCAAATGTTACTTTATAATAACTTATTATTGTCATGGTTTTTATATATTATAAACTATAACATTCTCTATTTGACTCATTTATCTTCAATAAATTGTTAATTGTTACTATTATCAAATTATCTACTCATTACTTGACTACTTGATGTGGAGTTGTTTACACAAAACAAAGTTATTTTAATGTAATATCTAAAAGTTTTCTGACCTTATTAATTAATTTTAAAATCCTCCTTACCAACAAAACCATGATTATTATTATTAGGCCTAATAAATTCACAATGTCAAAGAAGATTCTCATGAAGCAGGTTAATCTGTATGGAATCATTTTACTGCTGTCAATTTGTTATTACTAATTAAATACTTTAGCAAAGGTTTAAAAAGGTGTAGGTCCAGACCCCCACCCTGGGATTAGCTGGACCTCCCTGAAATTGTATATCAACAAAATATTAGTTAATAAATATTTTAATATTCAACTTCAAGATACATCTTGTAAAACTTATGATCGTAAAATTAGCTATGTAAACATTTCACACACTGTACTTCTTTTCTCATAAATTCATATGGTGTTGAAACAAAGGATGTTTCTTGGAATGAGCCAAGTAATAAGTGGGCTCCGAGAAAATGAGGCAGACGTTTTTGCTATCACCTGTAAGATCCTACTTGAGGAATCACCCCAAGAAAAGAGCAGCTTAAATAATAGAACTGTCAGAAGCTTATGTAAGTTGGTTTACTACCCATACCCCACCCAATATCTCAACATAACAAATAATGTTTTGATTAAGTAGACTATAAAAAGTTTGAAAAAAAGGGCAAGGTCAGTGGGGTCTGGACCCCTCGCCTCCTCCCCCCTCTCCCAGAAAAATGAGCTTTAAACGCCCTTGTACTTGAGCCATTTATGAAAGAGTTGGAGTCGAGGGCTTTTGGTATAGGCTTACTGATTCCACCGCCCTGGTTGATCGATAGAAGATTATGTTTTGTTGGGATGGTTCACAATAATCAGCATATTATTGACTAGGCTAATGCATACTAAAATAATTCCGGTGCCATTTGAGGTTTATCTCATCCCTTTAAATATATACCGGTAGGCCATATGCTCTTCTGTGATTCAAGTAAGTTATGTTTTATCTCTCCCATGAAGACTAATATTATGTGATTGGCTTTCACGATCAAGTTAATGGTGCTAAAATATTGTGATTGTTATACTAACACACTTGATGGGGCAGGTAAAAAACACAACAGTCCTCATTTTATTAAAAATGTGTTCACAAGGATTTCTGGTAGCTTACCTCTTGAACTACAAGTGGTTTTATAATCAGTCAATATTTAGAGTATAGCTATCAACAATTTTTTTTATTTATTTTTTGAGTTATATTTACTGAGCTTATACACATTTAAATCGTGAAAATATCCCATCTAAATCTATGGGGGCTATGTTTTTCCCCAAACTCCCTCATCTCTGTTCTGCTCTTGTTTTTTGGTGAACATATGAATCCATATTAAGTCAAGCATTTACAAAGGTAGGCAAAGCCCAGCTTTAAACAGAATTCAATATACAATATTAACTTAGCCTACTTCACAACAATCAGACTAGGAGAATCTTTAAGAGAAAATTCTTTCTCCATTTCTTTTTGCTTGACGCGAGCATATGCAGCACTGCCGGCGAGAACGACCCAGTTTGACAACCACCAGAGTCCTGAGCGCATTTCATTGTACCAGAATGTTGCAATAACTGTCTGAGCACATGCCTTGGCTGTCCCAGATATGTTGTGCGTCAGAGCAGATGTTACCTTTATCTGCAACGCTGTGAAGAAACCAATGGAAAACCCACACAGTCCTCCAATAGACATAAGGAACCAAAACCATAAGTCAAAAAGTTTCTCGTACCTCATAATGACAGGTATTTCTTGATTAATGGCGATTAGTGGTAGGAATAATAGCACCGAATAAACGTTATTATAGTAAGATAGAAGCCAAATTTGTTGGTCTACTAGAGGAAGGACACGTTTCGTGTAAATGGAATATAGTGACAACGATAACGACCCGAGAACACCAAAAAGTGTGCCAAGGATAGATAAAGATCCAGCGACACTTTCTTGGTCCACTCCCAACCAAAATCCCGACACAATAATTGAACAACAAATCACAGTCTGGCAAGAAGTTTTTTGATGAAGAATAACATAAGTTAAAACTACATTAAACACTGTAGTCAACGACCTTCCGATATAATAGAAGGAAACGTCTACATATTTCAAACATAAATTATTAAATGCTATCATGGCAGTAAACAGTATCGCAAGGGGAAGCACATCTTTAACAACTTTTGGATCAAAGGGTGACCCGTTTGGAAACGAGACGTGTTGCGGGAACAATTTTGACAACCTATTCAGGGTGAAACATATCGCCGACGACACCACACACTGATACCAAGTGACGAAAAGAGGGGCGTCAAGATTAACTGTGTTGCTACTTAAAAGTGCTTTATTTACGAAAACTGTCAAAATTGATATGAACCAGTATCCTGACACTACAGCTGTGATATGCGCGTACTTCACTAATAATCCTTCTGACACCATTATTTAATTTTTTTTAAAGTAATTCGCAGCCATTTATAACGTTTTGTTTAAAGTGTGATTGCCATATCTTCACTTCACCAGATAAGCACTAATTGACACGTTACAAAATACAAATAATAGAGAATTCAACTATACTGTGGCTGTATTTGCGAAAGAGATGATCGATTATTTACCCTCGATTAATCACCTTTTATGGCTGGCCACAGTCTAAGATAATAATGGTCTGGCTACTCTTTAGTTCCAGTGATCAGATATTGAAATCAATTGGCGCTAGTAATGTTACAGAATAGCGCGCTCACAATTTAAATTTTGAAGACACGTTTTAACAACCAAGTTTACATTTTACGGTTAGACAGTAGTTATTTTAACCTGAATGAGGTAAATAGTGGATAAAAATAATAGTTCACAACAAATGATAACATACAAATTACAATTAATCATTTGCTCATTGATGTAATATAATTTAAATTTATTTATAATACTATATTATAAATCACATACTAATTATTTGTTTATAAATTTGTAGCTTGCTAATTATCCACTGTATATACACTCAAAAACTCTATTTATAAAATTATCATTATAAATCCAAGAACTAATAAATTCAAATAATATGTGGCACGGTGAAATCATGTTGCTGGAAATGGCCAAGCTCAAGGAAACCTGCCCCAGTGGACGTCTACGTTCCTGGAGGAAGTTCTCAAAACACAGACACCTTGCTCACTTGCAAGACTCAACTGTTATGATTGCCCGCTCCCCAATGTCATCAGCGACCATCTCCAAGCGCTAGAAGATGTTCTAATCTGTTCTGGAAGGTCACCCACCCTCACCCCTGTTTGTTCATCCTTCTTAACACATCAGTGGATCTTTAATAAAACCACCACCCCTCGCTTCATATTTTGTAAGCTATTCTAACGACTCGAAGGAGCATCAGCAAGGTCTTTAAGTACTAGTAGACGTATAAGTGGTGGTCACGATGTTCGACGCGTCGGTCTTGCCTCCTCACCACAGATAATGTAATATTTGAGACTATTTGATTTATTATCTAGTATTTTTGTTAGGGTCTTTGTAGACTGTATGCTATGTCCAAATGACATAGTTTTATATGTTAGATTTAGTCAATCCTTTTTAATGTCCATAAGGCATAGTTTTAAATGTCAGAGTTTCTGACCTGTTTTTTTATGTTCATAAGACATAGATTTGAATGTCAGAGTTTCTGACCTGTTTTTCTATATCCATAAGAAATAGTTATTTTAACGAGATAGGCGCTTTCCTAACTAAGACACAACCATACTTGTTGTGGTTGCAGGTCAAACCCAGGTGCTTCACACCTAACGCTCCCAATTGGGACAACAATGTCTAAAGTAACTTATATAATATCCATCCACAAACAATGGAATGTTTTGTTATGATCATATCAAACCATTTGTAATACTTTCGTCTTTTTTTAATTTAAATAAACTGATTTGTTAAACTTGTATATCTCTCTTATGTTTCATAACATCCATCCTACTTTGTATATCTTTGATACCGTAAGATGGGGTAACTTTGGCCCAAAAATTCATCTTTTTCTACTTATTAAGTAAATATCAAATAATTTATTGATTTTTATTACTCCTAATATTTTTTTCTTGTTTTTGATTATTAAAGGAATAATTTGAGTGGGTTATTTAATTTTTTTAAACTTTTTTGAATCCTCAAATACATTTTTGAAGTTTTGGGACAAAGTTACAAGGTCTTGGGGTAACTTTAGCCCAAATGTAATATTTCACTTATTTGGTGGCAATATGTTCCTTGGGCTAATGTAATACCAATAAACGTGCCTATATATTGTTAATGTGTAAGGTCTGTCATAAAAAAAAAAAGTTAAAAACTAGTCTTAAGATTACGAAAAGCAATTGCACACTTGGCTTTTGCAGAATTCTTCCATCAATATCTGTTACAATCCACTCTCGTAGAATATCTTTTGGCCAAAAATTTTTTTTTTCACAAAATCTATCATTCTAAATTCTGCTGACCAGAAAGCTTTTATAAAGGTATTATTTTCCCACAACATAAATCACGTTTCTCGTAATAAGAATAGCTCCTATTATCACGTATATAAGTGATTATAATGAACATGCTAAGTGTTCAGAATTTGTCAGCGCTTAACCTATGTTTTCTCAAACAACGTTTTCAAAAATAAAAACTTTGACAAGTACAATTTTATTCCCCAGCTTTTTATTTTCTTTAAAATGGCATCAAAAAACAAGATTTTAATCTTTATAAATTAAGATCCCTTTTCCTTTAGACGGTAACATATGCACACATTACGATGATTGCAGCCGAAAAACGATTATTTTGTGTATTTATTTGTTTCCTCACCAAATCTGTACATCTTGAAGTTGCAAAAAATCTGTTCACAAACGCTTTCATTGCCGCACTAACTCGCTTCGTGTCACTCTTTGGAGTGTGTTCATACATTTATTATGACTGTGGCACAAACTTCGTGGGAACCTCTACTCAATTGAATAAAACAAGAGCAGCATTTCTTAAAGAAGAGAAGACTCAAGATCAAATTGACTGGATCGCCGCAAGAAAGGGAATAAAATGTCAATTCCTTCCTATGACTCACCCCACCATAGTGTACTCTGGGGAAGCACTGTAAAGCGTGATAAATATCCCCCAACCAAAGTTATTAGTAACCAAATATTGACATTGGAAGCATTTATCACATTCACTACTAAAGTTGGAGCTATGCTCAACTCATGTCCCCTACACCTTTATCTTCAGAGATTGAAGTACTCACCCCGGTATATTTTCTTATTGGAAACTCTCTTATGGATCTCCCTGAGCTGCAATTAGAAGAAATGCCACTATATTGGATCAATGGATGGCAAATAATTCAATCTCTTTCAGTATGATTCTAGTCAAGATGGCATCGGGAGTATATTCACAATTTACAATAGGTAACGACTCAAATGGAATACTCCGAATAATAATTTCAAGAATGGAGACCCTGTAGTTAAACCCGAGTTGGCTTCACCCAGCCTTCTTCCCTCCCCCCCCTTTTGTGTGAATCATTTCAATGTCTCCAACCCTAACGGTGTTGTACGAGTGGATACTTTACGTAAATCATGAGGATCCCTTATTGGCCTGCTGACAAGGTTTTTCCTTTACCTCTAGTGATATCACTTCATTATTTGCAATAGTCTACATACATCCTGCATCCAACTACTCTCCGAGATGCATTCACCCATCTGTCGATTTCACCATCTGCCCCTCCAATTTTACAAAACATTCGACCCATCTGCACAGAATGATTCACTTTCTATAACAATTTCCCATTTATATTACACTGACAATCATTTCCTGATTCGTCCTTATAAAAAACTATCCCCTTTGTTTTTTAAATATTTATGCTTACCAAGATCCATTCTACTTGTTGCCACATTTAAACGATTTACTGCATTCTGCTAGTTACTATCATTCGCAGCCAATAATATGGCATTATCTGCATATAACAGCATTCTCACATTCACATTGTCTATTAGTACACCAACCACATCCTCACAAGCATCTGTCATACACATCTATGAATACATTAAACAAGCCTGTCCAAGGTGATGCTTTACATCCATAATAATTTTATTTTATTTTATTTTATTTATTTATTCAGAAGTTGTTTACAAAAAGAGCCAAGATCGGCTCGTATGCATTAATCATTCTAATGTAGGCGTGGTTCATTCCCTAACTTGTTACATTTAGGAAAGTGAGGTCTATTACAAGGTATAAATTATTTGTCCTCACCCGGCCACATTATTTTAGATACATTCAGCCCAATGATAGTAAAACTGCAATTAAACATAAGAGTATACAACAACAAAAACCTTTACAAAAAAATATACAGTATACATACACATACACAAGGTATACATACACATTCTGCTCCAATTATAATATCAGTTTCTACACAAAATTACAGATAAAGTTTCACCCACATATTACCTGGTCAAAATTATTTTCCAGAATGTATCTTTTAATTTCCTTTTTAAAAATATTAAGTTTTTTCATATTTATTTCTTGTGGTATTATATAGAAAATTTTTATTCCCTTAATCTTTATTGAGCGGAGTCCAAAAGTAGTGGTGTTTACTCTGTTTTGGAAATAATTATTCAGACTTCTTGTAGAATAATTTCCCTTTTTGTGTTCCCCAATTTTTAGGTTACTAATAGTTAGGCTTCAAGTTTATATGCCATTACAACCGTATGGAAAAAAATAGATTCAGTTAATTTCAAAATACCCAACATTTTGAGCTTAATGTCACCATCCTCACCGCTGGGCAGCCGAAAAATATTTCTTAGTGATGTGTTTTGTAGTCTTATTAGTGGTATTAAATGACTTTTAAAAGTATTAACCCAGATTACATTTAAGTGGGACAAATGCTATTTAACCAGAGCAAAGTCGATGGGCTTTAACACGTTTGGAGTGAATATGAAGAATAGTTTTTTTTAGTATCCCAAACGGACCCCTAAATTTTTTTTTTTTTTTTTTGTGGCATGGTTTATATGTGAGCTCCAGGATAGTGCGCTGTCATTGACCAGACCGAGATATTTTGCTTTCCTTACTTGTTTCAAAACGTCATTCCCAAAGATTATCTGGTAATTATCTATATTCTTCCTATCTTTGTTTCCCGGTTTAGTAAAAATAACATTTCTGGTATTAACTGGAACTACTCACACAGGCATAGTCAAATGTCCTGATGATGGCACCGTAGATGTGCCGAAACATGTATTCTTAGGCCGTCTCAACGACGCCTATAAAGGAGCGAGGGAATTCAGATAAGAAAAATAGAATTCAATTCATTATCATATTCTTCGACATTTTGTCAACTTTCTTAAAATTTTAATTTTCCTAATGATTCTTTGAAATTATATTAAAAACTTTACTCTCTAGTCAATCAATACTAATTTACCCATATGGTTTAATTTATGTTTAATTATGTTTAATTTGTTGTGTTTTCTTGTCATAATTTTACTTGTTATCATATTGTGACCTTGACTCACATTTCTAATGTGTTATTTTAATTGTGATTCATATCTTAAATCGTATCTGTATAATTAACAAACTTTCTATTCAATTAATTTATATTGACATATCGGAGTAAAATTTTGCAATTTCACTTAAATTTTGTAATTTCAATTTTGTAATTTCTCATAATTTCTTTCCTATTATACGTTTTTTACACTAATTATTTCATATTGAATTCTATAGATAGTTAAAAATAATGTAGCTAGACTTTTCAAGATTTAGCGACAGTTTATTGACACTAAACCAATGGTATAACAATTTTAGGTCTGTTTGAATATTCTCTGCTATAGTTTTAAAAATTTGTCCAATCTAAAATAAAATTGTGTCATCTGCATATAGTTGTAAATGGCCTTGAAAATTTACCTGGAAAATGTCGTCAACATAAATAAGAAAAAGTAAAGGTCCAATTACCGAACCTTGAGTGACCCCACACGTGACACCACGTACAGTGCTTTCGTAATTGTTTATGTAAGTGTATTGATTTCTGTTAGTATAATAGCTCTTAAACCACTTAAGAGCTACTCCTATTCCTATTTTAGACAGCTTGTATAATAGAATTTCATGGTTGACAGTGTCAAATGCCTTTTTAAATCAATAAATAAAGCTCCAGATAGCTTAATATTGTAATACAATGTATTTTGTATTGTGTCAATCAATTCAAAAGCCGCCACTGGTGTATCAGATTTCTCCCTAAATCCATATTAGGGATGTTTGAAAAAAATTATTTTGTCTAAAAGCTTAAGTAATCTAACTTTCATTATTTTTTTAAAAATATTTTTGATATGGAGGATATAAGTGAGATAGGCCTGTAGTATGATGGATCACATTTCGAAGTGCCACCCTTATATAGAGGAATAATTTTTGATATTTTCAGCTGTTCCGTAAATTGACCTTATGTTATAGGTTTATTAAATAGAACAGATATATACTCTGCACAAAAATTTGAGCAATATTTTAGTAGTTTATTAGAACATTTATCAAAAGGCAAATTTTTTGAGTTACTAAGATCTTTTATCATATTTTTTTACTTCCATTACATCTGTCAAGAAAATTCCAATCTATAGTGGTAGTGTAATATGTCCACTTATCATCAGGATATACAGGGCTATTCATTGCAAGATTGTGTCCTACTATTTATAAAAAAAAGATTTAAAATATCTGCCATTTCAGAAGTTGTATTATATTCCTTGTTCATCAATTTCAATTTTGATATTTTATTATTAACTTTACAGTTTTTACTAAAACTTATTTATTTCCTGCCACAATTGTTTAAGATTATTACTACTGCTTATAAACTTTCTTGTAAAATAATTTTTCATCAACCTTCTCTTAAGTGCCGTTACATTATTCCTAGCTAAAATATAATCACTCTTATAGTTTGTATTTTCTGGGTTAAATTTTAATTTTTGTTAATTTGTCCCAGAGATTCATTAAGCTTAAGTTCTAAGATATTGTAATCTATTAAACATTGATTTTCAGTGTCGTTTTTCCTCGCCACCGTGATATAATTTGATTCCAATTCCACTATTAGAATGTTGTGATCACTTAAACTATTTGTCACTTATCGTCTACCCGACGTAAATAAATTCGAGGTAATGTTTTAATAAAGATAAAGAAGCGTTGTAGATAAACACTATTTAATTTTGTCCCTTTTTTCGGAGCCACAAAATGCCAACCATCTACTAAATAAAAAAGCAAGGAACATACAATATAAACAACACAGACAAAATATTATTAGAGGCATAGACATATAAGAAGCCTTTTTATGAAACAATAACTAACAAGTCCATCTATTGAACACAATATGACACTCTCCCACCTTGAGTTTCTAACTCAACACAACACATATTAAGGAATTTTCACAGACAATATCACTTTGACGAAGTTCAAAGTATTTGAGTCATTCTTCCTTTTAACACCTAAACACAAAACGTAATAATTTTACTATGTTAAATATCTTGGTGGAGTAGTAAACGTTCTACCCTTTCTGGTCCGTTCGTCCAAAAAAGTATATTTTGGAGGTTTTTGATCTCCCTCTTCTAAAGACTTATCTGTCGGTACATTTGGCAAGCTAGAGTGTGTACCTTTAGGTCTTGAGTTTGATTCAGTAGCCTCTAGACTATACAACCGTTGAATAGGCCTCATGACAGTGCCTGTACCTGTTCTCAGCCGAACCAATCGATGCACTCCATCACGTCCAGCATACAACTCTTCTACTGCAGCTAAAGGCCAGTCCAGCCGTTTGAGGTTGTCACTCCCGATGAGAACCACTTCACCAACCTTTAAAGGATATTCCTTCTTGCTCTTTGAGTTTTCAGCTAGCTGACCCAGATATTCACTGCGGAACCTCTTCCTCAAAACTTCACGCAGTTTTTGCAAGTACCTTGAACTCTTCTTCAGATCAGTTGTCCCCAATGGCTCATAATCAGGCACTACTACTTCTTTGAGGTTCTGAAGGAATAAGGCCGGTGTCAATGGAGTCAGGCTGTCAGGATCATCTGATACATAGGTCAAAGGTCGTGGATTCATTGTAACCTCAGAGTCACATAGCACAGTTGTCAGTTCGTCAAAAGTCAGCCGGGCTCTTCCAAGTATTCTCAAAAGCAAGGATTTCATTATACCAATAAGGCGCTCCCACCAACCACCCCACCATGGAGCGGCAGGAGGATTGAATTTCCCAACAATTCGTTGTGCTGAGCTGAAAGTATTAATTTTCTCCCAGTCCAATTGTGAAAAGGCATTAGCTGTACCTACAAAGTTAGTCCCGTTCAGGGGCGGCTCGTCCCTAAGGCGCGGAGGCGCGCGCCCCCCAACCCCACGATTCCCCAGTTCCTTTTAAAGTTATTATTCGCACTCTCACGACAATTTTATCTTGCCATAATAGTTTAAAGAAAAATATGTTTTTGGTTAAAGTAATAGCAGGCAATGTTTTTAAAATGGCATGGAGTCGGGCGCGAGGTGGTCAGCGCCTGATACTGTGAAACCAAACCTTCCCACCCCTTCACCTCTTCTCTTCAAATGGCATGAAGTCGGGCGCGCGACGGTCAGCGCCTGACAGTGAAACCAAACCTTCCCTCCCCTTAACCCGTTGTCCCATCCTGCTATAGCTAGCTAGCATTGCTTATTCTTCTTTTGAAGGCGCACTCCCTTACGCGCCCTAAGGTTGAAAGCTTGTGAAATGTGTATAGCGTGAACCAGCAACAGTTGTTCAGTCATTCTGCGTGCTCCTGTGAGGATGTGCGTGGCGTTTACGTTTATAATAATATTATGTAGGGTTATTTTAGGATAATGTTTATTTGAGTTATATGTTTTAATATTTTTTGTAACTAGGCTTAATATGAATAGTTCAATTCAGGCGCTTAAGACAACGAATATTGCAAGATTAACTCTTGATCAAAAAAGAGAATTGAATTCATTAGGTAGGCCATGTCCTGAATTTTGTATGTAACATAGTGAAAACATACATACCTATATATTCATGCGCATTACACAGCTGCAGAGTTTCTACAACACATCCATGTCCTTTGGGGGATTTTTTTTTTTATCTTTCCATGGTGTTTTTGATATTAATTTTTGAGTTTAACTAAATGAATATTTAGCAAAACATATTCCGAAATTTGTGTCTTCTTTTAAATATATTATTTAGAGATAATTTATGAATTAAACAGACTGCGCCCTCCAGCTTCTAAAGTGACGAGCCGCCACTGGTCCCGTTATCACTGTATATATCAGACGGTATTCCACGTTGAGCCACGAATCTCCTCAGGGCCTGTATGAAGGCATCCGAAGACAACGCAGATACTAGTTCCAGGTGGACAGCATGATACACTGCACACGTAAAAAGGCATGCCCAGGCTTTTCTTCCATCTCGTAGGTAAAGTGGACCCGCCAGATCCACCCCTGTGACTTCAAACACTACGGTGTCACGCACACGCACTCTGTCTTCAGGTAACGGTGGCACAGACCGATAAAAATGTGTGCCTGCAAATCGCTTGCACACAGTGCATTTCATAACAACAGAACGAACGGTTCTCCTACCCTTTACAATCCAGAACCTCTCTAAGTACGCTCAAAAGACCCTGCACTCCCACATGGTTTGCCTTGACATGTGTCTCATGAATCAATCTGGTGACCACTGGGTGATCAAAAGGCAATAAGGCTGGATATTTGAAATCTGACACATCCTCCCGTTCTGATATTCGTGTTTTCAGACGTAGAACATCTTTGGCGTCCACAAATAAATTCAGTGACATGACAGTTTCAGATTTTGAGTCTTGAAAGGATTCTTTCTGAATAAATCTAATGACAAGGACTTCGGCCTCTTCCACTTCAATGGCACTAAGATCTCCCCTTGTCTTCGATTGCTTTCTGCAATTACAAATGAATCTGAGCACCCATCCCACAAGACGGAGAATTTTGTGGTACTGAGAGAAGATTCGGTAATATCACTCACCATTGTGTTCACATTTGGTAGACTCGTAACCGCACATTTTCCTTTTTCCTGGTTGACAACTTCATCAGCAGAAACCACTTCCATAGGCCATTTATCTGGAGGAAGCTTTAGCCATTCAGGCCCCTCCCACCATCTCACCTGCATCAATTTCTTAGCTGAGCATCCTCGACTGGCTAGATCTGCTGGGTTAAGTGGACCTGGAACGTGGCGCCAGTCTTCTTTTGCCGTCAATCGTTTAATCTCTTGAGCCCTATTACGTACAAAAGTAGCCCACTGCTCCTCTCTTTGTATCCACGCTAAAACCGTACTCGAATCACTCCAGAAACAGAAGTCCGACACAATCAAATCTAAATGTTCCACTATGGAGGAAAACAGTCTAGCCCCAATAGTAGCGCCTAGGAGCTTCAAACGTGGAATAATGGTCTTCTTGATAGGCGCTACCTTGGCCTTAGCCTGAACAAGTTGAACTTCAATGCAAAGTTTAGTCTCCGATCTCAAATACACAACAGCACCATGTGCATCTTGACTGTCATCGCAGAACGTGTGAAGACTATGCTTCGCGTTCTTCTGGGTGATATATCTGGGAATTTCAATTTTGTTCAAACATTGAAGTCCCTTAGTTCAGTTTACAAAACTCTCCTTTTCCTTTGTAGGAACTTCTTCATCCAGCCCAACATACACATACACACATACATACACATACATACATACACACACACACATTTTGTCACGGCGTCTTAATACCTGTTCAGGTTATTACGCTTATTTGACCATTACTCTACTGGAGTAGGAATGAGGAAGGAAGCATTTTAGAGGTAATCTATCAGCATTTGCATGGAAGGAGAGCGAAAAACAATTTAGGAAAACCCAACCTCTGTAGATCGACTGGGATTCGAACCGTGATCTCCCCATCATCAGCAGGCCGGTCTAACACGAGAATGACGCCTCAGACCATTTGGCCACTGAAGCAGGTAATATGAAGTAACATGTTACTTTATACTTGTGATTTGATAAATATGTTGGGATGTTTTCTAAAGAAGATCAGCAGTCTGTGTTAGGGGAAATGCCCAGGAGCGATTGTAAGGAAATGTAGCTATTAGTGTATGGACTTATTGACATTAGCAGTGGTATTGAACTAAGAATCAAACTCTGGACATTGATATCAGCATAGAGTATTAAAGTATAGTATTGTTGAATTTTGAACGCACCGGAAACAGCACCATCAGGTGTATTTATGTTCCTAACCCTTTGTGTATTATTCGCACCGGAAACACCACCATCAGGTGTATTTATGTTCCTAACCCTTTGTGTCTTATTCACACCGGAAACACCTCTATCAGGTGTATTTATGTTCCTAACCCTTTGTATCTTAATCGCACAGGAAACACCACCATCAGGTGTATTTATGTTCCTAACCCTTTGTGTCTTATTAACACCGGAAACACCTCTATCAGGTGTATTTATGTTCCTAACCCTTTGTGTCTTATTCACACCGGAAACACCTCTATCAGGTGCATTTATGTTCCAAACCCTTTGTATCTTAATCGCACAGAAACACCACCATCAGGTGTATTTATGTTCCTAACCCTTTGTATCTTATTCGCACCGGAAACACCACCATCAGGTGTATTTATGTTCCTAACCCTTTGTGTCTTATTCACACCGGAAACACCTCTATCAGGTGTATTTATGTTCCTAACCCTTTGTATCTTAATCGCACAGGAAACACCACCATCAGGTGTATTTATGTTCCTAACCCTTTGTGTCTTATTCACACCGGAAACACCTCTATCAGGTGTATTTATGTTCCTAACCCTTTGTGTCTTATTCACACCGGAAACACCTCTATCAGGTGTATTTATGTTCCAAACCCTTTGTATCTTAATCGCACCGGAAACACCACCATCAGGTGTATTTATGTTCCTAACCCTTTGTATCTTATTCGCACCGGAAACACCACCATCAGGTGTATTTATGTTCCTAACCCTTTGTGTCTTATTCACACCGGAAACACCTCTATCAGGTGTATTTATGTTCCTAACCCTTTGTGTCTTACTGCCCAATCTATCTCTCCGCACCTTTAGACGAGTTAACTAACAATTATTTGTATCAAAATACTTAATTTTTTATTAATAGCAAAACATTTTAGGCCCATGTACTTATTTATTACTTTTATTGGCACAGCAACTTTTCGTTTTGTTTTGGATTTTTTTAAATTACAAGTTTATTTATTAAAAGTGCATGTTTTTATTTTTTTTAAGTCCTCTTTTTATAATTATAGTTGTTAATTAAAATATTTTTATAAATTACATTATTACTATTATTATTATTATAAATAATATTGATAATTTAGAGTTAAAAAATTTATAACTGAAGAAACCTTTATATAAAAACCAATCCCCTTCCCTCTTACTTGTTTGTGTTTATTACTGCCCATTCAAGCAATCTTCTACACCATTTCAAGGTCTATTTCTATTCAAGAATAGAACTAGGCTTCAAATTATATTTTTTCTTCAAATTTTTCAAGACTAGACTGTGAAGTTAAGAATAGACTGTGAAGTCAAGAATAGATTTTGAAGTTGAATTAACGTTTTTAGATAAGAAATATAGCGCAAAACAAATGTATATTCATTTTTTTCAATTACTTTTTATTATAATATAACCTCTTTCATGAGTATTTATTCAATTCATTCATAACAATTAAATAATAAATCACAGTCTTAAAATAAGAGTTTTTTAATTAATTTTGAGGTTTTGAAGTCAAGATTATTTAAGTTTTTAAGTAAACAAACAGACAAGCATATGAAATAAATGCACTTTTCAACTGATATTTTAGGCCTGCAGGAATATACTTAACAATAAAAATGTTCTTACCTCCATCAGTACCCAGAGCTGCTACATTTATATTGTTAGGGTTCAAATTACACAGCAATTTATAATAACTCAAAATTATTGAATAAAAGTATTACAAATAATAGCAATTCCAATAAATAGATTTAACAATTACATAGAAATCTATAATAGCAAGACAAAAGTTGAATACTGGTGAAATATTGAAAATGTAAGTAGTAATAAATTAATAAAAGTTTCACTTATGTACCCTCCAGGTATCGAACAAGGTTCTGACGATTCTGTATGTTTGGAAACCACAAATCAATTTGTAGATATTTGCCAACTTCATTCCGATAAAATAGCATGTATGAATACAACTATTCAAAGGTGCTATTTTTACAAATGAAGGAATATAAACAAATTGTTAATGGCAAATTAATAACTTCCAGCCTGAAAGTCTAAACTAAGCTATCAAATAAAATAATTTAAATATAGTTATTGAAATATATTTTCACAAGCTGGCTAAAAGTGCATATTGTTTTTTAATATTTAGGCCTTCTGTGAAGTTATTTTGATATATTTAATGATTCTAATTGTTTTTAGAGGCTTAAGGCTTATTTTTAAAACATATTTTATCAAAAGGGAGGAAGTGGGCAGCCAGGGAGAAGAACTCTTCTGCCATTAGGCTATAAGGATGCAGACGTGCAACAATAAAAACATAACACACAATAAAAACACATCATTCATTGAATAAAGCCGTTCGTAAACACACTGCGCAAGACATCCAGAAACATCCCAAAGCAAACCTTCCATTTGAAGAGATTACTGTGGGATATTGGAATGTTGCGACCATGCTCAAGAAAAACAAAACTCAATAAAACTTAAAAGCCATTTTATTTTTAGCCATAAAATAACAGTGTAACTTAACCTAGCCCTACCTAACCTGCCATCGGAAAAGAAGGGGACACACTGATATTTATAGCTAAAAACAGGCGTACACTATAATAAAATCCTTAAACAAAAAAAAATTCTGAAACAAAAGAAAATCCTGAAACAAAAGAAGACATGGTACATGGCATGAGATATGAAAATAGTTGCAATTCTAACGAGGGATTCCCCATCAGTCAGAGGTAAAGAGATTATCGGCTCTATTTGACTCTACTGATGGCTCGTCCACTGCTACATACTACATATCTACAAGGAAATGAGCCGGTCTTAGTGCAACACCATTACATTAATTACGTTAGTGAATTAACAATGAGGAAGATAATATTTGAGAGTAAATGTGACCGCGTTTTAGTGAAGGGAAACTATTTATATGAAAAACACCTTCGATTATTTAACTGACCGGGTTTATAACCCTGATCTTCGAAATGGCGGGAAACCTGTCCCAGCTGTACTTGATTAATTATTGATAATAATTAAAAATATTTGTTTTAATAATATGCATATAAAAGTCAAGTTATATTCAAAGTTAAAACTATCAATAAATGTTCATACTATAACTGAAACAAAGATTTGGAAAAAAATAGGTATTTTACTTAGATTTGAAAAACATATTTAAAAGTGTTTTTTTAAAACAATCTGGCTCATTTCCTTACTTATAATTCCTGCAGGCAACATATCGAAAAAAAAGTTTTATAAGAAACTACAAATCTACACATCACTTTCACACGTTTAAATATATATATATATATATATATATATATATATATATATATATATATATATGAAGAGTTTAACACAAATAACCAACCATTGCGGAAGCACCATTTAAACTGTCTTTTCTATGATTTAAACTGACAAAGAGATATTAAAGAAACCCTCACTAATCAAATTCGTCTTCCGGGAAAAAAGTTTCTAGAACAAAATTGATACATCTGTGAGTTAACTATTTGAGTGAATCATTTAAAGACGTAATTAAATATTTTAATTAAATAAATTTATAAAATATGTTATTGGAGCCAGTATTAAAAATAAAGATGTTGTTTTATTAAAATTTAGTAATACGTCATTTTTTAAATGATCATCTCCTTGCAGGGTAGTGGCTGCCATTTTGTATTTTATAAAATGTCTATAAATAACATGTTTAGAAATCTATAATTTAAAAATAGCAATAATATGTTAAGTATATTCAATAATTGATAAATAAATAACTATAATAATCTATAAGCTCTATTTTTTTAACATTAGGTCATCTTTTCTTCTGTTCTTAAATAAATATTCAATTTGTTAAAATCACTTTACTAATTTAATGTATGCATTGTTGATGTTTGATTTTAATAAAAGACATCGTGACTTTGAAATAACCTAACAAGAGGGAGAACATTAAGGAAATGTGCCCGCATTTTAAACATCACTGTGAATAGAACAACGAAATTGAAGCACATTAAATCCCCGTCTTTCAAAAAATATAATATTGGTTTTATAAAATACGTTTTGAATAAAAGAAATTTATTTTAAATATACCTACCTATTTGCAATGGTAAGTAATTTCATATCTCAAAGTGTTATGGAGATACGATAAAAAATATATTAGAATTTACGCATCAGACCGGACATAAGCTATAATATAATCAGTTGCTTTGGAAAAGCCATACCTATTATTCCCGAAGAAAACAAAACATTCTGCCACTTTAAATTTACAAATGGAAACTCTTGATTTTAATTGATCCCGAATCACATTTTGTTACTAGTTAGTTGATGCGTGATTTCATTTCAGGGCCTCATAACCAAGTACAATGATTAAAGTGTCACTCTTGCCTGATCTGGGTTACCAGTGACAGGTATTTCATTGTTCGAACTTGAATCATGTGTACTGAGGCAGTTATTTACACCATAAATGGTCTCTTACTCTCCCTTCAAACAAACGTGGTCACATTTCCTGTAACTATACCTTATCCACCACTACCTTATTGGTGTAATTATTCAGGTAGCTTATACAGATACTAAAAAGACGTGACCCATGTATTAACCCAATTCACGGGTTATCTAAACTTAGCTAGTATATCAAAATAACACGTTTTGGCTGAATGGGCTATGATGTAATCTACCCCAAAATCTGTGTTACACACATTATCATTAATCTCTGTTTTATTTTCCCAGCAGTAATATCAATCTACCTCTGTAAATGCCCATCGTTAAAATCGACGTAACACATTTATAAAATTAACACTTCAAGTTTCAGTGTGTTAAGCATTTTATAGCTCCTTCCTTATAAACTCTAATACTAATATTATGGATTAGAAAAAAAGTATTTTTAAAAATCAAATAATACTTTTTTACATTTTAAAGTTAAAGGACCCAGATTTTGATTATATGTCATATTATATTTGTACAGCACAGACAATGATCATGTGCTATTTTGTTTCCCTTTTAAGTTTTTAGACGTATTTTCTTGGTTCACGTCCTTGTTTTGGTAATTTTTAGGCATTTTTGAATAACTTTTAAGCGTTTATGTTGAATAAGTATGTTTTTAAGCGCTATCAATATTTTTGCAGGCATAAATACTTTCTTTAATCACATGTTAGCCGGAATGAGAAGATAATGTGTGTAGACAATGAACTGTGTATCCTTTTTGCTTGTATGGTTGTAAAATACACATTCCTGATGAGATACTGTTGGTAAAATGGAGTGTTGATTAGGAAGCGATATACTTTTTTTTATGAATCAAAGATTTGTAAATCAATTATAGCAAAGTACAAGAGCTTATTAGAGAAAAGTTTATATTAATTACACATATTTATTTAAATCAATGCTTTTTTTACATTTTTTGACTTTTTTTTTTTTCAAAGTCCGAGTTTCGGCCTTGATGAATTTAATTTACCAAACTAAAACATAAATTTCTTTCTTTTTCTCTCTCACGTAATCTCACGGATTAAAAATGTTTGCTAATTTTACAAACCTATGTCTTAAAATTGCACGTTTGAACAAATATTGCTTAAAATTGATCCCTTGGGGTGTGAATCCAAACTATAGAACGCAAAGCACTGGACCAATTATGATATAATTAATGTTACTGTAAAGAAAAAAAAATAGTACTTTCGTGTATTTTTTCATTATTATATAATACTCATGAATAGGTTTATAAAACATATTTCTCTTTTATGTTTTAAATGACAGTAAACAAATTAGATGAATCTAATCTAACGTATTTGTACGTCAAGTATGCCATAAAATGGTTCCTTTTGACAGTGTGGATCAATTTTGATATAAATATTTAGGGAAATTTCAAAATTCCGTTTTTTTTGTTAATATTATTTAAATTATTACTTAAAAGTAATTTTATGAACAGTATACTGTACCTCGTTTCCTCCATGTTCTTATTGTTATCTTTTTATTACTGGGGCTCACTATCGATTCAGATTATACGCATACGTGCTAATTATGCTAGTGAGTTACGAATGAGGAAGGTTGACTATAGATAAATTATACACGCATTTACATAGAGGGAAAAGATAAAACTATTTTGAAAAAAAAACCACCCCCAGTATACCCAACTGGGATACGAACACCGATCTCCCCGTCAATAGCACTCTAATATGTTGCGAGAGTGACGCATTAAAGCATTCGCCCACCGAAGCGGACACAATCATGCATAATTGTAGGTACCTAGTACTACCTTCCCGATAAAGTGTGCTCGTGCCGCAATTCAAATATAGAAACTTTGTCACCTTAAACTTGATGATTTTAAATTAAGGCTAGGTTTTTTAAATATCGTATTTTCCTTAAGTTTGCGCAAGAACCACATTTTCATACAGAAGATTAAAAAGATTGTACCAATTAGTATGATGATTTATATTAATAAGGATTTTTAAAGACATTGATCAATTAATTACTTATTTTTAATAAAATAATATCTGGTTATAATTTTTTTTTTTACTATTCTTTTTTGTGTTAGTTTCAATGATGTAATCTCTGATCATATCTGCTCTTGTGCGCTACCTGTGATTCTTTTTAGAACCATTTTCTATTGTTAGTTTTATTAATTTTTCTAATGTTAGTTAAAAACGGTTAGTTTATTGTGGATATATAGCTTCTCACAGTCCGCTGACTCCACTCACTCTGCCTCTATCTTAGTTTTAAAATTATTTTTTTGTTCCACCGTCAAGTTGTTGTTTTTTTCTAAATAATATGTGCACCACTATAACTCGCTTCCTATTATTGAAAAGCGTACGTAGGAGTCTAATTATACGGACATATGTTGAAAGCACTTCTCCTCAGATCAGACCTCGTTTTGATGCCATCAAAATTAAATCACCTTCCCGGCCCAAGTTGACGAAAATAAAGAAACCTCCTTTTGCGAAGAGTTTGTTCGTCGGTGAGATCGACCCTGATGTTTTAACATATCCTGAGGTTTTAGATGAGGACACTTTAAAGGCTCTAAACGAGAGATTGCTGACATTAGAAGACTTTTTCGCAAAACAAGGTTAGCTTCAATAGCCCCCACTCTACCACTTAGCTCACTGCTTTGCTTTTAATTTAAACTAAATGTAAACGAGAAGGGCTAATGCTGGCATCACGATAATTTTAACTTTCACGTAATGTTCACTTCATTTAAAGAAAGGTGCTATTAGGATTCATGAAAGTTAACTTAACAACTCGGCAAAACACAAACAATGGATGTGAACGTTTTGAGAAAATAATTTTACACTAGAATAAAACCCAAGCATTTAGGCCTGTTTAAGCTACAGGTACTTGCAATAGAAGTTTACTAGATATTACCAAATAAAGTGTAGCATGAGGCTACTACGTTTAAGAGTTAATAAGATGCGGACAAACTATATAGCTACCGAATGTGATCTTCATTCCATAAACAAACAATTGAAGTAGGCCTACTAAATATCCCTGCCACTGATGGGGCTCTCATAATTATTGGTTGGTTTGAACTTGTGGTACCCTTCACTTAACTCATGTACGGTAACATGAAAGCTACTCACTTTAACAATCCTTATGTTAAGTTTACTGCATCGTGATAGCTACATTTAAAAACATAAAGAAAAACTTATGTTTTCTTGCGATATGTTATATTAAGTGAACCTTAAGTGAACAATAACTTGATCATGATCCCAGCATGATTCACTGCTCATGTTTATATATGGTAAAAAAAAGAGTAAATATTGCTAGATATTTTAATATAATTAAATTAGAAACAGGACTGTCGAGTTGTATTCCAAGCCCTTGACTCTGACTTTCCTATTTTTATACTGTCTGACTCCTTAAATGGCTAAAGTAGGCAACATATAAATTAGCAGTAATAAATTTACTAAAACTCTCACATACATATTGCTTCATTAGACACTTCTTAGGCATTGTGAATGTACGATATATTTGAATCAATTTGTCAGTCCAATTTACAAATATTGGTCCTAAAGAATAACAATAAGTATAAAATTAAAATGATACATTTATCATAATATATTGTTATAATATTACGAGTTATTACTTTGAAGCAATTTTGAGTGGAGTTGGTAGAAACGTACTCACTCCGACTCCACAGCCCTGGTTAGGAGGGCATAGTGCCATTATTAGATAAATAACTACGAGGTTAATTTTTTCATAACAATTGAATACAAATTATATACCTAGCACATTTCAAAAAGTTTCAGTAACATTCACTTCATAGCTTACAAGACATACCGTAATAGAGCTCTAGGATTAAAAGTAGCCTACACATCACTATTCATGTACAATATTTAAATAAAATATTTGACTCATTATTTTATTTTTTTATCTATTATGTACAATGAACAAGAATCGCTTTATTGGTGTGGTACCCACCACCTCATTGGTGAAACTAAAATGTATTTTGCTATGGAACTATTGACTTTATAAAATTCTTATTTGCATAAATTTTTACTTTCTAACATCTTAAAGTTAACATTGTTGCTTATGCTTAATGTAAGTATGCCCCTACCTTTGAATTTTGTGACACTACATAAACTTTCCCTTATATTTACTGGAGACAAAGAAAAATAGGCTGCTTAGCTGAGCAAGCTGTCTTGTCAGAGGTGAAGGAGGGGTTTGGTAATCCGATAAATCTGTGCCGGGACCGAGGATTGAACCCCGGCCGCCAGCACAGAAGTCTGACACCTTACCCCTAGACCACCAGGTCACCTGGGATGGCTACTGAAGTATATATTGTACTACAAAAATAAATAAAGAATTAAAGAAAAAAGAACGCATTATATTAAATGTTATTGATAATATCAACTGGAAATAGGGGGTGCTGCAGTTCCGCAGTGTCTATACACGAGCCACCACTGCCCGTGTATAAGGGTGGCACTTTGAAATGTGATCCATCAAACTACAGGTCTATCTCACTTATTTCTTCCAAATCACACATATTAGAAAAAATATTGAAAGTTGGATTACTTAAATTTTTAGACAAAATATATTTTTTCAAACACCCCCAATATTGATTTGGGGGGAAACTGATACACTAACTGCGGATTTTGAATTGATTTAAAAAAAGGCATTTGACATTGTCAACCATCAAATTCTATTATACAAGCTGTCTAAAATAGAATAAGAGGAGTAGCTCTTGAATGGCTTAAGAGCTATATTACTAACATAAATCAATACACTTACATAAACAATCACAAAATTACTATATTTGGTGTCACGTGTGGGGTCCTTCGAGGTTCGGTAATTGGGTCTGTACCTTTCCTTATTTATGTTAACATTTTCCAGGTAAATTTTCAAGGTCATTTACAACTATATGCAGATGACACAAGTTTATTTTACATTGCCAATTTTTTTTAAAAACTATAGCAGAGAATATTCAAACAGACTGAAATTGTTATACCATTGGCTAAGCGTCATTAAACTGTAGCTGAATCTTGAAAAGTCTAACTACATCATTTTTATTAGACCTGGAAACAAAGATAGAAAGAATATAGATAAATTACCAGATAATTTTTGGGAATAACGTATTTAAACAAGTAAGGAAAGCAAAATATCTCGGTCTTACCATTGATAGCTCACTATTGTGGAACCCACATATAAACCATGACACAAAAAAAATTAGTGGTCCAGTTGGGGTGTTAAAGAAACTTTCCTACAAATTCACTCCGATGTGTCAAAGTCTGTCTACTTTGCTCTGATTAACTCGCACTTGTCCTACTTAAATGTAATCTGGGGTAATACTTTTAAAAGTCATTTAAAACCACTAATAAGACTACAAAACACAGCACTAAATATATGTTTTGGCTGCCCAGCGGTGAGGACAGCAACCATTATGTTTATATGTAATTTTACTATTGTTGGGGTGAGTGCATCTAAAATAATGTGGCCGGGCGAGGACAAATAATTTATATCCTGTAATCGATCTCACTTTCCTATATGTATGTAACAAGTTAGTGAATGAACCACACCTACATTAGGATGTTTATATGTATACAAGCCGATTTTGGCTCTTTTTATAAACAAATTCTGAATAAATAACTATCTAACTGAGGCAATTTTCCTATGCAGTAAATTAACTGCTTGGAAGCTTGTGTTCTAGAATGAGCTATAAAACATGACCAAATATTACATTCAGTTAGTTCATTGACACTTAAATCTACAAACAAAGGAGTTTGCTTTGCATTAAATAATAACATTTTCAAGGAGTGATTAAAAAGGAGTAAATATTTTATGGGAAAATATAAAGAAATTTCTCAACTTTTGATAAACAATAACACACATTTATTATTTTGAATATCAATGATAATATGAAACATTTGGGAACAAGTAACTATCAAGTAAGCCAAATTGTTAACCAACTGACAAAGATATTGTCAGCATTCAGAAACAGTAAAGCCCTCTAAGTGCATAATAAAAGTTGACACTGGACAAAGATCTATCTTCACAATTAAATTTAATGTGGAGGCATCATTATTACTCTAATGTATCATTGCATTAAATTTATGGCTGGTAATTTGAACTATCTTAAAATCAGGCCTTTTGCAACATAATTATTTAAAATAAAATAAAAACTTATATCAAATAAATCAATAACACGACTAACTTAATGAAAATTGAATTATTCCTACAAGTCATGTAAAATGTTACCATAATCATTATGCGTGGCTCCAAACATGGCTTTTTGATTTTCTGAGTAAATCGATTCACTGTTTCTTTTATGGTACCATGTCCCCTATTTGAGTAGATTATTGGGGAGACATGTCCTGTCTGCCCCTCCCCCCTCTCCCACCTCTGCTAACGATGCTTGTGAGCAATACTATTTGCAAACTAAAAGCCTCAAACTCTAATCTAACAAATTCCAGTATTTTTATAATGTATAACTCAGCATTGGTTTCAGTGATTTTATTTTTATACTCCTCTGACCCTCTATCATGTTAAAAGACAATTTGTAATTATGGAATACATCAAAATTTCTAGTCAACATTAAAATAACAAATATAGCATTACAAAATCAAATTATACTCATATACACTCATTTACATAGTTAAATTAATCCATTAATCATATCAAGACCTATAGAGTTATGAAATCACATAGCCATTTATTAAATTCAGACAAAAAAACATCATTTCAACAGCTAAGAGTAGCTAAACACACACTATACAAATAATTATGTCATTATTCAAGAGAAAGTTAAAAATTCTTCATCTGTGTAGAAGGCTTGAGCATATTGGAAGTTCTTAATTTTAGATTTTAATAAACTGCCATTCTCAAAACCTAAGTTTTTGAATTCATTAGGTAACACATTACCCAATTTAAGCGCAGACCAATATACATATATAGCTTTTTGAACAGATCGTTTTTTTATTTTAAGCACAGCGTCTTATTACTCGTTTGAGCCATAAGGCTATGTGATAATTACACAAATTGATAGAGATTAGTAAGTTATATTTATAGGAAGTGGAAAACGATTTTGTAAAAACCACCCTCAGTAAACCCAACCAAGATTTTAACCTTGATCTCCCCCTCATTAGCAGTCTAGTCTACTGTGAGAATAGTGCATTAGACCATGCATCCAGCAAAGCTTCTCTAAACAGATTTTTTAACATAGTTAAGGGCACATGTAGGTGGTTTCTTTGTCTTGTGCAACTCACCATTTAGTTGGAAAGGATCTATATTTACAGTAACATACTATACCATTTCATAAACAAACTGAG
Organism: Timema cristinae; assembly: GCA_039000515.1. NCBI lineage: Eukaryota > Metazoa > Arthropoda > Insecta > Phasmatodea > Timematidae > Timema > Timema cristinae. The sequence goes on from JBCFYV010011172.1 coordinate 73,847,219, forward strand.
ATGTAAGAATATGTATTTTTAGATCTTTGGAAGCTGTCAACATGATTCACGCTTTTGTTAGTGCATACAATTCTAATGGGTGTCTTCTGTAGTACACAAACTTTTTTACTGTCAACTGAGTTCCCCAATACGTAATGCTATAAAACATTATTGAGGGAAAATAAGTTAAATATACTGGTTTCATAGTACTCACAGAAATTAATGATGATAGACACCTAAAATAAAAGTATGTAGCACTTAATTATTTAGTTCATATTATTAATTTGCTGTTTCCAATTAAAATTTGTATCCATGTTTAGACTAAGAAACCTTGCTAGAAGCAACACTATGTAAGTAATTTTCATTGAATTTTATCTGAACTTTTAATTTTGGTTTATTTAATATAGAAAACTTCATACACTTAGCTAAATAATAATTAAGATTTAACCAGAAACCAGTTTTTAAGTTTTAATAGAACTTCACTAACCCTATCCTCCATTTTCTCGTATGTATTCATGTTTATTATAAGGTTCATATTGTCAGTAAACAAAACTGAGGTGAAATCTGACGCAAAATTATGTGGTAAATTATTTATAGATATTAGCAACAACAAGGGACCAAGAATAAACCATTGTGGCACCCCATATTTTATCCATTCGATATGGGATGTAAAATCACTGGTTGTAATTTTATCTGAGATTACTACAAGGGTGAAGCTATGACAGGCTTAGCAAGCCAATAGTGAATGTAGGAATGCTTTCAAAAATAGGAACAACCTTGGAAATAATGTATTTACCAAGCGACACCCTTATGCAAGGACTGGTTTATGAGTTGGAACAATTAACATACTATAAATAAAGAAAAAATAACAAGAAATTGCAGCAATAATGAGGAAGAGGAAGATAAGTATACTGGGACTATGGGAAACAAAATAGAAAAGAAACAGAAATACAAAATAGGTCAGGGATACAGACTATTGTGGTCTGGAGAGCCAAACAGGGGGCGTAATGGAGTGGCAGTGGTGTTATAGGAGAGGCTGACGGGAAAGGTCATTGATGCCAGATATATAAATGGAAGAGGTAACAAACTTCATCCAGGTATATGCCCCTCAGACTGGTTGCACTGACGAACAGAAAGAGGAATTCATGTGGAATCTGGGACCTGTGTTTGAGGAACAATCTTGTCATAGGTAACACTCGGCATAAGAAAAGAGATAATAACAAGTTCATTCGCTATGATTGGAATGGTCAGCATGCATGTAGTGCCTACTTCCAAAATTAACAAACTTGAAGGTCATACCAAGTGTAAATATAAGAGAAGATCACAGACTGGTTGTAGCAGATTTCAAAAGACTCCAACTAGGTAAAGAGGTGAGCAGTAGAATTACTAGAATCAAGTGTTGGAAACTGGCAGATAGAGGGATGAGAGAAGCATTCCAGGACACAGTAAAAATTGAGTTACCCAAGGATGAAGTAAGAACAGTGGAAAAAGAATGGAGAAGATTCAGAACAATAATAGTAGAAGCAGCAGGAATAATGTGTTTAAAAAACATTAAGAAAGAGGAAGGAGAAGAAAACACCATGGTGGGATGAGCATGTAGCAGAAGCTGTAAAAAGTAAAAACAAAACGTGGAGAGAGTGGTTTCAAGACAGAATGACAGAGAAGGGGGAAAAATGGAATCTGACAATTAAATACAGGAAAAGAGGCCAAAACTTTGTTATATGAGGATATTATTAGAAACCTGGATATGGACAAAGAGAGATTTAAGTAAATTGCAGGCAGCAGAGACAAGGCTTATGAGAGCCATTGAGAATTTAACAAGAAGACACAGGATCAGGAATTAAATAATTAGGGATAGTTTAAAAGCTATATTGTTATAAGAAACACTGAAGAGAAAAAGTTTGCTGTGGTTAGGTCATGTGATGAAAATGGAGGAGGACAAAATGTCTAAGAAAGCCTTACATAACAAAGAGAAGGGTAGACCTATTGGAAGACCACAAACAAGATGGATGGACCAAACACAGAAGGACATAAAAGATAAAGGAGTGGACTAGAGATATGTGGCTGAGGGAGAAGTTTAGAGAGATCGACAGGAATGGAAGAGGATGTACCAGACAACCCGCCGAGGTGGAAACATTGGATGATGATGGTGATAATTATGACTATGATGACTGTTTATGTAAAATATTTTTAAATGATTAGTTATATATATATAAGAATATATAAATAGTTATATATAAGAATATATATATATATAGTTATATATAAGAATATATATATATATATATATTATATAAAAAGAATATATATATATTCTTTCACATACCTTTAAAAATGTTGGTAACAATGATATAGGCCGATGTTATATAATTTTCTACAGTTTTCTACCACCTTTTTCAAACATTGGCTTAATAATTGCAACTTTTTCTGTCAGAAAACACAGAGTTATCCAACATACTATTACATATATTACTCATTGGAACACTAATTAAATCTGCACACTTTTTAAGTAGAGCACAACTAATTCCATCATAGCGGTGGGAGTATTTAGTTTTGGGACCTCACAATACACTCAATTTCTTAATGTGATGTATGTTTAATAGTAACTGGAGGGAAGTAAATTATTGGATAACCTGCATTAAGATATTTTAAAGAATCTTGCATTGTGGACTCACTTATACTAATGTATCTGCTAAAGAAATGAAATTTTGTTACATTTCTCTGCAAATTCTTTTATGATCATTAATTGTTTTATGATTTGACTTAAAAAGATTAAATCTTTTGAGTTCTATTTTGTTTTATTTAATTATCTTTTATAATCCTACAGGATGGTTCTACTATATATGTAGAATTTTGCAAAAAGTGTTATAATAATTCTTAATTCCATGGTCCATATGTAATGTGTTGATTAATTTTTAACACGTAAACACAATGAAACCCTATAAAAGGTTAAAATTATTACTACCTGATCTAATAAGTTCTAATAATGTGTAGCAGATTTAGACTCACTGCAACATCACAAGCGGGAGACGCCCAATTCTCATCAAAAGTTGCCCCAGCGAACTCTGCAACTCGGCTTGGAAGAACAGCACACACACATCTAACAGCTGAGTCAGTCAATGAGTAAATGAGAGAGACTTCATTCCAGAAGATACCAACAGTTATCAGCTAGCGCTAGTGGTCAGCTAGCTTAATGTCTGATGATTACCAACCCTTTTTCTTACGTGGAGAAGACCTTGCCAAATTGTATTAGTCCCACTGGTATATATAGGCCTGTCCTTGGTTCACGTCTATTTAGTCTATTGTAACCACTTGACGGAGAAACTGCAAAGATATTCACGAGCATCAACTAGGAAGATGTACTGAAGACCGCGATGGTTGAGGCATCCTTCTCACCTCCTCACCGCAGACCAAGCAACTGCGAATACTATAAGTATTGAGGGATGTCGTAATATTTTGTTGAGCCTTGAGCTCTAATGTTCAATGTCCATATGACATAATTTTTTTGTATATCAGTACTACTGACCTTTTTCTCTATGCCTTATGACATAGTTTATAGCTTTATGCACTCCCTTTTTATGTCTATTAGGCTTAGTCGCAAATATTAGTGTCAAGATTAGAAACCTTAAGCTGTATGGCCATGCTGCAACTAGTTTAAAGAATAGAATATAATAATGAATAATACCAGGTTATATATTGCTATGTTTCACGACCTAATTGGGTTTCTAACTGACTTATCTCTGATGTGTCTAACTGTGTACCGGCTTGCGGTGCACAACCTGTGGAAGTGCTACTTGTCCATAGTAGTGGCCTGCGGGGTTTTGTCTATTGTGTACGGTCCTCTTGTTGAGCCTTTAACATTTGTAAAAAATTATCCCTATTTAAGTCAGTAATATTGTCCTGTTAGTAGTGTGCCAGAATAAAGATACTATTGATTGCTCAGGCAGTACTAATTAGAAAGGGTCTGGCCTTAGTATCAGTAGCATCTAGTTTCCTGGTAGTTTGCCTAATACTGGTTGTAAAATAATTGTTTTGCTTCTAGGAGGCTATAAGGTTATAATGCCTAACTGTCTAATTTTTGTTGACAGCAGTAGCTGGAAGTCTTAGTTGACTGGAGTTAAATAAAGTATAGTAAATTAGTAATTACATTTGATTACCACCACTAAGTTACTTTACCATGGAGTTACTGCGTTTAATCCAATTTTTTAATTAGTATATGTCCTGCTTTAACAAGTTACAAGCTTTATTATTTACACCTATTACCTATAAGTGTGGGCTATAGGGTGTACCTAGGTGCTTCACACCTGATGCTCCTTTATTGAGCTATTTATATAATTATATCCATTCATATTCTAATGTTTAAACAAGGGATGGTTTGATTAGTTTCTAACTGTAGTTCTATTTAATTCCTATTGACTTGTTTCAATATTATTAAACTGATTTGTTAAACTTGTAAAATATTCTCATTATTTGTTGTAATCAACATTTGTAAGTATTACAGATGTTGTACATACTATTTTGGTTTACAAGATACAATTCTTTTTTTATTTTATACAAGATTGTAATTCCTGTTGTTAGCCAATGCTTATTTAAAATATTATTTGCAACACAAATCTTACAAGGAAAGTGGTGTTCAAACAGTTGAACAAAAGTATTGTGAAAAACATTAAATTTGTCTTCAGTGTCTGTTCACTTATAAACTGAACTCCAATCCATCTGAGTAGGACTTGTCGAAATGTTTTAATAGTGTTGTCATTTATTACTCTTAACGTCCCTTTAACTCTATTGCTATGTCTCACATTATCATTATATATTGAGGAATAGATTATTTGTTGATCATGTTCCTATAAGCCATTTATGAATGGTTAGATATTATGAGTGTCTCCAAATCCTTGCCCAATAAAAATACTATCTATGGCTGTGAAAGAATGATTACAAATATGATTTACATTTGAGATGGCTACAGTACATTTGTTAGTTTTACAAACACTTTATTCATTTGAGTGAGAGTGCATGTATTTACATAAGAATTTGATGAGTCATCTTTAGCCATCATTTCACAGATTGTTGTAGGTAAGCCTTAATTTATTAAATCCCTATCTATTACTGACTCAAGTTTGCGGGTAGGGCCTCTTTTTGGTTTTTTGACTCTAAATGACAAGGGATTGCTATTGCCTTTTTTTCCCCCTATAGTTAAAATGCATAATACTTACAATTTTTCCTACTACTTGGTATACCTTTGTAGTTTGTATGTATGCCATGTTGAGTAAAAGAGTCCCTTGGAAAATTGTATACATCAATAACACTAGCAAAATTGAATCTAGAACAGATGTAATATATTTTTCTAGTGGTTTTTTAGATTCCCACATTCACACACAAGTTGACCATTAAGTCCTGTCGATGAGAATTATTGCACACGGCTATTCTTTTGTGTCGGAGAGAGGGAAGGAAGCAAAGACTTCAAATTCCTTAACACATCACTAGCTTCATTCCTATACACATCATTTCCTCCAGGGTGTCCCACTTGAAGGTAGCCCTGAAAAGTATCAGTTTACATTTACCAGACAGGCCGGAATGAAACGAAACATTGATATGTTCTACCTGTGTGTATGAGAAATGGGGGTTAATCACAACATGTGCTGAGAGTGTCCTCCTTAGGCGTCCAAACGTAATGAAACACGGTGTTCCATATTCCTGAAGGTGGCAGCCAGAACCTATGGACCTTAGGAGACACCACCTGGATCTTACGCCAGATTTTCTACCTTAAGTCCTGCAGCATACTTAGTTTGTTCCTTTACACACACCCTTTAAGGTGACCCCACAGGAAAAAATCTGGTGGGGTCAAATTGGGTGACCTTGGAGGCCATAGCCCTTTTGAAATGACTCTGTCCGAAAAGGATGATTCAATCTCTGTCATACTCATGGCAGAAGTGTGGCATGTCACCCCATCTTGCTGGTAAAAACCTGGGTTGAGTTCCTTGTCATCTAATTTGTTCACAAAAGCCTGGAACATTTCAATGTTGTTTTATTGGAAAAAATCGGTCTGATCATGTGCCGCCGGGAAACGGCACAGAACACGCTGACCTTCTTGGGATGAAGAGGCCCCTCGTGCAGTGCGTGCAGGTTGTCACTCGCCCAAATATGCGTGTTCTGGGAATTTACATAGCCAGACATGTGGAACCACGCTATGTCGCTGAACCATGTATAGTCCAGTAACCTTAGATTATCAGCCATGAATGTCTGGAACCAACGGTAGTACAGCGTGCATTTTTCTTGGTCTAGATCTTTCAATTTGTGGATAGCTGTAAACCAATACATATGCAGGTCAGAGTTTTTTACAGCTCTTTGGAACATGCTTCTGGATACTCCAATTTATTGCGATAGTCTCCGTAAGGACTTAGGTTGAGAAGCCTGTAGTCTGTCGGCAACCTGACACCATTCCTTCAGACAATTTTGGTCGCCCTCTGCCATGTTGAATCAACAAAGTTCCTGTGGATTTATGCTTTTTCACACTTTTTCACCAACTTTTGAATGCAACATTTTTGACGGTAAGTCACAACCACCAAACCATTCGAAAAACTTCCTTTGACAATTCTTTATGGATCCCCTAATTCAATACACCTTCACAATAAACACACACTCTTCCAATAAATACTGATACATGTTCAACGCTCACTCGCCTTGACCCGACTATCTCCACTTGGGAATAGCCACAGTGATACCACTGCCTTTGTTGTCTCCCCCCAACGTTTAATCCCGCCGGTGATGCCATATTTTATTTATCTTGAACTACAGAGTATAGCGTTAAAGTGTCAACGCAATCCTCCAAATTTTACCAAGAGTAGACGGAAGACATCGGGGCTACCTTTGAGTGAGACATTCTGTACATCCTTACTAAGGATGTACCCTCTTTAGGATGTACATATAGGCAACTCTGTGTCTAAACACTATTTGAAATAATTTGGTATAGTCAGAGGATTGAACTTCTTTGCCTTTTGTTACAGATAATAACAGTATCACGGTGACAGACTGAACATAACCTTGTTCCTTTAACATAACATAACCTTGTATGCAAAAAAATTCATGTTATTCCAAAAAAGCAAAGTATATTATGTATTTTGTTTTAATCGTATTTATATTAAAATAGAAAAACTTCAGACTTTGATTATGCCAGTAATTAGTTCAAAGTTTGACACAGCACAGCCATGTTTACTGTGGTCTACCTGATGGAAATGTGATAGCCACTTTATAGAACAATGATAGCATCAAGTAAGTTGTTGGAATGGAATGAAAAGAAAAGTTCTCTTGGTGACAGTTTAAACATTGGTAGAAAATATAATGTCAACTCATTCTCTCTTGAATAACCTTGGCTCAATTCCAAGAACTTCTTCAAATAATGTTTATATTTATATCTATGCATTTATTTGTCCTGATATCCAAATAATGAGACTATTAGTACTGCGTACTCGCACTGGTCGACAGGCAGACATAGTTTGCCTATGATAGGGAGGTAGGTGTAATGAGGTGGTTCCTAGATGGTTCCTCACTCAAGTGAATGCAGCAGGGGCGGCTCGTCCCTAAGGTGCGGAGGTGCGCGCCCCCCAACCCCACGAATCCCCAGTTCCTTTTAAAGTTAATATTCGCACTCTCACGACAATTTTATCTTGCCATAATAGTTTCAAGAAAAATAGGTTTTTGGTTTAAGTAATAGCAGGCAATGTTTTTAAAATGGCATGCTGTCGGGCGCGAGGCGGTCAGCGCCTGATATTGTGAAACCAAACCTTCCCACCCCTTCACCTCTTATCATCAAATGGCATGCATTCAGGCGCGCTACGATCAGCGCCTGACATAGTAAGACCAAACCTTCCCTCCCCTTAACCCGTTGTCCCCATCCTGCTATAGCTAGCTAGCATTGCTTATTCTTCTTTTGAAGGCGCACTCCCTCACGCGCCCTAAGGTTGAAAGCTTGTGAAATGTGTATAGCGTGAACGAGCAATAATTTTTGTCTGTCATCCTGCGTGCTCCTGCATCTTGAGGATGTGTGTGGCATGTGTGTTTATAGTAATATTATGTAGGGTTATTTTAGGATAATGTTTATTTGAGTTATATGTCTTAATATTTTTTGTAACTAGGCTTAATATGAATAGTTCAAATCAGGCGCTTAAGACAACAAATATTGCAAGATTAACTCTTGATAAAAAAAGAGAATTGAATTCATTAGGTAGGCCATGTCCTGAATTTTGTATGGAACAAAGTGAAAACATACATACCTATATATTTATGCACATTACACAGCTGCAGAGTTTCTACAACACATCCATGTCCTTTGGGGGAAGTTTATTTATTTTTTATCTTTCCATGTTGTTTGTGATATTAATTTTTGAGTTTAACTAAATGAATATTTAGCAAAACATATTCCGAAATTTGTGTCTTCTTTTAAATATATTATTTAGAAATAATTTATGAATTAAACAGGCTGCGCCCTCCAGCTTCTAAAGTGACGAGCCGCCACTGGAATGCAGGTACATTTCCTATAATTGCTATCTTCTTCATACCTACCATACTATTGTTAAAATATGGTTATCCCGGACAAGGAGTAAGGGGAAGTGAACACTGCCCAGCAAACATTAGTAACTTATTAGGTTTTTACTTTCTTTGTTCAAGTTAATTTGCAAGTTGTGTGTTGACATAACCTGATATTGGTATATTTCACATTAGGCCCATAATTTGCTTGTAAATCATGGTTCAAGACATGTTGGACTAATTCCAACCCCAGATTTTTACCAGCACTTTGCCTGCCTCCAGTCGATTCTGCGGCAATAGACTCGGCAGGCTGTATTCCTCCCGACATCCTGGAGGGTCTAAAACAACTTGACTTGTTTGGACAACAAATCCCTGTGGAATATGGCGGACTGGGTCTGACTGTGACAGAGTTTGCCCGCTTGAGTGAAGCGGTTGCAAGCGACCCCTCTATCTTCTTATTGTTGGCGGCACACCAGCTCCTGGGACTACAGGTCAGGACTAATACCCATTGACACTTGCTGACTTGGACCTTCTTTAGTACAAATTTCCCTAGTTTATATCTTCACCTTGTTTTTCAATACAGCTCATATTTTCTGGTCAGTATTTGAACCAACAACCAAAAATACCAAATGTACAATTACAGTAATTTAAACTAGGTCCTAGATTGAGTCTCATTTATTTTCAAGCCCTTAATTATCTTTATTCTCTAAACCTTATGATCCAGTTATTTTATATATATACTTAGGCCTATATAATATTATATTTTTATATATATAAATATAATATAATTAGTTCTATAATATATACTTTAGCTTAGTCATCCAAAATGTGGTTGTGTGTCTATTATATTTATACATATAAATAGACACATACCCACATTTTGGATGGCTAAGCTAAAGTATATATTATAGAACAAATTAACATTTTCAAATGTAGTTTTATAAATAACCGCTGAATCATAACTCATTCTAATAATTATTATATTTGTACAGCATGTTCCTTATTTAGTAATAAACAAGTAATTGGTCTCATTAACTGAGTAGTTATGGAGGCTAATTAGCTTACTGAGTCTAAAGAAGCCTACCTCGGGTGTTATAGCCTACAATTTGTTTGTGCTTTTACCCAAGGAGAAAACTGCTGATAATGTGGCACTATGTTAAATTAGTTTTTACATTAAAAAAATTACATACCTCTTTTAGTGTGAAGGTAAATTGATTATCAATTAATTTTGATAGAGTGAGGTAAATGATAAAAAACTAAAATAATATATTTTTTTGTACAGAATTACTATCCAGATATTAATTTTGAACAAAATTATAGCGAAAACTCTTGAAAAATGTTGAAATTTCAAAAATTAATCATTAGCAGGGCCTGAATTCTGATTACACATGTGTATGTGTATTTTTTTTTGTTTTTTTGTACCTCAAAGACAATGCTCATATGTAGTTTTAGATTAATTCTGTTCTTTATCCCCTGGTTGTGAAAACCATTTTTAATTATAATTTTTGTAATTTTGGGTATTTAGGTAATATTTTCTTGGTTTTTTTCCTAATTTTTTGGCCATTAGAGAAATTTTTTAATATGTTTTAGTCATATATGTTGAATAAGTATGTTTTTAAATACTATTGATAGGTTATGAATACATAAATTCTCAAGAATAAATGTTTTCGCCACACAGTTGCCGGAATAAGAAGATAATTTAGACATTGAACATTGTGTACTCTTTGCTTATCATCATCATCATCATCATCATCATCATCATCATCATATGTTTGTCTGACACATCCTCTTCCATTCCTTTCGATCCCTCCGACTTTTCCCTCAGCCACACATGTCCGTCTCTGCTTGGTCCATCCATCTTGTTTGTGGTCTTCCAATAGGTCTACCCTTCTCTTTGCTCTCCTCCATTCTCATCACATTTTTGCTTGTATGGTTGTAAAATACACATTCCTGGTGAGACACTGCAACAATGGTGGGAAGGGTTGTGTTGGGAGGGTATAGCTATTGCTTCTGAAACATATTTCTAAATCAATATTATGTATAGGAGAATGTAAGAGTTTGGGTGTAAAAGGCTTTTCAGTCATTATATATATATTTTTTGTTTATATTTTAGGTCAATTTTTGATCATTTTAGATCATCCAAGTCCAGGGCCTGGTCATTAGTATACTACTATTTATAATTTTAAGGCTAGAATAAAAATCACAATTTTTCCTTGACATATGACCATATGCAGTGGCGTTTATTCAAGGGAAGCAACGCTTCCCTAAAATTAAAAAGGGCATAAAGAACATAAGAGGAAAATAAAGTTAAAACAAACTATTGCATATTTTGTGTAACGCCATAATACTATAAATTATACCCAAAAAAAGGAAGGAACAATGTGAGCTTCCATTTAAACTAGGGTCCATCAAACCCCATTTATTTTAATGAATCAAATAGCCAAAGCTATTATTTATGCATTTTATTGAGGATTACTCCATCTAGATATCATATTCTGAAAATTGAAAAATAACACCTGGACACGGGAATCGAACCCGGGACCTTTGGATTAGTACGGCAATGCTCTTACCACTGAGCTATCCAGGATTCGTCCTGGGCCCATGGTCATCTGATAGCTCGTGATCTTAATTAATCACACATTTGTAGCCGACGATTTCCGGATGTCCATCATAGACTCTGCCTTAAAATATGAGTGAAGAATTACCCTGAGCACGGGACGAATCCTGGATAGTTTAGTAGTAAGAGCATTGGCGTACTAAGCCAAAGGTCTTGGGTTCGATTCCTGTGTCCAGGTGTCATTTTTCAATTTTCAGAATATGATACCCTTTATTTTAGCCTTATTACTTTCCTTTGTCCAGAATTGATCACACGCCACTGACCAGACCATATGGCATATAGTGTTTAGCGAAATCCATCAAATTGATTGTGCTGTGGCCTCAAGTACAGAAATACAAAGGGACACATGGATTTTTAAAACCCAATATTTGAGCTTAGGGTCACATAAAACTTTAAGATCCATAATAATCTGAAAGTTTTTTTTCTTTAGCACCGTGTCCGGGCTATATACTTATGTTTTAATTACACTAATGATTTTATTAGGAAAGTTAAATTCAGGGGAAGTGTGTCCGCATTTGCGTGGAGAGAGATTGGAAAACCATTTTGGAAAACCACCCTCAATACACCCTACCAAGATTCTAACCTCGATCTCCTTGTCATCGGCAGTCTGGTCTACTATAGTGCCTTAAACCATGCAGTCACTCAAGCAGCTAAATAATCTGAAAGTTGATGATTGTCATGATCAAAATACTTCTTTTTTTATGAGGAAGTGATTAAAAAGCACATATACAAAGTGTTTCACTCGATCTTGGCCCCTGTGTTTCCCTTATAACTTTCAAATTAATGAACGTAATTTATTGAAATTTTCTATGGACATACCTTGGTGTTGTAAGGATGCGCCATTAGCATCAATACATTCCTGCACACAACTCTTCATGTTATTGAAGGTATTCACCAACACATCGAGAGTCACAACCTCAATTTATTGCCGAATGTTTTCTTGCAGTTCCATGTGAGTCCTTGGTTTGTTGTGACAAACTTTCCCTTTCAGCATGCCCTATGGGAAGAAATTCGGTGGAGTTATGACAGGCGATCTTGGTGGACAAAGTCCCTTAGAAATGACACAATCTTCAAATTAGGAAACAATGTCAGCCATGCTTACTGACATTGGAGGTTTGGCAAGTGGCACCATCCTGCTTAAAATAACCAGTATGGAGTTCTTCGTTGTCCAACTGATTCACAAACACATGGAAGATTTTCATGTAAACCGCAGTATCCACCGTTGAATGGGAGAAGATGGGGCCAATAATGTGACGCCACGACTAACTTTTTCATAATTAAGAGGTGTCTCATGTAAAATGTGAGGATTCTCACTAGCCCACGTACGGGTATTCTGGGAATCGACGTACACTTAATTGAATCTTTTGTTTGTCAGGAGGTTTCAATTCATGAATAACAGTAACACGATATGCATGCAGCTTTGCTTTTTTTTTTTTTCTTTTTTTTTTCTACTTGTTGACATGTGCTCATGGAAGCCCCCATCTCCTGTGATAGTTTATGCAAGGACTTCTGTGGAGAGGCCAGAGGTCTGTTTTTAACTTCCTGCACCGTTGTTTCTGGCAGTTTTAGACGTCCCTCTTCATGGACACCCAACAATGTTTTCGTGGTTTTCAAAGCCTAAACTGTGCTTTAAATTGTCTTTGGCACACCTTTATTGACACAGTTTTCCAGTACGTGTGATGTGTAAACAATAAAAAACGCGCTGTTCCACTGTATACTGCTTCATACTCTGACTGTTGACAATCCCATAACAGCAGCACAGTCAGATGTTTCACACCACTATCAAGGACATCGAACACGCAATCAATCTTCAAGTCACGCAGGCGCCACACGTGGGTTAGAGAATAGCGCCACCCGCATGTCCTTCCGTCGCCATGCTTCTCATACACCAAATTATATCATTAACAGATTTCACTGAATTGCTTCCATTATTTTGAAAGTTATGAGAAACCCAGGGGCCGAGAGTGAGTGAAACATCCTGTAAAAAAAAAGTACCAACATATTATAACAATATTTTAGTTTGTAAGGTTTCTGCTCTTGGTGTTCCAAAATAGGGTTTACTGATCGCTGGCACAGAGGAGCAAAAGTATCGCTACTTGCCTCGACTAGCCAACGGTGACTGGGTTGCTGCACTCTGCTTGTCGGAGAGCGAGAGTGGCTCTGATTTAACTTCCATCAAAACGCAGGCGACTCTCTCTGAAGATGGTGACACTTGGGTTATCAATGGGAGCAAGAACTGGGTCACCAATGGCAGCATTGCCAATCTTTATATTGTCTTCGCCAAGACCAAGGTGCGATGATGACCTCAGCTCTTACCACCTCGTGTTAAACTCATTACACGAGGGGCTATTAACACCAGGGACTTGACAAGTAGGCCTAGTAAACTCCTAATCATTCTTGCCCTGCCTTATTTTACACCATATCAAGACAGTAATTCTTATCACATTTAAAGAATTGGTTTGTATTCCGGTTGATATAGATTTAATTTTTAAGGTTATAAATAATTTGGCAATATATGGATGTCTCATATTTTCTATAAAATGTATAAAAAGACTACTACTATGTTTATGATTTTATTTTATCTCGGATTATTTTACAAATTATTAACTGTCCACATTAATATTTTGTTTGCAGTAGTAGCACTTAACCCTATGTAAAGAGAGCATCATCTGTTATAAAGTGAGTTGGTTTTTTGAAGGAAAAAAATTTGCTAATCGTTTCATAAAGGAGATTAAATTAGATCTATTTAATGGATTTACTGTGGTTTTTTTTTTTACTCTTTTAATAGTAAAAGTAAATAATAATAATAGTACCCATTATTAGGGTGTGTGAAGCTTCAAAAACTTTAACTTCACTTTGAATACTCTTTCTCTTTGACTTTTATTCAAAATTAAGGTTAAAACACATATTTATGTTATTTTTTTCTGCTGTTATTTCTATCACAAGTTAGTGTTAGTGTACAAAAAATGTAAATGTATTACATTTTGTGAAATAACTTAATTTTTCACTTTATAATATAGCAGTTTGTAAATTGTATTTAATAGCTAGATTTACCTAGCTAAGCAAAGTATTTATAATATTTTTATCCAACATTAAACTCTTTTTTATGTGAAATTGGGCACTTTTACTAACTTACTATTTTTTGTGTGAATATATTTGCTATTTTTCTCCTTACATTGTTGGCAGCTATGAGTATATGGGCCATACTTACTTGTAACCCCTCAGTAGTCAAAGACTAGTTAAGTAATAAATATTGAACAAATATTTTGCGCATCACATAGCTACTATAATTTTGGCAATCTTTAGCAACACAAACTGTCTTATAAATTGATTATGTTTTTTCCCCTTAAGATGGAAGACCACAAGGGTCAAATACATGACAGAACTACAGCCTTCCTGGTTGAGCGAGAGTTTGAGGGTGTGAGCTGTGGCCAGCCTGATGACAAGTTGGGTATCAGAGGGACTTCAACTTGTGAGGTATGGCACCAGTGGTAGTTTAGCTTTCTTATAGTTTGAGATTGTTTTAAATATTATTCAAGGACGAATGTAAGGCTGCTGGAAAAAGTAAGAGTTACTAACACAATATTACTTTCACCACGAAGAAAGGAACACAGCTAATACTTCACACTGCTGCTTCTGGGCAAAGAGGAACACAGATTTGATACTTCTACTGCTGCTTCTGGGCAAAAAGGAACACAGATTTGACACTTCTACTGCTGCTTCTGGGCAAAGAGGAACACAGATTTGACACTTCTACTGCTGCTTCTGGGCAAAGAGGAACACAGATTTGACACTTCTACTGCTGCTTCTGGGCAAAGAGTAACACAGATTTGACACTTCTACTGCTGCTTCTGGGCAAAGAGGAACACAGATTTGACACTTCTACTGCTGCTTCTGGGCAAAGAGGAACACAGATTTGACACTTCTACTGCTGCTTCTGGGCAAAGAGGAACACAGATTTGACACTTCTACTGCTGCTTCTGGGCAAAGAGGAACACAGATTTATCACTTCTACTGCTGCTTCTGGGCAAAGAGGAACACAGATTTGGCACTTCTACTGCTGCTTCTGGGCAAAGAGGAACACAGATTTGACACTTCTACTGCTGCTTCTGGGCAAAGAGGAACACAGATTTGATACTTCTACTGCTGCTTCTGGGCAAAGAGGAACACAGATTTGACACTTCTACTGCTGCTTCTGGGCAAAGAGGAACACAGATTTGACATTTCTACTGCTGCTTCTGGGCAAAGAGGAACACAGATTTGACACTTCTACTGCTGCTTCTGAGCAAAGAGGAACACAGATTTGGCACTTCTACTACTGCTTCTGGGCAAAGAGGAACACATTTAACACTGAAAACTGCTGCCACTGGCCAAAAAGGAACAAATTCCACACTTTACACTGTTGCCTCTAGAAAAAGAAGTAATGGTCGCCTCATGGGTCGTTACCAGACAATCGTATGACCTTCAAGAAGTTGTAAACTTCAAAACAAATCATTAAAATTATGGATTAAATAGCTAAACTAATATATTTGTTGGTTACAGTTATAGTCACATCTAAATAACATATTCCTTAAATTGAAAAATGACACCAGAATACGAGCATCAAACCCAGGATTTTTGGCTTAGTACGCCACTGCTCTAACCATTAACCTCAGTGGTTAAAGTATTGGCGTACTAAATCAAAGGTCCTTGGTTCGATTTCTTTAGCCAGCTGTCATTTTTTGATCTAAAGAATAAAATCCTTAAAAGTTAACTAAATGAATAATTAATAGGGAAATTGGTAAAGAATTCTAAGACATACTGAGAATAATTGTAATAAGACAAAGATTAACAGACTTGAGAATCCATTATAATCTGGTGACATCTAATATTTCTTATTATCCTTACAATAATACACCACACCAACCAAATTGTTAAATCTTTTTTTAAAGTATTTCCAATTTTTGGAAAATAATTCATGGTAAGCTACCCTTAAATGACTTTTTATATAAAAAAGTATACACAGCTATTCTTCATGTAAAACACTCCCACGACACCTATCTGTAATAAAATAGTTAGAGTCATTTCAAAAATATTTAAGGATTTTGAAAAACCAGTAGTGTTATTTGTCATGTAAAACACTCACAAGATGTTAATTTGGAACCAAACTGTTTGAGCTGTTTTTAAAATATTTCCAATTTTGGAAAAATACGTTATCAATTAAGCTATAAATGCCTTTCTATTCATCAAACAAGTATACAGTGTTATTTTTCATGTAAAACCCTCCATAGATACCCATTTATAACCAAATCATTAAAGCTATTTTTTTTAATATTTCCAATTTTTGAAACATCAATTATTGATAAACAACCCTAAATAAATAAATAAATAAATTACTCAAAAAACAAGTACACAGTGTAAATTGTCATGTAAAACACTCCCAAAATACCCATTTGGAACCAAATCGTTAAAGCCATTTTTAAAATAGTTCAAGAGTCATCACCATTAATTTGAGGACTGGGCTCAAAATTATTCACAAAATAATGAGTTTATACCATCCTTCATGACCTCATATCTCACAGAGAGCTCCAAGGGATCTTATTGTTTTCATCATAGCTAATTGAATGAATGCCCTATGCATATCCTTTGTCCAAGGCGTGGGAAGATTTACGAGCAAAATAAAATAAACACTGCCATTGTCTAGTAACATTTGGACATAGCTATGTTACATAAGAGACACAGTTCCTTCATAATAATGAAAGCCTGAATCAGACAAGCTTTTCAAAACAGTCCACAATAAGTTAACACATATGTTATGAAAGTCATCTTTGCTTGAGTATAGTTACATACCAGCAAATTACATTTATCAAAACCTCAGTAAGCATGATACATGTTTTAAGCTATAAGTAGGTGTGAAACAAGGACAAGGGGCGTCTTGGTTTTCAGAGAGTCTTTAGAGAGTTTTAACAGGTTTTTGATAGTTGGTAGCAAGGATCATTGAGGTAAGACTTTAGTAGTTCTTGTCCAGGACAAGGCGGTGTAGTTCACCGACATAGACATATGCAAGGACTGTTTTCTAGACTGATTGACTTGGGCTATAAGTTTTGTAGTATTTTACCAATTAACTACCTATAAGAAATTCATCAACACTTTTAAGTTTGAATATTATAACAACTCCCACTATTTGATAGGCTATCCTGACAGATTGACATTTAGATAATGGGTAGGGGGACAGGCAGTGACAATAGGCATTTTAATTTTATTTTTGCACTTTTTTAGTCAAAATTTGAACAGCTATATATTCTCTATTATTTATTGTATAGTGCTCTAGTTGATCTCATTATTTTCATTGTAAGAAAATACTAAGTAAATATTCCCCCTCCCTTCCTCCCTCTCACCCCCATCATAACTTTTTTATATGAAATTCTGCATAGTTTTTAAAATATAGTTCAAAACCTGCTAAAATATACCCTTTTCAGCAATTTTATATATGTTCAGCTTTAATTTGGTTTATGATAGTGAAACTCTTCAAATTTACATCAAAATTCATCAATTAATGCAATAAAATTTCCATAACTTTTTTATTTTTTAAACTTATTTTGACTCATTAGGGATTTTTACTATAAAATATAATAAAATTGGATAAAGAAAATGATATCTAAGGAAATATACCAGCATTTATTAGAAAAAAATTGTATTACATATATAGTTTGTAACATCATTTTCAAAATTAGTTTTTCATTTAACCAGTGCCACCATGTGTGAAGTCGGCACCCGGGGCAGCCTTGAAAGAAGCGCCCCTCTCCCATACCTACCACTCACACCATCTCGTATCCACACCATAATTATAAGGGTTATTGCTATGGAGAAAATAACATGTGGTGCAACCTTTATCTTGCTTATTCTCACCAATCAAAAAAACACTTTTTAGATCATCCAAAGGTTATGCTTCACACTTTTTAATTATGCTCTTAGCTCAAATAGTCATAATTAATTCACAACACATACCTGTCACCTGACACTATGGCTTATAGGCCCAGCCCAGGAGTACATCTCAATTTTCTCTCATTGAATGACAGGGTTAAATAAATATATTTGAGTATAACTGTGCGGTATTTTATTAACACAATTCAAAAAATCGAAAGTAACACATCATAAATGGTTGTTGTAGTTGTGAAATGTTCATAATATTACTACGTAGTCATTCACTATTCACTTTGATAAATCATAATGAATACAATCAAAATATCTATTGATTAGTGGTATAAATAACTGTCTATTCACTGTGTCAGCCAATTTATTAGAAGATAGTGGAGAGAAGGAAAAGGTTCATCATGAGGCCTGCAAGCTGAACGAATTCATGTCATAGCAGTGCCACCGGTTTACAACGGTTGCTCTTTTCACTTTACTTATTTAATTACACTGATGTTTTATAACACAACACATCACACAATTTTATTTTCAATGTTTACAAGACACATTTAAAAAAATTGGCAACATTATCCCTTGGAATCTGATCTAATGCTCTTATAATATATTCAATCTTTACATTTTTAAAAGATTTACTAACACAAATGGGTCTGAGGGGCGCCTATCGGCACCCTCTTGTTCACGGTGCCCGTAGTGATAGACTCGCTCGCCCCCACCCCCACTTTCCTTGCAGCGGCTCTGCATTTAACTACCCATAAGTAAGTTTTCCTCAGAAAAAGGATAAAGTCATCTTGTTGATCATTATAATTATTCTTCATGTGTGAATTTTAAACAAAATTGACTAAAACATTTAGAAAAATATAAAATTCTCAAAAATCATTTGTTTTTAAACTACAATATATAATAGTAAAAGTAAAAATTTATTTTAATTAAATGTGAAACGCATCTCCCCCTTACAGTCTTATCATTTTGAACTATAAATTTTAAAGGCCATTTTCAAAATATTTGATATGTTCTAAAATAAATTAGGTATCATGTAAAATAGTCCTTGGGAAAGGTACCAATTTTAAACAAA
Organism: Timema cristinae; assembly: GCA_039000515.1. Lineage (NCBI taxonomy): Eukaryota > Metazoa > Arthropoda > Insecta > Phasmatodea > Timematidae > Timema > Timema cristinae. The sequence continues at coordinate 73,866,322 of JBCFYV010011172.1, forward strand.
ATATATATATATATATATTTTTTTCAAATATAATTTTTCAAAAGATGGCCATTAGTAATTAACTACTATAAGATTATTTTTTAGAGAAAACAAATATATAAAATTATTTATATTATAAAAAACTTACCAGATACCCAATTTGAACCAAATTATTTGAGACATTTTTATTTGATATGTCAAACACTTCCCCAGTTATACAGTTTAAACAAAATTGTTAGAGCCATTTTTGAAAAATTTTGAATTTTCAAAAATCATTAATCATTAAACTGCACCCTTAATTTAAGTGTTGGGTTAAAATTAAGGAAAACTTCCTGAGTTATTATTATATAATATCAAGTTTGAACAAAATTCGTCAAACTATTTTGAATCTAGGCCCAGTAACAGACAGAGACAGAAAGAATTGTAAAATTCATTTTTTGGATTTGGGTCGTCATAATCTCACTCGAAAATTTTCACAATTATGAATAAGTAAAACTGTAAAATTACTACATAACAAATTAAAACACCCTTATTAATGTTGACCATATTTCAAACTTCAGCCTCCCGGGATAGAGTTAGGAGGGGTAACCACATAATTTTTGTAGATTAGTGATTTTTAAATGTAGAGTTTATTAAATCTCTAAATGGAATTTGAAAATATAAATTCATATGAAGTATTTGTTGTACTTTCCATATTTTTACATTCAATCTTCCCTCCTGGATTTGAACCATTGTTTCCTGAGCCATTATGTCGCAAAAATAATCTTTCGCTCTATTAAAATGGTGGCACTTCTCTGGCATTGTTTGTTAAAACTTAAAACCATAATAAGTTGTTAAGGGTATTTTGAAGGAGTTAATGAATTTGTTTTCTCCCTCAGGTGTTTTTTAATAAAACTCCTGTTCCTGTAGAAAATGTCTTGGGAGAAGTCAACAAGGGATTCAATCTGGGCCTCGATATTCTCAACGGTTCCAGATATGGTATGGGCGGGCTCCTAACAGGTACAATCTAGTAATTAGTAGCTCGCCTTGTGGTAAACATCATCTCTCCTTGATGTGAATCAGAAGATAGATGGTTGTGTTGTTTGTATGTGCTTGTCAAACTGCTTTTTTGCTATTAAGTTGTGTGCAATCATAGCTAAAAAAATAATAAGATAAACCAACTTTACTTGGAATACAAAACACGATGAAAATAAATTTCTACTTTTCAGTGAACACAACTTCCCTCAAAAGAACAGAACCCAGTAAGGACACATGTTTTAATGTGTGAAAATTTGTTCAAAAAATTAACAAAAATATGCTTATATTGTTTAACGCAAAGTGTGATATGAATAACAATGATTACAAATTTTAACTATTTTTACTTCCCAAATATTAGGGGTCTGCGAGCTTGTATTTTTTCTTTCAAGTTGAGTATTTAAAAAGCTCCCACGTTAAAGTTGTGTTCAAGTACATTCATAATTTAAAAATGTTAAGAGTTGTTTATTTAAAAAATAAACTAGTATAAAATGTTACCAGTAAAGAAACATAAAATGTACTATATTTCAACGCATAATGGTCACACCCTGTTTTTTTAGTCCAAAAAGTTGGTCTGAATGGTTTCATCGCATAATGGTTGCACCCTGTTTTTCAGTCTTTGTTTATAAAATTTCACACTAAACTTTTACTTTAAAAAAAAAGAATGTTAAATTTGTTAAATTTTACCTCTGTTACTGCCATAATATCAGGTTTTATTATATTCAAGACCATTTATGTTTCATGTTGAACACTTAAAAATTGAGTCATATTATATTTGAGGCTGTACTATATTCGGGCCAATACGATAATCATTTTTTACTCAACTGTCTATGGTACAAGTTTAGGGTGCAAAATGTATTTTGAAGTACTACTTGGGTACAAAATTTAATTTTCTGTGTTGGAATATTCTGCGCCACTATCGCTGGTTTAGTTATCTGTCGTGCTGTCCTCAGTGCCACTCATAGCGCATGAAAAAAATACCAATTGTTTTGGCTTTGAGTTTAATATTAGACTCGCCACACTGTTTCTGCCAGAGCAGCAACACTCAAGAAATGAGGGGGAAGAGGGGAATTCCTCTCTTCATTTTGACTTTGAGTTGACAAGACTAGACTTATTTGCTCGTGGTAACGCCCTCCCTCTCTTTGTTTTGTCATTCAGTATATTTATGGATGAGCGGATTGGACCAGCCAGTACAGTCCCACCGTACTATAAAATATATCTTGGAATCTGGCTTTTTTCTATGGAAAATGCTAGGTGGCACATATAATATGAGAACAGTTTTTGAAAGAGTAATTTTAGGAGAAAAAAATCACATTATATTCAGGCCAATACAATATTAAATAAAAAATTTTTTTTTAAAAGCCTCACATAATGGTTGCACTCTACTTTTCCCCTCAATAATTAGGCATAAAAAATGTGACAACTATGCGGTGAAATATGGTAAATATCACATCTTTAAAATATGAAATATTAAAAATATATTAAAACAACACGTGTTCATAAAATAAGAATGACACTCATTTTAACATATAGAAAAAACCTTTGAAAAAAGTTTAAAAAAATGGAATACTGGTTTTTAAATTAATGTATTTTAATTTAAGACAGTGTATAAACACTTTACAATAATGTATAGTAATTGATAGTGAAAGAAGCCAACCTGAAAGGATAGTTAGGTTAGGCCTGGATAGAAAAACACACTTCTCTCTTCATTTATTCTTAAACTATTACACTATTACACTTCACACTTCTACATTTACACATTGTTTTGAATTATCAGAAATATTCCTCTATCATATTGGTAGACACATTAAAAACACACAAACCACAAAGAAAGATATGCCATGGAACTACAACATGCTTCTAGAATAGTTTGAAATATGTAACTAAAAACTTGCAGTGTTGACAAATTGATGTAACACAATGGAGGCTTAAATAGATAGAGTGCTTGCTTGAAAATTAACCAAGAACAATATAACAATAATATATTTAAAAGCTAATAAAATACAATAAATAAAATAATTATTTTTTTATCTCAGATTTAAAGCAGGGGTAGTCTGGATTTGGTTACCCATTGATGTGCAAGTTCCCATTGCGTATGCGAAGAGTTATTGCAAGTGGTTGTAATGAATGCTCTTTGTATTCTGGTGGTGTATCAGGAGTCAAAGACCTTATTGTGGTTGTTAGCATGGAAGGAACTGGTTTATCTTAATTTTTGTGGTTGGTATCGAAACGGCGATTGTTCATAAGTATTCTCAGAGGTCCTGTTGTGAATCCAAGATATTCAGCCTCACAAAAACTACATTGAAGTTGATAGATTAAGGTGGATGTGTTGCAGTCATAATGGCCTTGGATGGGTTATTGCTTCTTCGTGTTCTTACTATTGAAGGTATTGCTGGGTGGGTGGATCTTGCAGATGTTGCAACGTTGTTTCATTCACGGGTGTGAACCTTTCGCTGTGTTAATTAAGATGAAAATGTTATGGTCAGGCAATTTTGAGTGTATTAGAAGGTTGTGAAGGTTAGGTGGGCGTTTGAAAGAGATTCTTGGTTGGGGGGGAGCTGAGAAGGTTTTGTGTCTGAGTGGAAGAAATTATAAAGTTATAGTCATTCTTGAGAATAGTATTGATTTTTTGCAGTCTGGGATGTTATTTGGGGGTAAAAGGGCTGTCATTAGAAGTTTGTCTGTGATTTGTTGAATCATTTGAGATGGTTCTGGAGATTTCAGAATCAAGCCATTAGGTACTAATTCATTTTGGTTTTTAAATTAGAAATAACACTTTTTAAAAACCTGATTGAAAAATAGGAACACTCAAATAAAAAAAAAGAGTTTTTAAAATTTACATTTTAATGAGCTAATATTTCCCCATAATAAGCCTACATAACTTTAATTACCATGTAAGAAACACAAGCAGTTAGAAATTTAAAATCTTCATATTTTATTTACTTGTCCTTATTGTAATAATCACGCATGAGCACTTCTTTTCTTTTGATTCCATTCCTCTATTCACAGTTTTTTTTAGCAATGTGTCTTACTACCCATACCCTGTACAGTTGTACTCGCACCTTATTTGGGCTTTCACTTTTAATTATCTTATTATGAAATTTATTTTATTTCCATTTTTAATCCATATAAAAGTTGTTCATACAAAATGAAAAATAAGATGGCTTAAATAATATTTCTAAAATACAATATGAAATAGTAAATGCTTTTTATTTAAATGTGATAAGTTTGGTAAAATATTTGTTGCATTATTTATCAACACTGATTTTATACAGTTTAACCAACATAATTCTATAACTAAATGCTAGTTTTGTAGTTTAAAGATATTTAAAACTTGTATTAATATTTTAATTTGAAAACAATATGTATTCTCAATGTTAAATTTTTAATCTAACCTAAATTTTAATTTTGCAAAGGGACTAGGTAAAAATAGTAAAAATAATGATTATTTAAGTATTAATGATCTACATTGATATTTCAATTTTCATTGTCTTATCATGTCAATTTAACTTGAATCGAAGATAATTCAAAATGGATGAAAATATTGAGTTAGCTTACTGGTTGAAAGTAGTTTTAGAGCGCTTTTACGTTATTCAAGTTTTTAGGTAAATGATTAATTTATAAGTGAAACTGCTTACATCATCTAAATTCAATAGCCTTCTCTTAACATTGTGTTATAAAGATCGATTTGTACATACATCAGAAGGAAGTTCAAAATCCAGTACTCTCATAGCCCTACCAAATATCACCAATAGGTATGGCACTAATTTAGAACTACACCACTGATTATTGTGTTATGCAAAAGTATTTTAATGTGAATGTGTTTTGTGTTCAATAGACTTCCACTAAACAACCAAACTAATTTGATCTTATTCTACCTTAAACCAAGCTTGAACTCTTTGTTTTAGAACTTTTCTGAACATCCCTTGTAGCCACTTATGAATTATTTTGATCATTTATTTAATAAATATTTTAAAGAAGGATAAGTATTTACATTTGATAATATGTTTACCAGAATGTTATCATCTTGATCTAGTAAGTAAAAAAAAAGAAAGCTATATATGAATGGTATTAGTTACTCCAGGTTTTATCTGGACAGTGGGCCAGAACACTATGTATCATGTTGTTGAATGTTTTCCCCATCAGAAGTGTTGAAAAAGTTCATCGGATGGGCGACGGAGCACGTGGTGAACAGAAACCAGCTTGGTAAAACTCTGAAAGATTATGAGCTGATTCAGGAAAAGCTGGCAAAGGTCACTTCTACCACTTATGCTGTGGAGAGCATGACATACTTGTTGGCGGCCATGTTGGACACCTATGAGGACCCCGACTGTACCGTGGAGGCAGCCATGCTTAAGGTAACCCTTCCACCCTTATTGTAAGTAATGGGTGAATATGCAACTTTACAAGAATTAAAGAGGCATAAAGTCCCAATCTATTTGCAGGATTTCAAATCTTGTATTTTATATAGGATTAGAAGTTTGACTTTCACTGCATAAATATACTTATTGTGAAACTTGTACAGTTAAAACTTAGACAACCCAGCAGCTCAGACTCGCATCCAATATCCCTATGTCATTTTTAATATATATTTGAACTGCTACTACTAATATAATCAAACCTTATTTACTTTCTCACAAATAGAAATCTAAAATCTGTTTGGATCAGTTTTTATCGTCATATAGTTGTAGTTAAAACTTGGAGGGATAGCTAAACCCACTTACTTTGGTGATACTATAGTATAAATTGTTGAGTCACCACCCTAACAAAACACATTTAGGGCAGTATGCAAGAACGTTAGTAAATGCTTAGTGGGCCGATAGTGTGGTCCCGAGCACACTATCACTCTACCTTTTAACCTATGACACAAGAATACTCAAGCTAGTGTCCACATTGCATACACTTAGTCAAGTTCTTGCATACGGCCCTTAGTGTTAATGAGCATTACTCAACTAAGTCTACTGAATATCCTTCCTAATCCCAATGGTTATTTAGCCCAGTGCAATTTTCTAAATAACCTTCGTCAACATCTGAAGGTCAATACTTCCAGCCATGGCTTGGGCTGAAATTATATCACAAATTCAAACAAAAATACTGAATACCTGTATCCACCAGTTAGAATGGAACCAGGCTTTTGTAAACTCTGTAGTAAAGTTATCCAACCACTGAGCCATTTGCATGGCCCTTCAAGCTGGAAGTACCTTCTTAAAGCACTTGTTACACATGAATTTGATACTTTTAATGCATCACTACTGGCCAATCCTCCACACAAGCTGCTATTTTCAGGTGTTTGGTACGGAGACCTGTTGGAATGGCATCAACGATTGTCTTCAGCTGTTGGGTGGTAAAGGGTACTTGAAGAATTATCCCTATGAGCGCTTGTTACGGGACATGAGTATTACCATGCTGGTCGATGGAGCCAACGATGCATTGAGGTTCTTTATTGCTTTCAAAGGTGACAGAAACTTCATAAATTTAATATGAATAGCTTTATGAAAACCTCTTTTCAATTTTTGAGGTACATTATGTTGTATATGAAAAAAGGTGATTTGTTCAGTTCATGAGTTGGTCTTTTATGTTAATTTTCACCTACACATATTTCTATCTATAAACATCAATTTCTTTTTTCTCCCTCAACCTCCATTTTTTATACTGCCTCTTTTAGGAAGGTGCATTATTGTGCGCTTCATACTTTTAAGAAGTTTTAATAAAATAAAACCTAGGTTGAGAGACTGAGTGGTAGCAATTTATTTTTTTAAGAGGTAACCATTACATAATTGTCCATTGGCAGCACTGTGAAGTGTGAATTGTTTGGATATTTTTATTGAAAGCCATATTGTATCTGTTACTAACTTTTTTCCCTGTTCCTTCTTTCATATAAAAACTTAGTAAAGTCACCCCAAATATTTTGTATGCTTCAAATTGACCCAAGTGAATGCTCAGGATATATTTTTAACAACTAAACACCATGGATAAATGAGATTTATATTGTTTTTAAGCATCACCAGCATGTAGCTTTTGATAAAATTTCCCACTAAAGCAGGGTGGTCAACTCAATTTATTAGCAGACCAAATGACATGTCTTCTTTCTATTGACAGACTGGTATACCAAATAAAAAATGTAAAGTTAATAATTTATCATTATATTTATCAAATCAAAGGAAATTCTTTAGAATATTTATTAATTTGTTTATTTTAAAACTGTGTAATTCATAATTTATATCTCTTAAAGGAAAACCTCTTTTCGCTTTTTTGAGGTATTTTGTAATATATTTTTGGAAGAATGTACAGGAAAGGTAGATAGAAAACACATTTGGCTTTTACAATGAAAAGTAGAACACAGTTCACACTTTACATTGCTGCCCTGGACAAAGAGGTAAAGGCTGCCTCTAGAAGAAAATTGATCAATACCGCCCAATCCCCGACTTAGATTGTAATCGGAACTCATCAGAAACAGAAAATAGACTAAGGGAATTAAATATGAGTAAATCATAGGATCTAAGAGGACAATCAAACCAGAGTTGAAGGGCCACCGTCAAAGGATAAGATACAGAGTGTTGAGAAGGAATGGAAAAGCTTTAAAGAGTCTTTGATAGAAGCTACAAAGGAGGTATTATAGAAGAGCTAGCGGAAAAATGGAAGAAAACATATATTGTAATGATAAGGTCAGGAGATCAGTAAATGCAAAGAAGAGAGCATTTAGAAAATGGTACTAGCAAAAATAACAAGAGGGACAAAGAATAAGTGCAGGCAGGAAAGGACAAATGCAAGGAGGATAGTAAGGGAAGAAAAAAAGTAAAAATGCAAGAATGGACACAAATGCTGCAAACATTTGTAGAGGGGAGCAAGAAAGTACTATACAGTCAAATAAAGCAAAGGAGGAATAAAGGATGAGCAAGGTAGGATGATGGCGACAAATGAGAAGTTTAAAAATATATACTTTGAGAGATTGCTGAATTCAGATGTGGTAGGAGAGGTACTAGCAGAAGAAGAGGAAATAGGAAGGGCGTTATAGGGAATATTAGTAGACATAACTTGGGAAGAGAGGTAAAAGAGACATTGAAAAGGATTAGGAAGAGAAAAACACCAGGAGTTGATGAACTTACAATGGAAATGAAAACAGCAGCAGGAGAAATGGGAACACAGTAGAGGTATAAAGTGCATTGTGACATAAGGTATTATTGTGCCATTAATTAAAAATTAGATTGAAAGAGATATGAATATTTTAGAGGCATAACACTGATGTGTAATTGTGCAAAAATCTATTAAAAAAACTAAAGGAGTAAGAGAAAAAGCATAAAGAGAAGGTGTAGGGAGGAGAAATATGGGTCAGATAAATTAATATGTAAAGGACCTTGTAAAGGCATTCGTGGATGTGGAAAATGCATATTATAATGTGACATGAAGAAAAGTCTGTAAAATGATAGAGGACATTTGATTAGAAAGAGGAGTTGCAATGAGAGTAAAGAATATGTATGATACCTGCTTCTGTGGCCGCGTGGTCTAAAGGGCCACTCTCGTGTTGGACCAGGCTGCAGGAGACAGGGAAATTGGGGTTCGATCTCGGTTGGGTGCACTGAGGGTGGTTTTTCAATCAGCCTTCATGCAAATGTTGATGCATTTCCTCTAAATTAAGCCTTCCTAATCCTTAAACTATTAGTGTAATTAGTACATAGGTGTATAACCCCCACTGGTATTAAGATGAGGTGCTAATAAAAAATTATATCTATAATAACTTAAGTTGTATAATTTGACAGAGAAAGGGTAAAGTGTTTCCAACTAAAAAATGGATTCAAACAGGGCAGTTTACTCTCACTATTACTCAAAATTATAGTAATGGAAGGAAATTGTCATGAATAAAGTAGCAAGGAAACTCTGAAGGGGGGGGGGGGGGGGAATAAAAGCAATATTGTTTACTGTTGACTTTGTGTGTAGGTATAGGATAAAAGGAAAAAAAGGTACAGGAACAGCTACAGGATAGAATGAGAAAGTGAAAAGGTGTGGGATGAAATTTAGCACAGTGAATAATGAATTTATGGTAAGAACATGGAAGAGGATAAGACCTAGAAAAGCTATACAGCTGGATAAAGTAGTGTTTAAAGAACTAAAGAGTGTGAAGTATCTTGGAAGCATGATTGAGGCAACAGATGGAACAGAGAATATTTAATGAGAAGAGGTCAGCAAGGTTAGATGGTCTACAGGTACGTAAGAGACTGACTGTGTAAAAGAGACGTGTAAGGAAGTGTTATATAGGGCAGACTTGGTTGACATAGTTATGTTTGCAGCAGATACATGGATATTGAATTTAAAGAGAGACCAGGAAGGGGAGGCCATGGAGAAACAGAATTAGGATATTCGAGAAAGGGAACAGGGGTTACATGAGATAGTAGAGGAAGCTGGGTTGAGATGATATATAATGAGGATGGAAATGGAAAGGATCTCAAGGAGTACGATGGAGCTGAAGTATGTAGGAAATAGACTGCAAGGGAGACCAATAAAGTTATGGAAAGAGGAAGTCTAGTAAGCATGCAAGCAAGAGATAAAAAATTCGAGTAAAGGATGAAGAATGATTAATCGACAGAAGATTTTATGAAGCTAACCCAACCATAGGCTGAAAACAATAACTGATTAAATATTTCAAACCATATGTAATATATAATTTTTTTCCCTAGCATAAAATAACTAACAAAAAAATATCTCAATTTCACTTCAACTTCAGGAATGTTTAAAATATTTGCTTCGGTTTTGATTTGAATTAAAATTAACTGGCATAACTTGCACTATAATTTGAGTATGTCATTTTCTACCATCACTAAACATCTCAAAATAAATACAAATAAAATAACATGTTTAGTTTCAAAATGTTGAAGTAAATAAAGGACTTGTAACCACTGCATGTAGTTGAAATAGTGTACCAACATTGGTCTACCGGGTACATTTTACATTTAGAAAACAGAGGCATTTTAACAAAATAGATTTATTTAGTAAACAATAAACAAATTTAGGCAATACAAGTTTTGCACGAATATAGGAATATTAGCGTGTATTAAATTTCTTCCAAAACAATTAGACTTGAGAGATTTGCTTGTGGCTACCAGGGCAGTACAGTCGCCAGGCCACATGTAGAAGCATTTCTAAAAGGAGAGTAATTGAACAATTAGTCAAAGAATGGTGAAAATCACATTTAGAAGATAACATTTATACAGTCTTGCCTGGTATCGTTAAACATTTAAGGAATCCATAGAACAAGATGGATACTCAGCTGATAAATCCAGCTAATTGATGGCTAAGAAACAGGCGTCATTAAAGTACTACGGCTGGTCACTTTCCCCTACGGTACTGCCAGAGCATTCAATAGTACATTAGTATCTATTAAGACCAATACAAACTTAGAAGTCTAATTGCAGGCAAAAATAAAATTTGCGCGGACCCCACTATGACACTAGTGTAATTTCCCTGGGTTGCGCACCCAAGCTAATACTCTCCAAGAAGAGTGACTATAACACCGAATCTCTATTACATTTAACTGAACTGCATAAGGCAAAAGTAAAATAGACATCCTGGTGGTAACCATCAATAAAGAAGAACTAATGTTCATGACGTTTAGGATATCATGATTAATTTCACTCCAAGATTATAGGAACTTGTGACAGTGTAAACCCATACTTGAAAAAGGGTCACTTTCTAAGCCAGAGGCTTTTACGTTAGGACAGTGTCAAAGGACACATAAATTAACCAAAGAAAAAACTTCCATGTTGAAGTTAATTACGTATTAAACCAATATCAAAATATTCTAATTGACATTTTTCAAAACAAAGGCTTCTCACTAAATATTAAAATAAACTTTCCTTCAAAACATGTTTAAGATATAAACTTCTCTAAACTATACTAGAGACCAAGTCCTAGGGATTTGGTGACTACGGGTGGATACAAATACCCCAGATACGTCGTCCGAGTCAGCGGCGAGTTGGATCGGGTGATCCATCATCCTCTCGATACTGCTACGGTGGCGAATCCGACGTCCCAGACTCCATGTTCCTTCACTTTGCTAACGGGCAGAGTTTCCTTATCGACTCTTTGCTGTGTAGAACCGCTCTGTACTTTGATACCACTGACTGACCTATATATACCCTCAATCTGGCTCAGACATGAAGAAAAGGGAAGGGGGAATAAATTACGAAACACAGGCAGAAACAAGGAAGAATGAAATTGTGGAGAAAAGGGAAACAAGAGAATCAAGTTATGAGTTTCTCTGACTGACCGCCAGCGTCGCTAGGTGTGCGGCAGGTCTGTGCGTTGACTCCCAACTTCAAACCTTCTCTCCACTTGAACTAGTCGCGATACTCGTGAGTCGGCCATGATAGACAATTCTGTGGTTTAAAAAGTGAGATAGTGATATCTGCAGACATCTTGCCGAGGTGAGTTACTACACAAGCATCTTATATTAAAGTGTATATGTATTAATCTACTTATTATATATCCACTATTATTTTTAATGAGAAATAGTGATATGGATGTATTTTTACTATTTTCTTGTGCACGGCGTGGCCAACGTACATAAGTACTATATCTGACATCATCTCATAGCAAAGGCTATGCATTCACGTATCTTATTCATAAATACAATAATATTAGTCCTCTTCTTCGATATTTAGTACAGTAATTACCAAAAGACAATATTTTTTGACCAACCACGTGTTTGAATGTAGGACGATACGTAACTTTAGTAGATCAGAAAATATAAACTTAGAGGTAGTTTATATTAAATATGTTGATATAATTTCTATCTTGCACAAAAACACCGAAATATTGAATTTTTACTTGTAGCCGTTCAATCCATCTGATTGACACGCTACAATATTGTTTTGTCCTGGAGCATACAACGCCTTTTCTGTTCCAGGTTTGCAGCATATAGGTCCACTGTTGAGCGAAAGGGTTAAGGGTATGAGGAACCCTTTGAATAACCCTGGTCTTGTCTTCAAAACACTATGGAAGCGCAGAAACCAAGCTAAAGATCATCCCAGTCTGAACTTGGGGTTGTGCAACAACCTTCACCCTGCGCTAGAGGTCACGTGGCTCACAATTATATCTCACTTAGTACAAAGTTTTAAGGAAAACCCTATTTTTTATTTTTAGGGGCACATTAGTGGAAAAAAGTACAGGAAAAGCTCCTACTTTACATTACTGTACTGTACTAGACTAATTCGCTAGATAAAGAGAAGCACTTGATAAAACTTGTTCCGTTCTGATTGATTAATAATAGAGGTTTCCTGGAAGTGGCCATTACATATTTAGATTACAGGCATTTGGATGTTTCAAATTATTTCACAGGTATTTAAGTAAACTAATATGTTAGAAATGAAAAACTTCCCAAATGTATTCAACTTAAA